>JAOWBC010001868.1:20947879-20981091 GCA_028566105.1 Hypoplectrus providencianus | reverse complement strand
TGCATTAACTCACATCTCAGTTTTATTTATTTTTAGTTCCTCTACTTCTACTCCTCCCGCTGCTGCTGCTGCTGCTGCTGCTGCTGCTGTACTCACCAGTTGTAGGACACCGGTGGTGGTTTGACCTTCCAGCCGTCGGCGTTTTATTCTAAAGAGATAAATTCCACCGTCCAAACACACTCGGACACCAGTGATTGTGTTCAGAGCGAAAATTCAGGAAACTCGAAGGTCCAGGAGCGCTGAAAAGTCTAAGTTTCTGTCCGGAAATGTGCGCCTCGCATGGATGAGGCTCCCCCCGCTATGTTATCCAAAAACAGAGCCGCGGCGCTACCTTTTAGGATAGTTTCATTTATGCGCATAAATAACCATCTATTTACAGTGCGAGGAGAAACAGCGAAGGAGGCGCTTTCATCCGAGTCTCCCCTTGGTTCGTCCTCTTCTGTCTTCCTCAACTTTTTTCCCCTTGAAAGACGCTCCAAGAGTGGCGCATTTTTTTTTCCTCCTTCTTTTGAGCTCAGAGAGGGACCCCGTCTGTGTGTCTGTGTGTGCGTGTGTGTGTGTGTGTGTCTTTTTAAAGGGGTGTGTTTGTGTATGTATGCGCCTGTGCCTGTGTAGTGTAGCAGAGGGTAAACTCTCAACTTTCAACAATCAACGAAAGAAAAAAAAAATCAGGATGGCATCTTTTAAAAAGCGCAAATGTTAAAATAAATCAAAAACCCTGACATTCCCGTTAGCGCGCCTTTACGCACCGTAACACTGAGCCATTTGAGGCATGCAAAACATATAATGGTTCAATTTGCCTAAACCCATCCTTCAATTGCCAACATGCAGCTCAACTGCTTATTATCTAAAATCTGCGCGCAAAATAAACAACAGGCACAACCACAGATTCATGACGAAACCCACTTACTGGCAGTTAATTTAAAGAAATGCTGCATTTAAAGTCCCAGATGCGGATTCCTATGGCAGCCTATTATGTAACCAGCAAATTAGAGCCTAATTAAGCTTGTTTGACAGTAACTATAAAATGTAACACATTAAAAAAAAACCCACAATATTTTGAATATTGACAAGAAAACAAAATGAATGCATTAGGCTCCTCCAGGGCCAGACAGAGCCCCTATCGTGTTGCGGATTTATGTGCAGATGAAGTGAACAGCTGGCTCGGATGCAAATGTTCTCTATAGATCCGTTTCGTTAGATACAGACTGATTTTTTTCCATTCGCATCTTGAGTGAGGCGGGCAGACCGGACGTCGGGCCTGCGCTCCCTGCGACTAATCCGTCTTTTACATTTTTAGTCATACTCCCATTAAACCAGTAATTAATGCGCACATCCACACGGGAATTTCCAGGCAATAAGGGGACACTGAAGCAAAGCAGGCGCATCATCCTCCCCTCCAGCCCCCGAATTTGGTGAATCAGGAATGGTTTGAATCCTGCTTTTCCAAACAGATATAATAAATGGCGCCTAAGATGGACTTATAAAGGAAGAATTATAAGAGCCAGTGTAATTTTTAATAGCTGCTTAAATCAGGTTTATTTAGTCAGGACTATAATACATTATATTAAATCAGTTTTTAGCACACACACACATTCCTCTTAGTCTTCTACAAAGGCCCAAGAAGGCCATATTTTATTAATTTTCCACTCGCGTAAACACCCGTGCAGGCAGAGAGCGTTTGGTCAAATGCAAACCAATATTGGGGAAAAATAAATAAAATGTGCATATTTGCCAACACAGCTCGCCTCATCATTTGACCCAATGCGCTTCAATATGGGGATGTTGTGATATGGCAGACGCGCGCATACAAGCACAAACGTGCACACGCACACGGACACAGACTGCAAGTAAACCCGTGCAGAAAGACATCAAGCCTGCATCATGCACATGTTCACATCACGCCCCGCCTGCACGGGGGAGAGAAAAGAGGGTGAGCAGCGCCTGGAGAGGCATGATGGTTCGGCTATATTCTCCTCTTACCTTCTTATACAAAGAAAAAAAAAGAATCAGTCAAGAGCCTCCTCTTTCTCACGCAGAAAGGTGCAGAGGAATGCCTGAAGTTCAGAGAAGGCTGGCGGGTATGAAATCTTTCGCCTCGGGGGCAAACCGGCGGCTTCTTTTCATTTCAAGCGCTTATCGATTCGCCGTTGTCATCTTTGGCGACGCAGAAGGACACTTGAAAGAATTTCTGATGGGGCTGTGATGTGAGAAACAGGGTGACCTGCTCTCGCTGATGCTCTCTCCTGATTCTTAACGAGCACATCAGCCCCCCAAGCGTCAGTACAGTTGGACATTTCAACTTTTCCCCCTCCTGCATACTGGAGAGGACTTTAAAACACTCCTGCAGGCTTTTCCATGTGTATCAGCACGCATCCAAGCCTCCACTTTTCGGAGGAGAGATGATAGACTGCCCAGCAAGTCAGCCTCAACACACATAATCTAAAACCAACGCCGTTGTTTGTGAAAGAACGGTGTGAACTTTTATTTTGAAGTTTTGTTTTGAAAGAATAATCCCTTTCTTGCTTATTATTTTTTTCCACTGTGATTGATAGCAGCTTTTAGGCCTCACACCAGTGCACACTTCAGATCATCCAAGAACAGGATGTGCATATAAAACAGAACATTTTTTTCTCTTGGAACCAACATTTGCACCTCTAAGGCCTGACATACCAAGGCTGAATTATTCAAAGTGACTAAATGTGCAGTTTAAAAGCCAAAACAGTATTCTAAAATATGCACAAGCATCATAACCTGAAAAGCACACTATGTACACACACACACACACACACACGCACATCTCCATGAGTAAAAACTTTCTTGATATTGTATCATTTCCTGTATCGGCTCTGTTGTCGGCCAATTTGTTCTTTTGGCACAAGCATATGCGTTTTATCCCAATTTATTTCTAAAAAATAAATGTTTTACTTTCAAAAGACATCCTTGGGGCCTTTCCATACAGCTCATGCATTTGGTGGTTAATTGAAACACATTTAAATTGGATATCATTTGTTAATCAAGCTCAGCTCGTATTTCTCACCCTGCACCTTGACTTTTGCATTTATTAACAGAGGCTGCCGTTAAAAGTGACTCTAAGCCTTTTTTCCCCAGAGCATCCAGTGAAATATACAAGTCCTGTCATCAGTCTGTTGCACGGGAATCTTGAGTAATGCAGATGTGAAGTGGTTCCATTATTCAGGGGTGCTATTTCACTGAAAAACTAGCATGATTTTCATCTTCTTCTTTTCAGTTTTCAGCCTCAAACCACATGTGATTGTCGCCTAGCGTTCTGTCTGGCCAACACTCTGTGGCCATGTAATAAAATTTGGAGTCGAATTGGTGTTTCCAAAGCCACAAATCTTTAAACAAATCAGTTTATGCACTGCTAATATGTTAGAAATAAAGTAATGGCTGGGAATTTAGTTTTATTGTGTGGTGTGACTTCTCTGCAATTGAAAGGAGGATGAATATGGAGGAGACGAGAGGATGAATCGCAAAGACAAAACATTATGAGTCTTTCTCCGTCGAGACAGAAATATCCTGTGTGTATTTCAATTTGTCAAGTATCACTCCAAGAACGTTATTAGCGAAAAAGCTGCCTGTAAATTAACCAAATTAAAAGGGTGGCTCTTTGATGGCTCTTGAGCTTGTTGAGCGGCTTTATGCCTGATCCTTACTATTCCAGCTCTGTCACAGTACCAAAGGGAGACGAGCTACACCAACGCTAAGCACTCCAACTCAGCAACATGGCTTGTGGTTTAGAGCGCTCTACGCGAGGCCAGTAAATGACTTACACGATCGGCTACCCTCACTTCTCCCGACATGCCCGGCTAACATGGTGTATATTTAAAAAGTACTCAGCTCTTCGTCTTTGTCTTCTTCTGTAATTATCCTCTCCTCGGCTTCCAAAGAAAATGCTCAGCTGATGTCATTGTGGTTTTGGCCCCCCGACTGCTCTAATATTAATCCCATGCATGAAGCGGCTTCAAATGAATAAGGATTACTTTGAATTAAACTCTGGTCCATGTTTTCATGTGAACACATTAACTCCTGTCAATGCTGGTCAGTCAGACGAGCCCGTCTCCATTCCTCTTGACTTTGGACATGACATGGCTTTGGTCAAAGCATGATTAAAAATGTCCCTGAGACTCGGACGGCATTCATTACTCTGACAGCCACAGACGGGCTGCACCATGGCGCTTTTATGGCACGTGGTTGATCTTGGGGAAAGTAATAGTCGGTGCATGCATAAACACATGCGGCCTCAGCCTTAATCACAGGTGCAGGCGAGCCAATAAATTGCTCAAGCAGGTCTCTGATCAATTACATGAAAAATCAATGGGAAGCTGCCACTAACCTGCCTAAGGGGAAATCGGCCAAGAATGAAATTGGTGTGATAAAATGACTATGATGCCTCCCACCCCGTCGATAACATGTAAAACAGTTCGGCTACATGTTAACTCTCCTGTCAGCAGACCTGAGGTGGACCCAAAGGTCACAACTGGAATCAGCTTAGTCCTAATTGGTCTACTGTGGCAGAGAGAGAGGGCATCAGGAGAGGGAGGGAAAAGAGCTGGAGGTACAAGGCAGCTCAATCAGACAGTGGAGGCTAGCATGGAGGATAGGTGGAAGATACACTTTCATCATCAATGTGTGTGACAAAAATATATATATGGAATATTTAGGGACAGATAGAATTAATTCAGAAAGGGCCGGAGTCCACTTACCAACTGTTTCTGTTGTTTTCAACCACATCTCATGGTTTTCATCAATGCATAGAGTTTGATCCCTGTCCCCCAGGACTGTGTAAGATCACACTTCATAGAAAAGGCTGAAAGTTCAGTTCATGCAGATTAAAATGAACTACTTCACATTTAAAGTTCATCATTTGGGAAGGGAAAAAGGTTTTGATTATTGAGGTTCAGTCCAGTTTGGTCGTATATCCTTTTTTTTTCCCACATCAAGTGTTGTTTTAAAGTTTTTTACCCCACTTTAATTTTAGGTAGGATGACTCTAATCAGGAAAATATCTACTGTTCGAGGTACAGTTCCACTCACCAAAAATGAGCAGATTAAATGAAAGGCTCATTTGAGCACAATTCTTTTTCCCATAGACAAATCATTTCTTGGTCACATGGCCAAAGTTCAGTGCTTGGGTCATGTGATGTAATTACAAGTAGAAAGTTTTCATGTATGCTATTTACCAGTCACAAAGTGGTAATTAGGGTAACTCTGATGTGACAAATAAGGCCTCACTGACAGCTTTGTCCTGGTTGGAGAACCAACCAAGCCAATCAGAGGTTTGTAGAGGCGACTTGAAACGCCTCTTTTTGGTTGTTTTCTCCAACAAACAGGAATTGGCCAACATGTTTTTAATATCGCACTCTGACTGTATAAACTGTGAGGACAACTGCCTGAAATTTAAATCAGCCAGGCTGTACATTTTGCATAACTTGAAGGCACAATTTATATTAAATGGGTGAGTTATGAAAATAGTGTTTATGTTCTTAAGTTTTGCATTTTAATGAGTGTCCGTGAAGACTGACTCCCGTTTGGAGCCAGCCTCAAGTGGCCAGATGAGGAACTGCAGCTTTGTGCACTCCCTTATTGGATTCAGCTTTTAGCTCTGGAGGTCTCAGCTTGGTCAGACTAAATAATGAAGTGAGAACACAATAGCAATTTAGTGTTATCAGGCCATAAAAGTCTTCAGATTTTAGTCTTTTAGAGTTTGGTTTGTCAGTATGTCAGAGTTTGGTTAATGATGGAGAAAAAGAAGATGCATTTCAGATCAAGTAAAAGTCATCCTAACATAGATGATCAGTAAAAAATAGAAAATTCAGATAAACAATCTTACCTCCACAAGGCAGTGAAGGGTTGACAAAGATAAAGACAGAGAGGCAGAGAAAGAAGTGGAGGGAGGGAGGGAGGGTGGCTAATCTGACATCAGGATGCTCGTCCCATGTCCCGTGTTCTGATTAGTTCCAGTGTTTCATGCTCGCCTCTGCTTTTCTTGGAGCCACATCGCCTGGCTGAACTGTACACGAGTACGCCGCGTTTCACTACAACGTAAAGCTAAGCAATCGCTACACTGCAAGTGACACGAGAGCCTTAAAAACGACACGGGTCAACATCCACTCACACTGGAAGCATGTATCTCTGTGTCATATGTGGCAGATTCTTTTAAGCAGCATCACAACTGATACTCCTCAGAACACTGTGTTGAGCGATTTCACATGTAGACCTCAACAGCCCCTTTGGCCTTTTCCTTCAAATCAGTACTTCAGATTCACTAATCCGTTAGTGGGGAAACATTGCAGTAAAGGTGATGGAGGGAGGTGGATGTTTGTACACTCATAACTCTTCATGCTGGATGCAAGATTTGCTGTGTGACTCTGGTTGGGTGTGTGTGTGTGTGTGTGTGTGTGCGTGCAGGGGGTTCTGTGGAAGAGAGACAGAAAGAGAGAGCGAGGCCATGTGTGAATGAGGAGGGTGAGGTGGGGGTGTCTAATCCAGTCCCAGTGTGAAACTGTTGACATTTGTGCTTTTTTTCCCTTCATTATGTGACTGGGGCTGTTTTGCGCTGGATTAGCTACAAATCTCCCATGCAGCACATTCAGCATGCCACTAGTAGTTTAACTTCATTAATAATGGATGAAGAGATTGTAATCCAGGAGTAAGAGAGCATGGAGGAGCACCATACACAGAGAGGGAGACGGGGAGAGAGGGCACCCCTCTGGTAGAATCAGGGTTTTTCTTCCAACACAATCCTGTGCCGATGATAACAATACCTATTATTGCTGCCCACATGTAATATTGCATCAGTGCCTTTGTCTCAGGTTGTAATTTCCCTGGAATCCACAAAGGTAGGGGTGTGTAATCGAATACGTGGAGGGGTGAATAAAAAGAGGGGGGAGACTTCGGAAGTCTCGGCGGTGCATATGCTAGTATCTTCCATTGATTGTGTTTACTCAAGCTTCTCATTGCAGACTATTATAGAAGACCGGGGGACACACCCTGGCCTAACAGCAGGATAAGGGGGATTAAAGGTATACGAATTCACTATTTCTCTCTCCGCTGCCAGCTTTGATTTCTGTCAACATGATGGAGATGCAGCCCGAGCAAAATGAGGGCGGGTGGCGTGAATATACTCCTTATACATGTTGAAATAAAATAAAGATATTATTTTTTTTATTTAAAATACCCCCATATCGTCTTTTACACCACGCTGCAAAAGGACCCAGAGGGCTAATTTCTCAAACATTAACTGTTCTTAATAATATTATACATTTTTAAACTCTGTCAGCCAATTTGAAAAATATAAAAGAGAAAATAAAGATTACATAGGAATAAACTAAAGTACTTAAAAAAAAAACATCATTACTACATAGTGAAATGCTGACTTATTTTTCTCAGGCTCTATATTTTACTGTGATTAAACCTTAAAATGAGGGAAACTTTTATTTCACACTACAATATGATGATATATTAAGTTTAAGACTATTCCTCATCTCAAATCACAACATCAACATGATATCTATATTATTGTAATGAATGGCAGCAGTTTCATTTGAATATGAAATAAAAGGCTGCTCATAATCATCAATTAATATCTTAAACCGCATTAAAGACAGTCAGAGTAGCCACTGTGAAGTCACCTCGAGTTTCTCTCTCTACTTTATTCAATTCAAAATTGAATCCAATTTTTTCCCATTGGCCTTTCCAAAGAGGTGGGAAATTAAAAATCTTGAATTAAGTCAAAGGAGCCTTTTCAAACGTGGGTTTACTGATACAGATTTAAATGAAGATTTGCTCAAATTAATAAATTTCACAAGCTTGCTGTGCTCTTTAATGTGGCCTTTGTGTGAGTGATAGAAACATTTCAGTGAAAATAAAGTGTGAGTAAAGTCATTGTGCCAAGCTGTTCAAGCTGCCAACTTACTGCAGCACAACAAAACCTTGTAGCTTCAGGCCTGTTCTATGAACATTTTAATAGACAGACAAAATGTATAATTCATTATACAGACAATAACTACAGCCTTCTCATGTGGTAGGAGAAACATACCGGCAGCTCGGTGCACAGGTGGAGTTATCACCTGGAACAGGAGCAGGAATAATAAACTGAAATGTTTTGAACACCTGTTTGTGAACTTCCTGTTGCAGTTGATCAGCAAACTTGTTTGTTCTTGTCAGTGTGAAAAGGAGCGGGATCGCTCCTGTATCGCTTCCTGTACCACTTGAAAGTGAGATGGCCCTGCGGCAGGATTTCAGAACAAAACAAGACAACTAATCAGAGCGTCTGCCTGAAGATCAAAGTGACCACGAAATTGGAAAAGAACCATATTGATCCCAGAGGGCAAACGTAAGGATTGAGTGAGGATGTAATATTTAGTCACATTTCTACCACTATTTTTTAAGTAAAATGATGATGCTATATTTTTTATTGACAATTTCAATTGCTGGTAATAAAAGTCTGCCACGGGGCTTCCCAGAGTCTGGCCTGTGTCCCAATTGTTCTTTGGAAAGTTTCTTAAACACATCAGTGAATGTCTTTGCGCTCACAGCTATAAATGATTCCAACATATATGATAACATGACATGTCTTCCTTTTTATTTCTCCATTCTAAAAATAATATAACAGACTTGTATGAGTATTTCCCCCTAAAATTTCTTCATAATTATATTATTTTACTCGTGTTTATGGCATACATGTAACACCAAGAAAAAGTCTTTGTAATTGAAAATGTACTTGGCGTTAAGCCTTATTCTGATTCTAAACGCATTAGTTTCCATCTTACTGATTTTAAAATATCTTTATAGCTATTTGAGAGGGCTCTGACTGATGGGGCAACCTTTGTTATTCACATTTGACTGTAAAGTAAAACATTAAGAAATGTAAGTTAGACTTGTTTAAGTAAACACAGCAGACATTTCCCAACCATGAACGGTGCCATATTCATAACCTATTTGCTAAAACAGATGTTGGCAGATGTTCTGCCCACTTAAAGCTGAAAAGTCTCCTTTAGAGGCAGTGCTCTGCCAGAACAGAACCCCATGTGACCTTATAATGACCCATCATACCCACATGTTTGTAGTTAGCCGTGCCCCCGACTGACTGCTGTAACTCTGAACAACGCCAAGGTGGATGTGACGTTTTAGTGTAAAAGCAAAGGGGAAAGGAAGTACATAAAGTCCCCACTTATGGTGGGCTGAAGGCTGGTGGATGAAAACTACCAATAAGATCTCCAACCTAAACAACACAATAGAAGTTCCTCAATTCAAACCATAAGGACACATATGAGCGCATGTCAAAATAACACATACAAGCATTTTGCAGTGAAGAGTGGAGCATTTCAGAAATTAAACGCACATTATTATACATTTACGTACGGCTCTTGGTTATAAACAAAAGAAAATGGTGCAGTTTGGATGATTAAAGCTACAAAAACACTGATCTAGTGTAAGGGCAAGGAACGTCCCGGTAAGGTGTTCTAAAAAACTGTTGAAAAGTGTCTCTAAATGATGGAGGTGAAGTAGGTACAAGGCTGAATTAGCCATGGGAGTTGCATTAAAAATTATTTCGACATCCACTTATTAAGGTCTGCATCACCGTCAATCCTTACTACTGTACCAGCACGACAGCGGCAGAGGAAAGTCTGAAACCTTAGTATTAGTTGTATTTTATCACCTGTACAAGTGCCCTATAGTGAAGTTTTAGGAACCACATGCTTTTAACTAACTTTTGCTTTGCCTCAGTAGTTTGGAGAACCTTTTTATGCCTGGTTATTATCCCTTAGTCAGGTACGGAAACTGTGAAACACCTTATCAGCAGTCATGACAGGAGGGAGTGAACTTTGCTCTTGATCCTTTTTGAGATTGACAAAAACCTGTTGTCATGTCGAAGTGCTTTGCTATATATGTCAGTTACATGTCAAACACAAGACAATATAACTCAAGTAATAAAAGCAAAAATCTGTCATCATGTTGACAAGTAGTGCAATCCAGGATCAGCGTCATGAAGTTAACATCCCCTAATATTCTACCTCTAAATGTCTGCCGTTCAGGTTTTAGTAGATAACACACCTCTAATGTTTTCTTTTGGCAAGGCTCCATGTCAAAAGGTTTTCTTAGTATCTGGGAGCTGCCCAGTTTACACATTGTTGGCCAATGAGCAGCTACTGGGTCGGTTGTGGGTTTAGCACTTTGCTCAAGGGCACAGCAGCTGTTGTTGTTACTGAGGTGGCGGCGAGCACGTTTACTGTCCCAGCAGCGGGCATCCAGTCGCAACCTTCCTTGTGTAACCATCAGATCATGTAATTAGCTCCAGGCTGTCGGAGACGTTGGGAATACCGGGCGGACAGCTTTGATGTGTGAGGTGCCACATTGCTGCAAATAAATGCTTAATGGGCGAAGCTTAGGTGATGTCATAGTTCATTGTAATGGCAGTTGCCAGCCTCATAAATAATGCTTAAGATTGTTTCCAAGTACGTCTTTTGACTGACATGTCAGTTTGCTTCAGGCTGGCTCTGCTGACCCCTGGCATGCTGTGAATGTCACACAACAGTTTCCATTGTAATGAACCAACAGAACAGGCACAGAAAGACATGACTTTCATTTCTAAATGAGTTTTCCAACAAGCATAAAGGGTCTTACAAATCTTGGTGTAAAATTAGACTCATGATAGTTTGTCACTGTCAAAAATTAAAACATGTCTATTTATTCCAAGGATTTCTTTTTCCTCCAACGGGGACGAACTTGAGACGGTCGACACGACAGATACAGAAACATACACATAAAATGTAGGAGGGTAATGAGAAAAATGGCAAAAAAAAACTCTGGATACACTTGGGAAACACGTTCAGGTCAGGAAGCACATATATAAACTCTTATATCAGCAAAGGCTTTTAAATAAATAGCCAATAACCCACAAATTACAATTTGAGTAAAACCTGCATAAGCTGATGCAAACAAGGTCAAAGATGTATTATGACTAAATGCCCTTTTAAAGATGTGATTTAGACTGCAACTTAGAGTAAATTGGGGATATTTCTGTTGTCTCTTTGATTTGTTGATGAATCATTTTCTGGCAGAGCCCGTCTTCGGATAACTTTTCAGCTTGACCAAAATTCTAAATCTGCATTCAACTGGCAAAAAATACTTTATTTTTACTTTACTTTTTGAGTGTAGACCCAGTCATGTTTTGATAAAAACAGTCTTTCTCTTGTCTTACCTGGGAACATTAAAAAATCATTAAGTTTTGCAGATGAACAATCTGGGTTTGGTGTCTTCTTGAAGGACACGTGAACTGAGGTTTAAATCTAACCTCTAATCCATTTGGCTTCAGGATGGACTCTCTCATCACACGCCCATCCTGCCACTCCCTACTTTGTCCCTCACTTTCCATGCTTCACCCTTTCCCCTATATATCTATAAAGCTCCATATAACAGGCCAATAAATCATATCAGAAATGCATGCCTCCATTTCGGGGCCTTTCATGTCATATACTTTTTGAAGTACGGCCTTCCAAAATAATACACGGGCGAGCAATAACCTCATCACGAAGGGGACATTTCCGCGCCGGCTGCCTCTACATGATACAAGTGCTAATGCTGAGTACAAAGTTCCATCTGGTTCCCCCTGACTGGGAGGAAAGCTAGCCTGCTGACACTGAGGCTAGGCTAAGCCCCCGCTGGATACCTCGTGCTTTCCGTGTCTTTTGGGGGCTGCAGTGCATGCGACGCGTCAGCCAAGGCCACATGAGCCCCAGAGCATTCCCCCTCTCTCTATAATGTTTCAATTAATTGCAGGGCTGTCACGAACGGTGTTCAGCTAACAGGAAACACATTGGCTTTGACGTGAAAGCCCGATTGTTGATAGATCTAATTAGAAGTGTTAAATCTCGTTCCAGATCATTTCACACAACTGCGCCCTCCCTCAGCCTCCCACCACTCTTAAATGTATGCCTGGGGTTTTATTTTAAGGACCCTAGTCATCTAGTTATTACTGGTGTTTGATATCTCAAAACATGAATTGATCGACCTTTTAGTGACACGTTAATTCCAGAAAAACCCTGCAAACATGAAGTGTAATGCTTTATTTATGAGTTTTTGAACATTTTTGGTCGTGACTACAGGTGAGACGGGCTACAAACTGTCCTACGCAGCTGCACTGGAGCCAATAAAAGCACTGTGTGTTGCTCAAGGGCACTATGATGGAGGTCCTCATGTATTCTTTCAGCCCCCCCCCCACCCAGGTTTTCATAGAAAATCTGGGAGATTCAGACTATATGACCTTCCGGTCACAAGAAAGCTTCTCTAACCTTCAGGCTACTCCAGTGTTGGAATACTCGTGTAATGAAAAAGGGATGAGATAGTTTATTATTTGGGGAAAAAAAGACTGAGGAGTGTGAGAGAAAGGAAAGCATGGGAGTGGAACCAAAGCCTTCATTATATGACTGATAATGCCTGATGTGATGGATCACGCAAACGCTGTGCATCCCTGGTGGTGCACATGACTTCATTTTGCATGTGTGGTGGGACAAACATTCCCTCCAGGCAATTTTAAGGCTCCCTCATTGCTTTTGCAGCATATTCTCATATGTTACTTTAATAAATATGGCACAAGCAAAATTTGATTATCAAAACTAATCGGCGTGTTATTGGATCACATTCCATTTTTGTGAGATTCAGCCACGGATGACCCTTTAAACTTGCCTTGCATCTTAGTTGTTATCTTGAGTTGTCTGAAATTCACAGAGAAGAATATATAAATTGTGATTATTTAGGCCAAACAGGGAGTTTATTTAGCTGATGAATAGGACCTGAGAGGTTTCTGAAAAAATGATTATGTGAAGCTTCAAAGTGCAAACAGTCCGACATTGAGCAACAGTGGTTTAGAACAGGATGCTCATAATGCTCCATAGGAATCTTTTTTCTTTTTGATATGTTTTATTCCTAGGAAACAGATTGTATATTAAACTTGAATCTCTTTGGCAGATGAAAGGGGAATCACCTAAAAGTGCCCTAAAGTTACTCAATGAAACCTGTTTTTCCTCTGTGGCATTACTCCAAAACATAATTGCGGCCATGTTGTTATAATCAGTGCAACAATATAACTGTTGTTGTCAAGATGCAAGTCTGAGCAACCCTCCGAGATCACAGGATACAGCAGGTGTTGGGTTGAACCTGTAAACAACAGACACGCAACACATGTCCCTGAACGCAACACTGAGAGTGAACTAGCTGTCAAACCAACATTAAAGCACCAATGCAAAGTCTGTCAAAGCTTCCTGGTTTTGCTTAGAGTGTGTTAAATTGTCATGTCCAAATGCTGTTTACCCTTTACCTGATTTTAAAATGTCTTATTCAACCTTAATTTTTTACTGACAGTTGTGTGTTTGCACTTTATGTCTCAGAGACAAACTGAACAAATCTTGTTTCAAACCAAAAACCACAGACATATAAAGTTTCAATAAAGATGTCCCGAGACAATTCACTGTGTCAAACCTATCTAATATAAAAGCACTCAGATCAGGGTGTCAGGATATATATTACAGATGCACTTCAGCGGAGATTACCAATTCCGAACAAAACAAAGTTAAATAGCAAAAGTTTACAGTGAGAAATTGCAACATAGAGCGATGAACATATATAGATTGATAGGCACGGGGGCAAAAGGTAATTGTGCAACAAGTTCCTGACTACAAGGTTGTGGGCCACTACATTTAAAAAAAGCATTTCTCTACAAACACTAAGCAGCAGCCGTATGCCAGAAGTACTTACAGTCGGAGTGTTAGCAGTTGTAACTATTTTTTGTTTCTTGTCCATCTAACTCATGAATGATGAAGTTACATTTTGAATATCTTAACTGAATTTAACTTGTAAATTCAAGAGGTCTTCTTTGTTTTTGTTTTTTTGTTTTTTAACAGACTTTTCTTTATCTGAAACTGCTCTTTCAGAATTGAGAATGGTTTCCAGATAGTGAGACATTTTCATATAAATTATACCCCATGACAAAATAATTGCCAAAAAACTGAAACAAGACTTTTTTTTTTCATAGGATAGTCCATGTTGACAAACAAGACAAAATGTTTACAGACTGGATTTGCTGCCATTGAATGGTGGGCTTCAGGTAATGATTGATTGATATTTTCCATTGGCCAGTGAGACATGAATTCAGCCAGGGTTGACAGGTTGTAGGTCCATGATCCTCACAAAGAGAACTGCAGATCCTCTAGTATGTTGACGGCTTGGCCCTTGCGGACCAACGGAGACTTAACCCCTTCTATGGTGCTCATGGTTATAACACAGAGCATTCTGATCACTGGACCTGAAGGGCAGTTCAAATACCGTCAGGTCATCGGGGGCCCATATTAACAGAACCAAGGCTTTGTCACCAATCCCACTCAACTTGGAGGATCTTTAGGGGAAACAAATCGATCAACTCCTGACTCCATAACTGGTCTATGGCCACAGAGAAGAAAAACACCATAAAGAATTTATTTTTTCCCTGTGTAGCTTCAGCACTTAAGCTGACCTGTAACTCAAAGAAAACACTGAAATAATACCACCAGATTCCAAACAAGTTGGGGAAAAATGATAACGTACTGAGATACTTATTTTATCCTTAAATTGAAAAACTTTTGCGGTTGAAAAATACACTCTGAATTTGAATCATCCTACTTTTATTATACATTTCATCCCAATTTTTTGAATATCAGGAAAAGTATGTTGTCTCCTTATATAATGCATTGTCTTATTAAAATCAAACTTAGATTGCAGCCTGGAAGTGACTGAGATGGAAATATTATGTAATCAGTTCTTCTTCTTTTTTTTTTTTTTTTTTTTTTTTTTTTTTTGTGTTTTTTTTTTTTTTTTTTTTTTTTTTTTTTTTTTTTTTTTTTTTTTTTACTCTTTTGAATTTTGGGTTAAATTTGGAATCAGGGATGAAAAATAGATTTGATTAGTCTGCAGTGGCATCAAATGACCAAAGGGCCTTTCAACTGTAAAATCATTTTGAGATTTCACCATGGGTTTCAACACTTTAAAGGGAAAAAAGTTTCACTATTAACCCTCAAACAAAAACAACAGAAAAGACAATGCTGCTCATTTCTCTCCCAATCAACACCAAATCAGGTACAAGTCCTATCACCTACATAGCAAGGGTCCCTTTTAGCTTTCGGAGACTGAGGTGACAAATCAAAGAATGAGTTGGAATCACAACAGGCTCTTCAACTCTAATTCAATAATGTCTACTGGTGCATGACATGAGAGAATAAGTCATTTTTCAGAAAGTCTCATGTCCGCGGCTTTGGTAAAAATGTCCGGTTGGAGGCTGACTTTCTGAGCCGACAGCCACCCATCATTGCCATTGCTCTGTGTGCTAAAGCTTCAATTGATACTTTTTGTAATCAGTGGATATTGTATATTTTCACCAGAGGAATCCTTCTGATTTATCATGTAATACTTAAGCTTGAGTAGTGACACAACTCAACTCAGTAATGTTCCTTTTATTTTGTTTCTACTGATGCAATATAGGACAGCAGCAGTGCAGTAAAGGGCAGATAGCTTCTGGTGTCTCAGAAGGTCACGGAAGAGGCTTTTATGTATTTCCTTACTCTGTCGGCATGCCCTGGCTCTCTGCATAGGTTGCCTCCCTGCTGGGACACAAAGCAACTCTGTCCTGGCTGCGAAGCAGGAACTCAGAGAGCTAAGGCGTCTGCTATGCAGCTCCCAGCAGGAACAGTGGAGCTGTGAAATGTGGCAGTGGGGAGGAGGAATGAGGGTGCCACCTGTTCACCTCAGACAGACGTTCTACCTAGAGCGCCATGAAGGAGAGAACTGGTATTTCAGTTTTACACGGAAACAATTACAATTTTTACTGCCCAAGTAGATCAAAATGGCCCAGCAATGGTTGAGGATTAGCACCAGGGACTTCATATGCCTTTTAAAACACACATTACTTGCTTGAAAATTCCCCTTTAAAATGAACACCTGTTCAGTGGTGAGTGTAGAGCACTAATTAAAGCAAAGAATAAGGACTCCAGACTATATAGATCTGGTATTTATTTTTGCAATTTGACACCATTCTGGTTTCAGAGTAACTTTCTTCAGACAAATGCATTAGCACAAGACATAGCAAGCCAGCTAATATAACTTAGTCCAACATCAAGATAAGCAGCTCGGCCTCTGTCTGCAGCCTTTAATTTCAACTTAAGCCAGTCAAGATATTCTTGACTGAAGACTCAATTGCTCAATTACTTCCTCCTTTTCTCATCTTAACTTCATTGGTTAAGGTGTCTTTGTCCCCACTGCAATGATGCCCCTACAGGCTGCTGCACCTGCTTCTGTTTCAGCATCTTGAACTGAAGTTGTTGTCTCTATCTGCTTGCTCAGCCTCTTTTTATATGTTTTTAACATTGTGTTGACCCACCGCAATTCTGATAAGTTTGTCAGTGCCATTTTGAAACTGGTTAAATGTTGTGGAAGAGTTGTCAGAATAAAGTTTTATCAGTGTGCCCTCCTTACATAACAGTGTTTAGGTTGAAATATCTTTGAGGTAAGGAACATGTTCATATTTAATTAACAGTTAACAGAAACCATTGCTGACGATTGTCTGGAAACAGAAAGGGAACATTGTGTTGAAGCCCCTCTGCAGTCTTTGTGGCTCCATTATGTCATAATACATCCTCCTGTACTCCTAATGGAAAAGACTCCTATTTCCTAAGGCTAATGGAGGACTAAAGCATTTGTTTTGTTGGAAGGACATTCCCAATAAAATGAGCATTAGCTTGCCTCGCTCCATCCTCTGCTAACAATTTGTTTGTCTCTTGATAGAATCATGGATAATATGCAAAAATTAGATTTTTGTTTTAGTTGGTCACAGATTGCTGGACTGGCAGATCAGTTTTCAAGGTTCTTCAAATACCTATTGCACAGTTTATAAAGTTCCACTTAGTCTTTATCTGTTATGAGTACTCAATTAGATGTAAATGATGTGACAATGATGTCATGAGAACAATATTGGATGAAGCTCCATGAGAGGCTGATGCTTCACTCTTTGGCTGCACATTCCAACAGTTAAGTGACCACTACAATATATGGTCTTGTAAGAAACAAAACTCATGTTCCTAAACTTCCACAGCCACCACCTTTCCTCCATCTGTCTGCATTTGAATGAGAACACGTCCAGTCCATCCATTCAAGTTCTACTACTCAACCACTTTTCACACCTACCGACGTCTACTTCCAACACTGCACCCTCATTCATCCCAAAGCTCCTCTTAAAGCACTTTTACAAGGTGAGAAGTGCCAGATCCAAGAACAATTGAAAACAGAGCTGGTGCATCAGCTGTAGCCATCAATCATACTTCGATCAATCACTGTCACCTGGCCCCGCGCCAACCTCACACCAGTCTTTCTGCCGCGCCCTCGGCATGTAGCCCTCAGGAATGCCGGGTAATGAGGGATGGCAAGGGGGCATCCAGGCATCCGATTACGAGCCATGTTGGGAAGAAAGGAAAGATGTGTCATGTGATGGTGTGTGAGCTTGTTTACATTGACTTGTAAGGTATTTAGCTTCTGCTTTCATCCTGAGGAAAAGTGGGATAAACTGACTGCATTGCAAACATTTTAAGAAAGAGGAGAGGTCAGAACAAGGTGATGATACATGGAAGTAGTTTATGACAGGGAACAGTCTGGGGTTATTGTTGGCATGCTAGGTGATTAAAACTCAAGTGCTGTGCTGTGGGTCACAGTTAACTGAAAAGCACGGATAACTTTTCATAGATCTATAAACATGGGACATATTTACACCTTGCTCATTCCGAAATATACCACATCCATGGTTTAAAATGGGGCTGGACAATATCTAAAGTTTTACCTATTGTAGAGGCATGGCTCCAATGGTGGCAATGTCAGTTGGTTGGACATGGTTGGAAGAAATATCTCTTCCAGTACTGGATGGATGGCTGTGGTGTTTGTACAAACATTCCTGTTCCCCAGAGGATGAATCCCAGCTCCTGACTTTTCTTCTCACAGAAACCAGCAAGTAAAATTCCAGTGTAATGTCTTGTCTAAGATCTGACACAGATATTAGGTCAGTGTTCCAACACTGGTATTGCTATAGACATAGTTAAAAGTATCATTTTCCAAACCAGGCACACCAACTTGTTGAAACAAAGACATCCTAAGATTTTAAGTTGTAGAGATGTAATATTATGATGTTTATTTACTGTGGATTCGTAGATTTGATGTTTTAACAATATTTATTCCAGGAATAGCCGCTCTAATTCAGTTTGAACATCAAAGATTCAAGTCCTCAGACTAATAAGTATCTTTTAAATGGCAGCAAATATCACATCATGCCATGGAAGAGATGGAGATCTCACCATTAATCTGTGCTACAAACAGCAACTGTTGGAGGGGGCACCGCAAGGTATTAAGTGTAAATCCTCTTTCCTGAAAATTGTTCACAGCGTAAATGGAAATTCCATCAGAAAATTCAGACTCATTTATTATTCATCGTCACCCCCTCGCCACTGCCTCACTAGAGGTGATGAAAAACGACGGCGGAGACGCAAGTATATCATGTGGGACTCTAATATATCGCTATCAAAAGCAGTGAACTGGAAAAGACAGGATTTAATATGGTATCTGGTCCTAAGTCCCTACTAATTCAATAACATTATGCCAAAGATTTATTAGGCATCCCATTTCCCATAAACACATCTGCTCACTGAGTTTGATGCAGGCCGTGCTGCAATTTGTAAAATATTTTAGACCTGTTTGCTTGGGGACAGAGTGAAACAAATTGTGCTGAATGTACCTTTAAAAGGAGGATTCAGATTTCCATTTTCTTCCTTTTTGCCACGTATGACATACTTTAATATTATAAATGAATGTTGTTTTTAGTAAACAATAGCTCCAGTTGTTCTCGACTTTTCTTGCAGATGTTTTCCACACTGTTATGCTTTTAAAAAGTGGTAACTCTAAGATTTCCAGTCCCTTGATCCTGTCTGATTTATAGACAGCAAATGTACCCCATTCCCAAAGTGGACACATTATTTTGAAGAAAAGCTGCAGCTGAGTGGAGGTGATCTGTCAAATCTCAATTGGAAGAGTTTCAGTCCAACAAAGGACAGACGTTACCTGTTTTCTTTCATTTGTTTTTGATCATAGAAGAGTGTTCAAGGACATAATTTACTTAATCATTTTTTCAGCAGATGTTTTCAATGTTATTTTGGTTTTAACCATTTTGCTCACAATGTTGCTGTTACCAGATTCCTGCAGCGATCGTCATATCATCCTCATTCACCTATCAGACCAGAACTAACCTCATTACAGAGGAATGTGTTTTACGCGTACAAACTGCAGCCTCTTCCTCTCCACAATTTATCTTAGAGGCAGGATATGCTACTTCTTTGGACCCAGCTTTACGAAGAAAATCATTAAACTGAACAGAAATGGAACTCCCGCTCATCCTTTCTAATGTCTTGAATTTGCCCTCCTCACATAAAGCTGTAATGCTTTAAAGGCGACATGGGAGTCTCAGACACACATGTGAAAGTCCAGAGCCGTCCCCTCCTCTGGAACCCATTAAGAGATGTATAAAATGCCTTCCTACCAGTTTGATTTGTAGTTAGAGGGTTAACCCCTCAAATGTCTGTCCGTGGTTCCTCAGAATTTGAAACCCCAGTCGTGAGTGATTGTTTCAATGTAAATGGGGCATGAAAGCCCCTCTATAACTTTTCTTTTGGGTCTTGTCATGCTCGATTATAAATCCCACAAGTGACTTCTAGTTTTTAAGTAGCCATTTTACAGTTTTCAGAGTAAATGCCAAGTTTTATTCCTTGAATATATTTCCTTGAAGACCTTAAAGAACAACACATCAAACCTTTGATGTGGGAATATTATACAAGTAGTCCTAAGGCGAGGGGGGACCTGCGTCAATATGATATCTGCTTGTTGTGACAGTGGGGCTGCTACATGCACAAACACAAGGCTGAGTTTTGTGGGGAGGTATAACTGAGGCTGGCTTGGTGTTGACACCTCCAGCTGTCTCCAGGGTTGGAATAAAGATCTGACACCCGCAGCGGTCCGGCGTAGACACCAGCTGGGCCTGGAGCCAGGGAAAATGTCTTTCACCTCCTCCATCAACACCACCATTCCCTCTCCTCCACAACAACACGCCTCTTTCACCTTCCTCCACTCTATAGGCTTCCTTTTATCTGTTCATTTTATTTTATTCATCCAACCTTTTCCCCCTCACCCTCCTTAACTCTCTCCAATGCATCCCTCTTCCGCTTCAGTCCGAGTTCCTCTCTCAATCCCTCCCTCCCTACTTCCCCTTGCTCTCCCTCCTCCCACTAGCAAATCCTTTCCAGTGACACAACACTGATTTTCTGCCAACTTTTCTTCCCTCTTTGAACATCAGTCTCTGTGGCACAGTAGCTCTTGACTTTTGTGATGACTTCATACCGCCTCTCTTGGCTTGGGTGGTGGTCAACTCAGGCGGAGAATGAGGACTCTTGAGAGTCACAAGTGCTGTCTGCTCCAAGCAGTGCAGAAGATGCAACAGTGGGATAACATTATCCGACACTTGGAGTGCATTTAAATGGATAGCATTTGTATTCTTTGCTCTCCCTCGACAGGAATGACAACAATAAATGTCGTATTGAGTGCAAGAAAGTGTTTATGTAATACAGTTTTATTTCTTTTGTTTCTTTCTTGTATTTAAATGGGGGAAGAGTAAAAAAATAAAAATAAAATGATAATAATAATAAAGTGGTTGGACCAGCATATAAATGGAACATCTGTTCAGAAGCACAGATAATTCTGTTATGTAATGTTTTTGAAATAAGTATTTTTAGGATTACAAGAAACCAAACCATAACTAAATATCACTTGCATGTCCTATCCAATGACAGAATTCGTGCACAGTTTTGAATCAAACACTTGCAGCTGTGTACTGTAGGGGTCCTGGTCATCTTTCCTTTGTTGGCTCACACTAACAAAGTTAATCCAAGTGACTCGAGCTCAATTTAAATGAACTTCAACACAAAAAATGCACTGTTGCCTAATGGCAAGCTGTCAGGACATTTCTGACTAATGGTATCTGAAATAGAGGAAGCTTTCATAGCTTATTGGCTCAGTTGCATTATCTAATCTTGTGTATGACCCTTCTCTTATTCTTTACAAAAGAGGAACGGTCATGTGTCAGTTTTGAGACAGATGGAATAAACTTTGATCTTTTTGTTCCACATGCAGCCAAGTTGCGATCATGTCCATGGCTGGTTGTTATGTTTAATTCACCAACTAGCCTTGTGAGAAGTCATTACTCCACAAAGCTTCTAACACCACCATTTATGCTATAATGAACTTTGGATTTCAACTTTATGGTCACATTTTGTGTAAAAAGCTCTATTTACAGTTAATCCAATTTTTTATCTAAGTTTTTATCCAATGCATGTTTTATTTCTTATTTGAATATTCATAAGGGAAATATAAACAGTGCATTGACTCTGAAACTATCATCCAACAACTTTTTGAGATCCTGCCTCAACTTATAGCACAGACTGAGTGTTTAATACTTCTAAACATTTCAGAAATTGCACGAGTTGCACTTTGAAGACAGCATGGGATGGCTACACCATTATTTAAACCTAATATGTCAATCATTTCAGCCATGAGTAGCTCTGTGGGATACGTTCTGAAACCACAAGATATCAGCCTTTGCCAGTGCATATTTATGTTCCAGCTTAGAAATTGCCTCACTGTGTTCAGCAGATCTGAAACCTCCAGGAACATTGTGCACATACTTGGAGTCAGATGAGTTAGAATAAATGATATGTTTATGTAACACAGAACAATAACAATAACCCAGATCATTTAACTACTGGTCATCTTTCCTAGATAAATCAATCAATTCCACATCAGATTGACACAAGAGTCGAAACAAGTCGACAAGGAGCAGTGGTTAGTCAATTTAAATGCTTTAATTCAATCTAAACAAACAGAACCAGATGTTTATTTTTAGGCCTAAATATTCTATGGACAGTTGTTTTACATATGAAACCACTTATAAATTATGTTAAACCAGAAATTATGGATTCTTCAAATTCAATTTAGTTTTGTTTAGGAATTTAATTAGGAATTATTTCATGTTCCACCCATGAGACGCATTAAATTGCATTAACATAAAGTGGCATATTTATTAATGACTGCAAATGTTTATCATTGCATAACTTGTTGCTCTATGACATTTCCTATCAGTGCATGTAGATAAAATAATAAGGACAATAAGACTATACTTTAAAGAAGCAAAACCACACAACCAAACACTGTAAATATGTAAAGTAATTTCAATAATCAACCTTTGTTTTGCTGAAAGAAACCAGATAAATCCAACCTTAACTGTCAATCTGTCCATCAGCTCTGACTATGGCATGTTAGTTCTTCATTGCTAAGTTAGATAAAGGTATGAACTGGAATCAAAGGTGTACAGTAACACAACATCACTTGCTGAGGTCCATGTCTTGTTGGAGAAGAAAAAGCCATATTGGGCTTGATGAAGGCTGTGTTAGGGTGCGGAAAGGCAAAGGAATGCCTTTAGATTTCATTTGGAGGAAAAACGCTGATGTGGTGGTAAACGAATGCAGACGAAAAGCCGGAGAAAAGAGTGAAATAATGATCACAGTCTTGACGTGGTTCACAGACAGATTTTTGTGGTCACCCGGCAGCGTTACAACAGTAATTCCCAGTTTCGGCTCCTTTCCCCAAATGTTTTCCTATCGCCGGCCTTACACTTGCACTTTATGGGGCTCGTATTCTGTGGCTCTTGGTGGTGTTTAATACCCTAAATTGGGCTGATGTAGACAAAATTACTGTAATGAACTGGATCCAGGTTGATCAGGACTTCGAGTGCTGCATGTTAGTTTTTCTTAGGTGATGATGTAGTAAATCCTCAGACATGCTCTTTAGCGCTATTAGCGATTTAGCAATTTAAGGTTATTTGGCTGCTGCGCTGATTGTGAGAACAGGGAAAAGGTGCCAACTAAGGAAATTAGCCCTCTGAGAGTATTACCACTCCCAGCCCAAATAGTGGACTGCAGTCATAAAGTCAGTGCCTCATTGGCTATGCAAATCATTTTCAAACCTTTTGACCTGCTTGGCTTTTATACGAATGAGGAGAAGATTCTTTGGTTTAAGCCTCTTAGTGACAGGAACTCTGGGCCATTGGCCAGAAGTTATGACTGATGGAGAGGGTTGTCTCCTCAGCTGCCCCTGTACCCACTGAGAGTACAAGCTAAAGATGTAGAGGCCAAATATAGAAGGCTATTTCTCACCCCAGGTTGATGGATTACTCTAAAGCCAAACTATGTACAGAGTCCAAAGGGGTAACAATGTAATGTATTCATAGGGTGGGTATCTGTTATCGTACACAGTAACTGCACCTTTTTCACCTTCTTTCTTTTTGTCTTGGCCCGCTGTGTTGCAATAAGTTTTCATCTGCGCATGGAGATCATTCTAAGACTCCCGGCTCTGAAACTGAATAAGACCTGGAGCAAATTGTGTCAGAAGCCAACAAAGCTGGTGGCGTTTGTTTTGAAGGCTGTCTGCTCCCAACTTATGCAGTCTCCTTAGCTGGGCTTGTGTTCTTTGGAGCCGAGTCCAACCAGATGTTTCTCTTTGAGCCACTGAAACTGATAGCTCATGACGCAGTGTCATTTTTCACCGCCGTATCTCTCCGCTCCACTCAACACCCACATAATGCCTCATTTCTGCGAGCGGAATCAATACGCATTTTAAAGTAATATTCTCCCAGAATAATTTTTCGGAGCCCGGCTGGCATCTTTAAACTGTCTGTAAGCGATCTTTCAAAAGCAAAGCCTGTGTGGGAGGATTTGGCTGTGAGTGGAGGAAAATGCGAATCAAAAGGAGCAGAGATCAATATGATTTTGAATCAAACAACATAACCGTAATTCCTGCTGTCTGTTTGCAGCAAACTCAAGACTGAATGACTTGTGTGGGGGAAGTCTGTTTCTCTCTCCTGTTCTCATATTCCCCTATAGTCCTTAATATCAGCTCCACAACGCACAATAAGAGAAGACAGGGTTCACTGTGTTTGAAATAACGATTGACCTTGTTAATTAAATGAGAACAGCCACTATTGCATGGCATTGAACTGGTAAAGATCGCATACAAAGTTACACAGTGAACCACAAAAATCAATACTCAGCCGAGAGGAAAATCAAAAATTACTTGATGAAAAGGTTTCGTTTGGTTTTCTATCCACAACTTCCCACTCCCACAGTTCAGTGGCCGCTGTGGTATGTTTGTCTATCTTTTCAACACTATGGATTTATAGATGCCTTGGCATTGTAAATCATCCTGAAATCAAGCATCCACATGCTCCGTGTGTACCGCCGTGGCCAAAAATACCTCAGCTTTTTCCACAAAACTTTGTTCTCTTGTGTTTAAATCAAGAAGCTTGTCTGATCAGAATGAAGTTCAAAGCCGAGTTTGCTGCAACAATACAGAGAGTTAAAGACTCCGACAGATGCTGCCCCTCTCCTGAACAACAAGACAAAAGACATGACAGCAGTGACCCGCGTTTCTACATTATGAGGACCTTTCTAAATAGTTGGTATAGCTTTCTAAAAATAAATGACATGGATATCCTTTAAACAATGCTGCACAAGTGGCTCCTATTTGCCTGTTGATCAGAGGAGGTTTCATTCTCCCATCAATGCTTGTCAGGTCCACATGTTTTAGTGGAACACAGCTGTGGGACTGGATTTAAAAGCATAAAACTAAATGAAAGGAATAAAGCAGAAATTCACCTGGACTTACAATTTTTAAAATAGATTATCATTTAGTACCTGGAACTTTTGTATTTTCCTAGGAAAAACTAATCGCTGAGGTTAAAAAACATCCTCATAACCCCCGATTCGTTCTAAAAGTTTTCCAGTCTGATATAATTCCCCACTATTAACAAAAAGGCTGCTGACAATGTGTTTGTTTTTGTCCTGACAGTAGGACATGGTTAGCTCTGTCCTCCTCCCCCCTCAGCGGGTCAAGTTCATGCCCCAGCACTTGTCGCCGTCTTGGTGAGCCGTCTGTTTTAAAGTGTCAAGGTTGAGCTTGTGTCTGGGCACACTGAGCATTTAACAAGGAGACGGTACAGTAAGAAGAAGCAACGCCACTGCTGCTAATGTTTAGAGCAGATGTTATATGGTCAAAGTGACAGTTTCATGCAAACTGGAAAAGACTGAGAACAGGTGATGTATAAAAGTTTTTTTTAAGGTCATTATGGGTTAATGTGTGCTCCCCAACTTTAACCAAACAGATTGAACTTTCTGACTGACTTAATTCAACAGAAACAAATATCTAAATATCAGGCTAGTGTGTGTTGTCAGATAATTCTCTTTCTTTTTGTCTTCACAAGGCAAAGCCCTTGTAAACTATATGCTTATTTCACAAAAAAAAATGTGAGACTGCTTGTCCCAAACAAGCTGGAGTTCCCACATAAATTATTTCCTCATTTGGTGACAAATCAATCACTCAGTTGTTTCATTGGAATTGGTTGAGAGAAACTGCCATAAAAGTTCTTTTTCAATTAATTTTTGAAGCTTTGCCCCTACATGACCCCGCCCTCCCCCAGCAGACACAAACACAATCTTGGAGTTTGTTTTAAACAAACATGTCCCGATATTTCCTCTCAAATAATCGAATGAAAAAGACCAGAAAATAAATAACCCAGTGCTGTGAGGGGTCATTGTGTTTTTACATGCATTCTTTGGCGACTTTAAATTTAGCCCGGCGTCCTAATCCCCAGTATTGTTCTGTTAGTTAGGAGCAATGCTGGACATGCTTTTGGAGCCATGGCTCTCAGAGCGTCCATGTGGACGGAGTCGGGTCCGGTCCAAGTTCACCTCGTGCCACTGTGTCATCTCTCAGACATGGAGATGACTCACTGCACAACTGGAATCAAGGGAGGGGGGGGCACGGTGTCGGGTGTCCCATGTGGTCATGAGTGACCAATCATTGTCAAGAAAACAAAGTAAAGCAGAAAGTAGCCCTGCACAGCTGGACATGTGAGATGTATGTGTGCAGAGTTGTGTTTCCTGGCTTAAAAGAGCTCAAGGAAGAAATGTGTTTAGGCTCTTGAGACCTATTAACATAACTGTAAAAAATGGTTTGTCACTACATTGCAATCCTTTTTTCATGATCTTTAATGTCCCTGCATGATTAAAACCATAGAAGGAGCGTTTTTGTTTTATTCTATGTTTTGTATCATCTATGATTTTCCCAAAATGAGGGGAAAAAACTTTGTCAGTCTTACTGCTGCGTTGTCTGATACAGACAGCTCTTTTATCACTGGGCATGTCCGCCTCAACCTCCTAAAACAATAAAGGGTTAAATTACTTTGTTTTCACACATGTTAATCTCTGCTTGTAAAAGTTACACAAGCCCAAAGAGGTGTGCTCACACAAAAATTCCTCAGTGAGATTGTCAGACGGCGAGTGCGTGGCTGGAGTGAGTGAAATTAATGAAGTCTGTAATGCGTTATCAAAGAGGGGAACTCGATATCTGTGGCGGGGAACCCCACCTGTTTATGGGGAGACGCACTTGGTCACACACACATGCACACATGCATACACACACACACACACACACACACACACATCACAGTCTGCCAGACCAAAGAATTGCAGGTGGGGTTGAAAATGCTCCCCCCAATGCCAGAACAACAGGTGGATAGGCATTTTTTATGATGTCTGCCCTCTCCATGTCGACTTTTAAGGCGAGCAACATGAGATGTCAGAATTTCCTACTCGAAATAAAGACAGAATGGGGGAAGTTTACCTTTTGTGGAGTAAAATTTTCATGTCTGGAGCTTGATTTAGATTTTCTGTACATGTCAGTTATCATCCTTATATAAAGAGCGGTCAAGGTTTGTAGGTCCCTGTCATTGCTGGATAGAGTTTAGTGATGAAGCAGACAAGTTTGTGGGACTTTTAAAATTGGGTTCACTAAATTTTAATGAACTTAAGGACCTTAAATTCAAAATGTCTTTGCCAGTCATAAGTTTCAGTATATTTTTAGGCACCAGTTTGCAATAAACAGATGACTGTTGCGAGCATGATTAGCAACTGCAACTAAAAAGACAAAGAGCATAAATTAAATCTAATCTTACTAATTGGTCTGAAATTTATTATTGAGTTGAGCATAAAGAAAAAAAATGGCTGGAAACTGCTCGCCTGGCTTCATACAAAAGTAAAAATTCCAACGAGTACCATCTTTTAAAGCTCTCAAATTAATACTTGAAAATAATTTGTACAATTTCTGCCAAAATCTTAGTGTTAAAATGAAAAGTTTATATTTAATGGTGGATTTTGTGTATGTCTATTTCTTCAAGTGGAAACGGAGACTTCTGCCAATCTCACAGTGAGAACAAGATGATGCTACACTTGGACTAAAAATGAAAAATAATGGTACAATAACTGTAAAGTAGCATCAGTATTCGATGCAGCTATTTGTCAGCTAGTAGACAAGTGTAGGAAGGAGATTTAGGCTGGGGCATTGATTGGAGAATGGATGACACTATTAAACAGGGTGTATTGCAGCTTTTCTGTGTTTCTGTCACTGTAGATGAAGAGGAGGCAGTTTAAATATATATTACTGAAAATATGTCTTCTGCATGCAGGGGAGGTGATAAGTAATGTAAGGTAGTGATAAACTAGGAACTAGGAAGAAAAAAATAGTTGTAATACAACACTTGGTTGGCAATTACTCACTGCTTGAATGTTGGGTGCTTAATTTACTTTTTTGATTTCTTTGAATCAATTTTAAGTAAAGAAAAGTTTTATGGACCCCTGTAGGCCTTGGACCAGTTTCGTCTGTACCCTTGGACCCCCCTGATGGCAGGCCTGCCTACCATCACTGGGCCCAAAAGTAAACCACCCTGGTTATTAACTGGCACACGCCAGTCACAGTGCGCCAAATGGCAGAGGAAATGGAACGCTTCAGTGAGCAGCCAAAGTGCAGGTAACACCCCTCCAAAACCACTTGGAAAATAGCACTACATTTCCACTCCACATGCATTTGGAATATCAGGCCCCTGCATGCCTCGCTGCAGATGCTCAGTTCCTCAGCTAATAAGTCTAAAGTGACTGTTAATCTGCAGAATATCAGAGTTATTTGCGCTGCAGCTCTTCGTCTACTGTGACACTTTTTTAGTCCCTGGAAATGCATCCATGTTACTTCATGCTCGGAGCGTACGTGTTGAATTTGCTCCTTCTTCAGTGTCATCAAAACAACACGGTCTTATAAATACATAAAATACGTACTGTAATGTAAAGTATGTGATGTTGAGGTGGATAAACTGAGGAATTTAAAGCTACTTCAGCTAAAGTTATATTTAAGGTTCAGGGTTAACTCTGATTATTTGAATGTGGGCCTTAATATGGAAGTTTTCACTGTGTATAGTAATCATTGGAGAGTCATTCCCTGTCCTGCCAACCATTAACTGAAGAAATGCGACATTTTGTCACTGTTGTATTTTCATTTGTTTTCATGGACTTGTATCCTAATTCCTAATCCCTAAACTGCTCAAAATCCTACAGCATGAAGGTAAATTGTGAAGGATAATATTGCAACTGCAGGGAGTGCTGCTCTCCATGACACAAAATCAGGGCCAACGCAAACTCCAACCCTGAAATCCAAAAGGAAAATAAAACACACCCTTTCAACACAGTAACACTCACACTGCAGTTACATGTCATTAAAAAGCTGAACAATTATGGAAACCATATTTCACTTGTAATCGTCCATTTAATACTTGTGGCGTTGCACACACATATTTCATTGCCTGAAAGAGTTCTTGTGATTCACTCACTGGAACACAAACACCCATTTGTATTTTATCTTCTTTCTAAATCAAGCCAAAGCAATTTCACACATTTCAAAAAAAGCATGGCTGATTGTATTAATGTGTCATGTCTGACAATTCTGATTCAGTTTTGATTAAATAGTCTGCACTTGACAAATTAATCCAATCTGTGACTTTAGAGGTCCTCATTGTGCTGATTCTCTGCTTGCGAGAATCACAAACAAATGTATTATAACTTGTGTTATGATGTAAAAACTCAGAACAATGTGGTGTTTTCACAGACAATTAATACATTTTGTTCTTGATATTGAAACCCGACCACCTCAGTAAAACATTCCCGCCGCCAAGGTCATCAGTCAGTTAACTATGTTTTCCAACCAAGTTTTCCAAACACCCCCACCGCTCTGCATTTTCCATCCCACTGAACTGTGGAGCATGCACTAATACTGGGCTCTCATCATATTATGTCCTTTAAGTTCATCTATATATAGTTTGTCCTAATCACTGTACAGAAGTGCTAATCATTTTCAGTGCATGCGGGCCAGCGTATAGTGAGATCAAAGTTAAGCTCAATCGTAGCTGGAATGTGTTACCCTCTGAGCTATTTTTAGCGTCTCCTTGCTAACTATCTGCCTTTTGGACTTGATTGGGGATTAGCACTGTTTTGATTTTGGCGATGAGTAAACATCCTTCCATTTATTTTCAAGCTCTGAATCCTCCCGCCGCGGCGAGCTGGATGGGCACCTGCTATTTTTGGGAGAATATGGCGAGGGGTATTCTAAAGAGAGACGGTCTTGTTTCACACCCTGATCAGAACCTATAAATAATATCCCAGTGTGTGTGTGTGTGTGTGTGTTGTTGAAAGCAGAGGTATGTGTATTTATGCAGTGTGTGTATATGCATGCTGCGTGTATGGTGTCTATTTGTGTATGTCTATCTGGAGCAGAGAAACTGAGACTAACACAAGTGAGTGTTGAAATCTAACAACGTATACGGTTTCCTCTCGTGCGGTGTCATTTTGGTGGGTAGAGTTGTTGATGATTAATTTTCCAGGTCATTAGCTACTTTACTCTCTGAAACACTTGGAGAGTTCACTTGCAAGAACAGATAAAAGACATCCTTAAAATATGGAGACAGAGTGCAGAGATCAGAACATTGGAGTGCTCTGTGTTGACGATGTATTGCATGAAGGTGTCACTCTGTCAATTCTGTCTGCCAGGAAACACCAGGAAAATGCCTAAAAGCTGCCGAGTGTGATGGAATGCATCACCAGAAAGGTAAAGAAACCCCTATCTGAGATTTTTTGAAGCTTTTAAACATAAAAAAAACAAGGCTTTTTGGACATAAATTGGATCCAGGCAATATGATGTGAAGCTTCAGCAGCAACAATTGGAGAACTGTGTGATCCTGAAACTCATAATTTCAAAAAGGAACACATTCAGCAAGCATTTTATCACTTAGTCAAATATCCAAATGTCAGTTTTAATCAAACTATTTCTGTAAGTTAAGCTAAAGCATTTGTTGATGTGCAACTTTTAATTGTAGATGAAAGCAGTTGAGTTTGTAAGAGCCTTAGCTGTCTATCACATAGTGAGCATTAGCTTACTTAGAGCTAACTGTCCTTTCTGTGGTTTAAAAATTCTGAGAAACTCTTTCAGAAATGACTCATTACATTACAATTAGTCTTTTTTAGTTACTATAAAGATCAAGCTTGATAGAAAGTTAAAGAAATATGGTTTTCACTATAAAGGATGTTATTGCTGACTTAAATATCTCATCTCATTTGTGCCAAACATTCTCTAAATTGCATTCTTTTACATTATTTCCCATTTTTTGTGTGCATGATTCTTTTGCTTTAAACCATAAATCTGCAGGTTCATTTTTGGCTGCAACCTCATCACCAGTGATGTCACAGTTTGAATGTTGTTTTTTTTTTTTTGTAAAGTGACTAAGTAACTTTGGAATAATGAACATGAACACAGTCGTGTCCCCCGCCGTGCTCATGGCGGGTGCAGGCGGGACACAGGCCGGACAGCTGGTTAGGTTCAGCACTGTGAAGGTTATGATCACACTGAGTGATTTCTATCTCACCATGCACCCATTCACCGTGGCCCTGAGACCCCTGCTCCGACCCTCAGACAGCTGGACCCTGGTTCTGGTTTCATGTCTGGTTTGGTCAGTACAACTGCAAACTGCAGCTTGTTGCATGCTGCACTCGTCTGCTGCTCAAGTACCACGTCTGCTCAAGTCTGTGCCTCACTGCCACCACACTGACCGGGCAGCTGATTAACATGGACACTTGTTAAGCTACAATATGCACGCTGTTGAATACATGACAGAACAGAGACCAATAGCACAACCATGTCCCTCTGTCTTTCTCTCTTTATGTCCATTTTTTTTCTCTTTTTTTCAAACACCCTCCCCCCTACCTCGTCTTTCCTCCCCCTCTTCCTTCTTCTTTCTCCACTGCTTCCCCTTGCCCCTTCACGCCAGCTGTGGTCTGCACAAAAACTGATTTTCAGAGTGTTAACCACCATGTTCTTCCTGCCGACGGCAGGATTTCATTTGCAGAGCACAGGGGGCCAATATCTAGGGTAATTCCCAGGGTTTAGTGCCACTGATCTCTTCCCAGCTCACCTTGGGGAGAAAAATTAAAGCGGCGATAAGGCCTTACCCTGCCCAGCACCGTGTTCACCCTGTGCTGCCCGCTGCCTCAGAGCTGTCGGCTACCGGAGGCTCACACAGATAACACCTGTTCAGCCTCATATTCAGGGTCTGTACAAAAACTTAAGATGGTAAATATAAATAATGGTGGATGTAATTATTCTGAGGGGACTTTCTTGAAAAGTAAAAGGAAGTTTTAGTCTTGTTTTATTATGTGTATTGTTAAATAGTTGCACGTCTTATTCTTTCTTTTTTTAAGCAGCAGTTTTCAAATTAAAGTATAAATTAATTCATTTGAAAGAGTTTATTGTCACTGTCAGTTTAGGATGTTCTGGTTTGTAAAGACTCACTATTGACTTAGAAGATGAACAGCAGAATAGCTTTGTGTTAAAAATGTTTTGTTTGTTTGTTTGGGGTTGTAAGGAGTTACTCTTTTCATAGGTTCCTATAATAAAATTGCACTTTTCAGCAATTTGTAATGCAACTAATACAGTTTTATTTTGCTGGAACTGTATTATAAAGTTGTTGCTCTTCCTTTTGTTAACTTTTAAATCTTCAAAAAAAATTAAAAAAAATCCAAGCTATGGTTTCTAAAACAATTACTGGTGATTCAAATATATAATATGATATATAATATAATTGATAAGACAATTAACAGAAAAATAACGCAAGTCAGTCTTTCAAAAATCATTAAGGCTAGATTGGAAGAAATGCTATTTTAAGCTTCTGAAATATGGAGATTTCCTTCTTTTCAGTTTTATTTGATATTAAATTTAATATCTTTGGATCTTGGACGATTAAAACTAGACATTTAAAGACATACCATCCTGGACTTTGAGAAACTGGGATGGACAGTTGGATATTTTTTCAGACATTTCTTTTACCCTCCTATTCATCGTTTGCATGTCAGATTAATCAATAATGAAATAATGAGTAATTGCAGTGCTAAGTTCTTGACTATTTAAGGGAATTCTAATAATAAACCAGTCCTGATGGGGAGAATAATCCAAAAGCTTCTGCTTGTATATATTTCAGTGTTCTTAGCAGCAAAATTACTTTCCTACTGTTTAATAAAATCTTGTCCATGACCATTTTTAGGACTGGGATAAATGTCATTCCCTGTGAATGTGACATCTGCAAAAATCCTAATTTAATTTGAAAATGTGTTATGCCTGACAGCATTCCACTTAGGGAAGGAAAGACACAAATGAAATGTCAAAAGACTGTTTTTTTTTTTTTCTCTTGGAATTCAATCAAAATGAGAACAGATGTGATTTTCATGTATGTTAAATGGAAAGTCAGATTGGTTGCGGTGGCTACCTGTGAGAAAATTAAAAAGAAATTAAAAGTTTCTTCTATCTTTAAGTGGGTTGGTGGTCCATTCAAGGGCATTTCTCTGGTAGTTTGCCTCCACTGTGTGATGGGAGCAATTAAAAGGCAAAGTCTTGTTAACCATCAGGCCTAGCAGAGTGGAAGTGGAAAATAAAGAGTAGCAGGAAACGCTTTATGGCCTCGTTCATTCACTTATTTAGACCCTTGCTGCTTCTTTTCAGTTTTCCTCTCTTTCCAAACTAAGTAAAAGGGTGGACAAATATCTAGAATACTGTAATTCAGTGGCTTTTAAAAGCCATCTGAATGCACACACACACACACACACA
>JAOWBC010001868.1:20789991-20811026 GCA_028566105.1 Hypoplectrus providencianus | reverse complement strand
AGATAGATAGATAGATAGATAGATAGATAGATAGATAGATAGATAGATAGATAGATAGATAGATAGATAGACAGATATGTCATGTCATTATTTTAAACGTTGCCCTTTGCACTTCATCGAGCAGGGCAACCCTAGTTTGACTTTCTTATTTTGACTACACCCTGGGACATGGATGACATTTCATTTTGTGTATTTAGTGCCAAGAATGATATTAAGCTAATCTCCAATGCTCCTGTTTGCTCTTAGGGATTTGGGAAGTATAGGCAAACAGGCAGCACACAGAGACTCCAGCTAAGACGAGCAGCGACAGAGAGACTTTTGGTAAAGCGACGTCGCTGAGGTGGCGGCGGCGAACTGTTGGCTTTCTCAGTGTGAGGCTGTGAGAATATTGTCCATGTCCAAACCTCCGTGGTTAGGATTACATATTTGATGTTAAATCCGCTCCTAAAGTTTAAATCTGTGTGTTTTGCTGGCAGCAAAGTTGACCTTACTATGTGAAGAACCTTCTTAAAAACTTCCCAAAGGCGTTTGGGATTTCTGCAGCTCTGCAGAAACAAGTCAATATTAGTCAGAGGGTCGTTCTTTGAGGAAATAAACATGACAAACAGCAGAATTACTGCAGGCAGAGCAAAATCAACATCAAATTATTTTATTGTTTGTAGGAAGTTGGTGAATTCAATAACTATATGCCATATATGGTTATCATTATGCCAAAAAATATATATATGTATTTTTACATGTATAAAAGGGATTACCAAGGCCTTTAGACCCCACGGCAGCATGTTTTTATTTAACAAACATGACTGAACCATATACTGAATTTCACAACATTGTATTAAAATGAATATGTTATATTGTTCCCCGATGTAAAGGCCTGTGTCTAGCTATTCTACCAATCATTGCTCTGTAGCACTGAGGGTGAAATACAGAATCAGAGAATTTGAGATCTTTAGTCTATGTTGTTGTAAAGGAGCTATTTCAGTGATATTATTTGCCAGTGCACCATTGTTTATTTCTTATTCCGTGTATTATGGATATCAACATAACTTAGACTGTGATGTATATAACGTACATAGCTTTCGAATTGTAATTCCAGCAACATATTAGTTGCATGTGTTTATTTCTCATTCTCATGTTAATCTTGTCTCTGCTCTCTTCTCTCTCGTGTTTCTTTGTACTGCTGAAATACGAGTGGATAACAAATCTTACCTTTTCTGTAGCTCATGCAGGTCATTTTCAGGCTCAACAAAGAACCTTTTGCAGCACATGAGCTGTCATCCAGCTGATTTTTCTACTGCCATGTCTTGCTCTTAACATCATTTGGTGGATTTAGAAGTTAAAAATGTGTCGCGGCAACGACTAAACTCTCTCCATCATTTGCACTAAGTAAAAGTAACTATTATTATATGAAGACTTGGTGAGTGTCAGTTAGTTTGATGCCAGCTGTGTAAACTCACATGATAGGTAACACTAAAGGGGAAAGAGTATTTGATCAAGTCTTTATCATTCAGAACATTTCACTCTGGGTAAAGAGCTCCAGCTGTATACTTAAAATGTATGTAAATGTAAATTCAGCATTACTCACCTCTGTCCTGTCTGCCAATGTAGAATTGAAAACTGTGGGATGCTTGTGGATGAGTAATGGGCCCAGGCACCTATAAAGGATCATTTCAGGTTTCTTTTCTTTTTTTTTTTAAACCACAATTACCAGCCAAAAAAGTGTTTCAACTGTGTTCAGTTTCGAAGTGTATTTTTTGGGATTGGCCCAATCCCTTTGTGGCCTGGCAGCGGGCCAGGAGCAGTGATTTGGGAGCCTCATCTTTGGACAACAGTGAGTTGTCGGGAAGAGAAGGAGAAAAACAGAATGATGTGCTTTGCCGTGGCGGTGCAACAAGGTAACTGTGAGTCAGCGCGCACTCATTTAGATTTTTCCTGTCCCACCACAACCTTGAGGCTCATTTGAAGCAACGCTGGAAGATAAATCTGGCACAAGTATCAAACGAGACATAACAGCTCAGAGTCATTTTTAGAGCCAGGCACAGCAAGTACAAAAACATCTTTCTAAGTGGAGCAAGGAGAAACTTACTATTGATTATTACTGTAAGGAATTGCATTTGTATTATGGACATTTACATGTTGCTCTCATCAAAACCAATTAAAAATGAGAAGAGCAGAGATATTTGTAGAAACATTTATATTGCTGCAATCAAGGAAAACATGTAAATGTCATTGTTATTATTATAGTAGTAATCATGGTGGAACAAAAATTATGCTTTTTATGTTTAAATCTGATTGATGAAGAAAGTTATTTGTCTTCCTTTGACTTTATTGTCTTCCTGACTTTTCAGATTTACAGTATATAATGGTATTTATTTACTAACTTTCATTTTGGTTTGTGGCTTCTGAACCTTCAGTTTCAGAAACTAAATTCCTTTTTTTTATCCTTTTTGCCTGGATTCTGTGGATACAGACAAAACTATTCTTTTAGGCACAAATCACAATTTTTCTTTCCTTTTTTTTTTTTTGGCTACTTCTCGTGCTAATACGGAACAATCTTTGACTAATTTGTTCCTGACCATCTCTCAGCCAAACTAGAATAAGTTCCCCCTTCAGATTTTTGGTCCATACAGTTTTGCATTAGCTGCTTCTTGAAGTTTGCTGAAATTACATTTTTTAAATGGAATCCTGGTCTGTTTATGCATGTATGACTGTCCTTTGCATATCTCAGGAAGTGTTTGTGCAGTTGACTTCCCTGTTGGTGTGTGTACTGCTGAGGACCTAAGGGAGTGCAGGGTCAAGTGTGAAGTTTATCAGATGAAAAGTTCTTGAGAATTTTGCAAGAAGCCACATCACAGGTTTTGATGACGCTGCATGTAGCATCTCCGGGGAACAAGCCAAGAAACTAAAACGTCTTTATGTTTCCTCAGGGCCGAACAACCAGCCTGATGTAAACTGGCGTATACTTCAAATAGCCTCACCCCAAACAGGCACTGCACTAGTAACCACAATTTTAGTCTTACAATTGGCTCCAAGATTGTACTTTCATCACTCATAAGACATGATTGACAAGTGACTGCTCACTTAGGAGCTCCATGAATTTGAGACCATGGATATACATGCTGCTGCAGAATGAACTTCCAATCACAGCAAAGCATGTTCATATATACAGTTTAAATAAAAATATAAAGGCCTTGGTAAAATAACACCTTCATTCTTCATGATTGTATACTGTATAGACTATTGTAGATTGTTCACTGTAAGAGCATTAACAACACAACTGGTAATTTAATACCAATTATAATCTCACATCCACACACTTCACAAACATTCCCAGGAATTACCCCGGCCCTGTGTGGCTGTGGAAAACCGGGGGCGTTTATCTGAGCGGGTTTGGGAGGTAGCTAAATCTCCTCGTACTTTCCTCCTGCTTGTGAACTTCTTCTCAGGGATTAGGGGGTAAACACACTGGGTCTGAGAGAAATATCTCCCCCTACCTTCAGCCCATAACCACATGAAATGACTCTGTTGACTCAATGTTGGCACGCTGGGAAAAAAAAAGCACGGTGGCAGAGGGGGATAGGACTGGGTTCAAACCTGTCTGGGATGAGTTCAGTCAAGCCTAAAAGGTCAAACGTGTGATTATTTGACCTTTTCTGGGGAATCAGTCAATCTAGTCATTCTTCTACTTTGATGGCAGTAATGGTAAAGAAACATTTACACAAGCTTACAATGTGATTTTGCAAAATGACATTTACCTGTAACTGAAATCTTATCTATGGATGCCATTTTTGGACCAGGTCACATTCAAAGCGAGCTAAAATAAGACAAATTACACTATAACTGTCTTGTAGTATGACTCCTTCCCACGCATGCTAGTAACACACCATGTGACCAATGAGGGAGACGCTTAACAAAGGAGTGCCATGATAGCACCTTAGAGCTAATCTCTCAATTACTACTTTACTGCTGCTGTCAGACAAAACACAACAAAAGCTTAGAGCTGTCACGCATATCGTCTCTTATGTGTGTGTGTGTGTTTGTGCGTCTCTTTGGTAATAGCTCTGTGTGGTCTGTCTAATCCTGCTCTTTGTTGTCTATTTCTGTTGCAACTTAACTATAAAACACTGACACAATATGGCTGACAGGTTACAAAATAAGAAACACGTGGTTTTGCGTGACTCAACGGGAACAGCATGACACAGTCGTTATCATCATTGGGGGTTTTGTGTAACAATGAGGCTTCTCAAGGATGGGACCAGAGATTATTCTAGTGCTTGATCTGATTTCTTCCATCTTTTTTACTTGTGCATGGACGATCTTTGAAAGAAACACCTGCGCATTATGAGACCACTGTTGAAAAATGCTGTATCAAACCTTAATTTCTACAACATTCATTCTGCTTTAAATTAATTGAGTGTTCTTTTTAATGTCCAAAACTGTTAAAATAACTCCCAAAACATTCTTAATTTCTAAAAATGCTGATATGTTGGAGATAAAATAATCTTTGACTTGATAGCAGTATCCCACTGTGTCAGATTTGTCACTACACAGTGCACTAAGGCAGCGGAAAACTAGTCGCCCCTCCAGAACTCTAAGCACTGTACTGTGCTGTCCTCTAGTGAAGCTGGGTATATTCTACTGACACAGAAGCTAAAGCTAACCGTGTCAGAGAAAGACTGGGGGATGTCACAGGCAATGCCTGGCATTAGCCGTATAATGGCCAGGATTTGCTGATAAAGCAGGGGCCTCACATTGGCAGTCTTTAGTGACTTAAGTGGGCCGTTCTTCCATAGCCGCTGGGGCTATACAGTATATCCATCCCTCTATCTCTCTGTCTAACTGACTGTGTCTCTTTCAGATCTGCTTTCCCCTCCAGCTTTATTCTCAGAGATGTTAATGCCGTCGTTTTTTGACTGATTAATGTGATTTCAGCAGCCATTTAGAGCAACAGGTGCAGAAGGAATGCCATTTTACACATTCACAGAATATAAGCCTTGTAATGGGATTTAAGTGGGGGAGAATAATAAATATAAAGCCCAATAAAAACCGACTGTTCCTCCTGCTGTTAATGTAATTGGCTTCTTCTTTTTTTTTTTTTTACAGCAGACATTTTGACGTCTTAGGAGATGAATGTTACAAATTCAATATCCTGGTTAACCAAAACAGTGTGACAGTGTGACAGTGTGACAGTGAACCAACGTGCACAGCACCAGGACCCTGAAACAGAAGCTAATCCCTAAATGGGATTTAGCCATCATTCATTTTATTATTTACACCTGGACTTTTCCTTTTGTGGGTCTCACTATAATACCAAAAAATACATGAATGTATCTATATAAATAAATGTATAGTGTTGTTTTCAACAAGAAAATCCTGCCTTGTTCATATCTGGTTTTTGTCCTACTTTTCATATTTAACATGCAACCTGTCACAGGGGAATATAGCTTAGTAAATAAGAGCAAATCTCTTGAAGGCGAGGCAGCACTTTTTTGACATTTTTTTTCCCCAGACATGCTTTTATTTGTGTGATGGCATTTACCTCATCTGGCATTTCTGGTGTTTGTCAATTATCTCCATGAAGACGTGTGCCTGAAAGAGTTGCCGCAGTGAAGTGATGACAGCGAGAAGGGAAAAACAAATGAACATAGAAATAAGAATGTAAATAGGATTTTCCATTTGCAAATGTTAGCTGTCTCTTTTTCGATTCAACTCCGTGTCACTTCATGGCAAAGTTTCCTCTCCAGAAGATATCTGCAGAAAGTTACACAGGCGTAATGTGAAGCATGACAAGATGGACAGTTAAGGCGTCCAGAAACGTGAACAATTCTGCGGGTGTAATTCTGATAGCATGTCCTTCACGTGTTGGTTGCACAAAGATATGACAATTCCAAAGGTCGCAGAGTTCAAACACAAAGAGGAAATAAGGTAGGAGACTTATGGTCGACACTTTGGATAGTTTTCCCATAGATGAGGCAGACATTCAGACACATGTCCCCAAGAAAGCCTTATAAATCTGTGAGCATGTCCAACATTTATAGATGAGGATGCCCAGTCACATTACCACCTGTCAAATCTTGTCTCCCTCTTTCTTTTGATCTGCCTCTTATCTCCCTCTGCTGCTGCATTCTCTGCAGTATCCTGCTTTCTATTTCTCGAAAACTTTCTTTACTTAGAGATTCTTAGAGGGGGCGGTGGGGGCTGTCTTAACTGTGTAATCTGTGATTGATAGCACACAGGCAGACGAGACAACATAAGAGGAAGAGCACAATTTATTTTCCATTTTAAATATAGATGGAAAAGCGGGAGAAACTGCCAAGGGTATTCATTTGATCTGAACGGAACTTCAATAAAACAAATTCCTTCGACAGCTATTTCAGCTCTTCTGCAAGAGGCATTCCCCAAACAACCTTTTGTCTTCTGTCCTGACAGCCCACAACTGTTATTTTAGCCCTTCTCCCCATTAAATCAATATATAACATTACCAAGGACGAAATTTGGTAAGCCCGACCACATGAAGCAGATACTTCTCTGCGGCCAATGACAGATTCAGCCATTTGTTTCCTGTGTCTTTTACTCCACCTTCTATACAAGAGGATTTGATTCCAAATATCACTTCACAATGATATTGGGACCAGAGTCACTGTACAGCTGCCAAGTATGACAGATGCACACAGAATTTGCCTTGGTGTTACTTTGGAGGCTTTATATATCTATGAATTACATTTCGTATTATTTTACACAAGTTTACTATGTTTTTCCCCATTTAGATCAAGCCTATGATAAACAAGAAAAAAAAACAAAGATTTACAGCTGAAGAAAAACAAAAAAAGATAGAAAACATCTCAGCAGTTTGATGCCATTCATTGACTTTTAAGTGATATTAGACTGCCCTCTAGTGGCCAGGGAGCTCATTTGCTCCAAAGTCAAGCCAGGAAAACCTCGTGATTGTCATAATCTTTTTAAGGAAATTAGTTTTGCGGTATTCAAAAATACACTGCAATCCCCAAAATTGCCATTTATTCATCTCACAGCTGTAGGGGAAGTCTCCTCCGGCCACAGGCTGATTACGGTTCGGATTCTAAAAAAAGAGAGCAGAAAGTGAAGTCAGAGAGTCCTAACAAGACCCAGTATGTTGATTTAACAATATATCATCAATCTAATGGAAATATTTCAGGTTTTAATATGATTTGGTTTTAAAATGTAGTTGCAGTTGACAATCTCTAAAATAAAATAGAAAATACAATGCATTTATGTCACACATTTGTTGCCGTTTTCGGATATTTTCTAAATCATTAATTAAATAATTTGTATATTCCTGCTGTTATGCTGCCAATCAGCGATCATTTCACAATAAATTTAATCACTCCTTGAAATTCAAGATGACATACATTTTCAGAAAAAAGGTCTTACCCTTTCTCCTTTTTCATGTCTTCAAAGGCTGTATTAATTTGATCCAGTTGGAGGTTGTTGGTAATAAACTCATCCAGTTTCAGCTTCTTGTTCATGTAGTCGTCCACCAGTTGGGGCACATCCTTGACACTCTTCCACCCTAAGGATGAAATCAAAATCAATTCAATAATTTTAATAAATCCTCATTTGGCTAAAATCAAACTGGATCAAACTTGTGTTTCACTAATAGCCCTTAGGCAAGACACTAATTGCCCAACTAAAAATTAAGTATTTGCTCAAGCTTTGCTTGGAAGAACAACAAAAAACAACCAGAATTTGTTATGAACTACACTATTTTACATGCTGAATTTAGATGTTTGAAAAAAGCCTCAACAAAGTGGATTTAAATGATCGTTTTAGGGGGGTGTTAATCTTGTTTTCTTGCCCAGAGTAACGAAAAAGTAATGCATTTCATTTTCTTCTTCATTTAGTTATTTCCTGTGTTTTATCTATGACAATCCAGATACCAGGCTTGGTACTTTTAATCAGATGTAAGCTTGTCAAGTTTCACTTATCACTCAGTTTCTCGGTCATTCCTAATATCAGAACGAAAAGGCAGGAAAGGAAAGTTGATTTAAGTTAATCACCTCCAAAATAAGTCCCCTTCAAGGTGCGTCCCATCAGGAGCTTTTCAACCTTTACATTCATTGATTCTGTTTCCGTCCAGCCAGCAATGACACAGGTGCCCCAGGCGTCTCTCGTAGACTCAAGAGCTTCAGTCTAGGACAAGATTAAGAACCAGTTGATACTCTTTCAAAATGTATATTTACAGGCTCATTGAATGTTATCAAAACCAGAACGTAAAGGAAATAAATTGTATAATTGTGCCATAATCTTTTTTTGCAGAGAATACTGGTCCTGTGGATCTGGACACCCACCATAGTAGCTGGATTTCCAACACACTCCACAGCGTAGTCCACCCCTCCACCTGTCATCTCCACCAGAAGGTCCTGGATGGGCCGGTTATGGTCTTTGGGGTTGACACAGTCAGTGGCTCCCAACTGTCTGGCTTTCTCAAACTTTTCAGGGTTTTTGTCAACCGCGATGATCCTTTTCGCCTCAGCAGCCTGACAGCCCATGACAGCGGCCAGCCCGACAGCTCCGAGCCCAAACACAGCACAGGAGGAGCATTTTTCAACCTGGATGCACACAATTGAAGAGTCAGTCAACAAAAAGCTGTCAGAGAGACTTCTGTTGAGATCACTTCATCGAATTTAGAATAACTTTTAGATAGTACATTTTGTCTTCATTCTTCGAAACATATCAATTTTATGCTTCTGCAATGAGCTTTTTTAAGCCCATTTGCTTTTATTCTTTGGCAAAAAAGGGGTTTGTATCTAAAATAAAAATTTAACTTTAACTGAACCTTACATTTTCCATTAGCTGGAGTACTTTGAATCAACAGATTCTATCAAATGTGTGTAAATGCTGCAGAGTTTACCTTTACAATGCTGTTGAAAAAATCTAAAGTTTGCACAATATTCAATATAGGTGTGATCTTTTTTCAGATGTTGTGTTGAAGACGAGGCTGTACATATTCAAAGTTTAGTTTTGTATTCATCTCATTTTAATATTAGAAGGCATTTCATATAAGCCTACAAAGTTACTTTTATCCCATTAAGTCGTCCTGTGGCACTTTTGTTATCTACTAACATCTGGTGGGGAGAAAAACATCACTTAGCAGCATCTTTGTTGGAAAATGAGAAATAAAAAAATGACTTAAATGTTTTCATCCAGACAGTGAATCATATTGTGAAAATAGGCTTTACTGTTAATGAATGGTTATGTTTGGAGAGAAAGTCCTTGTAAATTTGTTGCACCACTTTTATTTAAAGGACAGAGGGTTCTTCTGTGCAGAGCAGCCACTGGTCCACATGACATTTGTTCAAGTTATGATATGAATGCTGTGGGAAAGATCTGTATGCTCTTACCTTGGCTTCTTTAACAACAGCACCATAACCAGTGGAGACACCACAGCCAAGCAGACACACTTTGTCTAGTGGTGCATCACTTCTTATCTTTGCAAGTGAGGTATCTGGAACGACAGTGTACTGGGAGAAAGAGCTGACACCAAGGAACTGGAAAACCTGCTGGCCCTGGCAAGATATCCTGCTTGAACCATCAGCCATTACACCCTGTTGTGCATTTTCCCTGCAAGCCACAAAAAAGGAAACAGCAAGTGACGAAGAACACCATGAAGCAATGCACAGTGGCGCGTGTGTACATGTGGCTCTGATTACCAGTTCCTCCTGCAATGGTTTGTTTTAGGACTCTGACATCGTTCACATTCCCCACAGTGTGGCAGGAAAAGAGGAATAACTTTGTCTCCTGTAGGAAAACAAAAGGCAGACAAACTGCTTTAGTAAGCTGACATGTCATTACATGTGAGGCAATGCCACTGTGGTTGTCATGAGTTGTGCAGTTCACCTGGTGAGAATTTGGTGACTCCAGGACCAACACTCTCCACTATCCCAGCTGCTTCATGGCCAAGAATTAAAGGGAATGGTCTGAACTTCATCCCCTTTCCAGTCCCAGTCAGGGTTTGCAGGTCTGTGTGACACACGCCTGTGGCAACAATCTGTTAAAATACATAGGTAAGGTACATATTCAAACAAGCTGCAGGAAAGGGTTGGGCTTGTTTTCAGTATTCATATCAAAACAAAAAGGAACTGTGAAACAGGAAATCATGTCTTCAGTTTTTTTCCTGTCAGCATTTGTCACCTCCTGATCAAAGTCAAAACTAGAAGTAACATATCGTTGTCCTTAAAGAGATAGTTCATGTTCACTGAATTGAGGCTGTATAAGGTACTTTTCCATGTAGTTAGTGCATTGGTAGCTAACAAAAACATAAATATATATACAAGCTGAGCTCCACAGACAAAAAAGCTAATTTAACCTTGTAGGGCACAGAAGTTGCCAGTCTGCCTCTATTTTAATCAGTACGTTTGTTGTGTTTTTGTGTGACTTTGGTGAATCAACACTAACCCTCTAAAAGACTGTCATTTGGTTATACTGTCTCACATAGAAAAACTGGGGCAAGCTGACCATCATTTATTGTAGGTAATAAACTGACTATGATAGGTAAGCACTTACAAGTAAGTAAGTAAACAGGTCCGGACTTTCACTTTAAGCCTCGCCTAATTTGGCATTTTTGGAAATTATTATGTCTTTATAAATTCAGATTAGTCTGATATCATTTAGCATCAGCTTTGAGAAGTACCAAAAAAAAAGAAAATGGTTTTAGATATTTTGCTGTGACAGTGTCTACTCTGATAACAAAAGTTGGTGATCCTGAATTGTTTTGCATTGCAAACTCGGGATGATCAGCCGACCTTAATGCGGACTTCATTGGCTTTAGGCGGGGCCACCTTCACTTCTTCAATGGTCAGAGGCTTTCTAGATTGCCAAGCAACAGCAGCTTTGCACTTTATCACCTGACAGGAGGAAAAAAAAAACAAAAACAAAAAAACAAAAACAACCGTGCAACTTGTTATGAGTGACACATTTATTTATACAGTCTATGATCACACACAAATGTAAATAGCTTGACTGGTTCAAGTCTGGGCTGGGCGTTGTCGCTGTTTATGTAAGATGATCCTCATGGATAACTAGACATCTAGAGGCACAAAATGGGTTGAACATCATACAAGTTGTCAGAATAAAAAAGAGTCCAAGCAACAATAATGTTCTTTTATGCTACGCATAAAACGAAATATATCCTAGACTTTTGACTCGTAGAAATATATTTTCTTACCTGACCGGTTGTTGACATTGTTGAATGATGTTTGCTAATTAAATTACCTGGATTCGGAAAAAAAAAAGATCAAATAAACAATGTGGTTACACGTAGGTCTACATCAGCAACTTTTACGGGCAGTATAACACTGATACATCATCGTTCCGTATTTATCAGCAATGGAGTCTGTAAAACTTACCGGGTCTCTGTCTAACTCGTTCTGTATGCATCAGCCTGCTGATAGTCTGTTCCTTTAAATATGATGCGTGGGTTGAGCGTCTGTGTTTACGACGCTTTCTGACACCAACGATTGCCTTTACGGTAGTTCTCTGGCGGTCACACGTGTTGTCATCATCGCATGGACTTCCCTCGGAGTAAATAGCTGCAGATTGCCGATCGACTTTGTAAGTAAAACGCTTTGACTGTGTGGAGATTGTGTTTTGATATTTCCACTTACTTTCTTCCTCCTTTCTTTCTTAATTTAAAACGTGTGTATAACGTTTATGTTTTTGACTGAAAATGCCACTTAATTTCCAAGTCTAAGTGATTGAATTGAGCTAGCATGTTAGCTATGCAGTGCTTCTGAACCCACGATGTTAGCTCGTTGAATGCAAAAAACGTTGGTGTTGTGTTCATTTTCTGACATATTTCCCCTGTTTCTTCGTGTTTCCCCACAGAGGATTTGTTGAAAACATGTCTTTCAGAGGAGGTGGAGGACGAGGTGGAGGATTTGGCCGAGGTGGTGGAGGATTTGGCCGAGGAGGTGGAGGATTTGGACGAGGAGGTGGAGGAGGCAGAGGAGGTGGATTTCGTGGCGGTGGCGGCCGAGGAGGCTTTAATAGGCAACAGGACTATGGTCCCCCGGAATATGTAGTCGGTAAGATCATAAAAACAGAACTGCAGAACAGATGTTGCAGATTCAGACAGCCTGTAAATGTTCCCTGCTCGGGCCCTGCTCAAGTAACACCGCATGTATAATGAATGTTGTAGTCACAGGAAAGTTGCAATAATTAGTTCCCAACTTGTAAATGTAATTCATGTTAAAATTACGAATTTGAGATTCATCTTTCTTTGATTATCATATCTATCAGACTTCAGGCTTAAAAGTATAAGGTACATAGAGCAAAAGACAACAGATAACACATCAGATTCTGCAAGAATACATGTATCTCTGAATGATTGCAAGCTGTAAAACTCATAATCACTGAAAAAGAAATGCATAGATAACATTTTCCAACATTGATGGTATAACTTTTTTTTTCAATTGAATATAAGTTTATATGTTATCTATAACATGAAAATGTAAACCTTTCTTGCTTTGTAGTAGCAGATGTTCCAAAAGGTTTATACTAATGAAAACAACTCTAGCATCACTGTTTTTATGTCCAAATGGTATAAATTCTACACTGTATTGTTGAATAGTGTTTATACAGTTTGCAGACTTATACAACTCCTTTGTAAAGGGCTTTATTGTAATGCCTTAATACCATGTAACTCAACTATCTTGTTACCGCTCTACAGCACTGGGTGAGTTCATGCATCCATGTGAAGATGACATTGTGTGCAAATGCACAACAGAGGAGAACAAAGTTCCCTACTTCAACGCCCCAGTGTACTTGGAAAACAAGGAGCAGATCGGGAAGGTGGATGAGATATTCGGCCAGCTCCGGGACTTTGTATCCTTTCTGATTTTAGATTTAGTTTCATGACTTCTGAAACAAACTGTTGAAAAAAGTAAATGCCAAACTCTGCGCATGTCCTGTACATTTCTTAACTTACCCTTGCAGTATTTTTCAGTCAAACTTTCTGACAATATGAAGGCATCATCATTTAAGAAACTACAAAAGGTAACAACAATATGATTACAATTACATTTAAAAGTAGTGGATTTGCACACTTGAAAGTATTTCAGTGCTTTTTTTATATTACACTGTGTGATGTACAATGTCTCTTTTAGTTTTATATAGATCCAATGAAGCTCCTCCCACTGCAGAGATTCCTCCCCAGGCCACCAGGAGAGAAAGGTCCGCCAAGAGGGGGCCGAGGTGGTGGTAGAGGTGGAGGAAGAGGAGGTGGTCGTGGAGGTGAGGCATCCTTGTCTCATTTTAATTAATCCTGCCTCCTGGTGTTGATGAATGTGTGGCTCATGACAATTAACAGTTTTTTCCCTCTTGGACACTTGCGCTGAAATTGTCTGTCAATCTTGGTTATGGTAGATTTAAAGTGTGGCTCCTTTGTGAGTTGTAAGAGTTTTTTAATTCATTCTGTGTTACTTTTGTTTTGTATCAGGTGGTTTTCGAGGCGGCCGTGGTGGAGGATTTGGAGGATTTGGAGGTGGCCGTGGTGGCGGGTTTGGAGGTGGACGAGGTGGAGGAGGAGGCTTCAGAGGAAGAGGAGGTGGAGGACGTGGATTCAGAGGTTTGCATTTTTGTCACTACTGGGTAGATTATCCCTTTTTTTCTGGTGTGAAGGTAACAGTTTGTTTTTGTTGTTAAATTTTTAGGTGGGAGATGATCTGAGCGTGAAGGTCTGGTCTGACGGTTTTATCCCCGTCTCCTGCTACACAGACAGAACGGCTGCGCTCTGTGCCAGTGCATGGCCTACTGGACTCAGAATATGGACATTGCCTCTATTTGTAGAACTTGAATGGAGTTTTGTTTTTGTTTTATTTTTATACCGGTTTTGAATATGTGATGAATCTTGATGATTTTTATTTAAAAGGTTCATAGATGTGTAATGCTTGTATGTAACCTAATGAGGACCCTTTAATCTGTTCAGGAAAGTCAAGCTGAGTTTAGACGGAGGGCTTTTAGCATTCTGGAGCAGCCTTTTATAATAGTTTTCTATAGAAGGGGGATTTTTCTTGGCTGCTTCTGTGTTGCACAGCACCTTGAGTTTTTCTGCTCTATGCAGTTTGTGTGACTAGATGAGTGCTCGGAGCAGTCAAGCATCTGATTAACTTTGCATTAGATCGCAACTATTGGTGATGCAACAGGCCTCATGTTTTACAACCTGCAGAAAGACTTCAGTCTGATCCAGATCTTATGGGTCCCTGAACAGGGAACAGGCTTATCGGTATCTTGTGCTGATTTTTTTTTCAATAGACCATGACAGATGTTTGTCCTTTGATTAAGATTCAAGAAATACATTCACAAACCATTTATGACTTTTCTCTGAAATAGGAAAGTGTGTGGTATATCTTTATATGCTGTTGAAAACATTTTATTAGCAATCAATTGAGCAGATTGTTGTTCCATTTGTTAAAGGGTCTTGAATAAAAGATGCTTTGTAACTGTGTCTTTTTGTTTAATTCTCATGCTATATTAGGACTGCTCAGTGGCATCCTAACTTGGACATAGGGAAGCCCCCCAAAGGGTTTTACCCAGGACAGTAAAGCATTGTAAAAACGTCTCCATCTAATCAAAATCTGTTTTCCAAGTGTCCGAAGTTGCAGCTTGGGAGATAAAAACAAATTTGCTTACGGTAATTATAGGTGATTAAACTATTTAAATAGAAAATACAGTGTTATACATTTAATATTCATCCATGATTGCAATATTTCATTTTAAATTCTTATAAAAAAAAGCCAATTTGTACAAAATAACAGCCTTACAATTCTACCTTTGGTATATTTAGATTAAAAATATAATTGTTGAACATCTTTATTAGGCCTATAGTCAGTTGTCCAACTACTGAAGGACTGCATCTGCACTTCCTGCCTATCTTGCGGCAGCTGTTTCCCTCCTGACTTAGAATCTGTCTTTTCAAATGTGCTGACTGTATATAGACATGAAGCACGTCTAAAAAAAATGTTTCTTTTTATAAAAAGCACGACCTTCAGTGGGTCACTGGTCCCAAGATGACCCAATACTCAATATTTCTTATGTATTTTTATGGCACATACAATTATACATTTTTAATGGCTCTTTTTTTCCTTTTTTTTTTTTTTAAAGAATATTAAGCATTTTGCCTCTGACAGAATTAAAATAAATTGCACTTAGAAGACCTAAGATTGATTCTTGATACAATATTTCACATATGATGGGGTATCCGAAAACTTTTTCCACCACAGTATCATAAAACCCATGATGAAGCTGTTGCTCTCTCTCTGACTTTCACGTGATCCAAAAGATGTTTTTTTTTCTCCGCCGGGCCTCCGTCATGCTGACCCGGCGCGCCCTCGTTTCTGATTGGTCCGTGCGTTAACTCCTTTACGGCCGCGCATTGCTCCTCCCTCTTGTGCTGAAGGAACAAACATGGAGACAGCTGGAAAAGTAAGTCTATTTCCCACAAAATACGCACTAATGCACTATTTAAATTCATTATTTGCTTCAGTATGTTTGTCTAGGGTTGTGTAAATTTCACATGCAGCGCAAAAAAGCAAGTTTTGAGCAGCTAGCGTTACCGCGCGTAGGTTGAATGAGCAAAGTATAAATAATCACTCTTGCATGGGGATCTTTGGTCAATCAGTAGCCACTGCTGTGCTCTAGTTCACTGCCCTGCCCGTCACAGAGAGAGATATCTAGGAATCTGATTAGTCATTAAAGTGCGGAAATTAGTTTTGCTGGGCAACAGCTCGTATCCACGTGCCACCGATTAGCATCACAAATCTGAAGAAACTAAAATAATGTTGTATTGGGTCAGTGGTATTAAAACAGAAGGGCTCTATGCTTTTGCATAATCCTGGTTAGGCCTCAGTTTAAAGGCAAAGTATACTGTTTAACTAGTTCGGCCTGCACACGCACTGCAAAGCGCCAGTCACCCTGTTCAACCCCATTGTTTGAAAAAAGAAAAAGGCTCTGTGTCTGGCCTTCAGGTCATCAAGTGCAAAGCAGCTGTTGCCTGGGAACCTGGCAAGCCTCTTTCCATTGAGGAGGTAGAGGTAGCCCCACCCAATGCCCATGAAGTTCGCATCAAGGTAAACTAAACCAGTGCATACCAGACATGAATGTAACAGAGACTGAATTGAATTTTTTTCCTTTTTTTGTCTCATTAGAATAAGATTAAGATAAACTTGCATGATTCAGAGGATTTAGAAGTGGTTAATGCTTTTAGACTTTTATATTCCATTCCTGCATTTAGCAGCTGTGTTTAACATAAATATTAAATGACACTGTGGCTTCCAGATCACCGCTACAGGGGTGTGTCACACAGATGCCTACACTCTGAGCGGCAGTGACCCCGAGGGACTTTTCCCTGTCATCCTGGGTCATGAGGGTGCTGGGATAGTTGAGAGTGTTGGTGAGGGTGTCACCAAATTCAAGCCAGGTAAGAAGCTGTCAGACATGATGTTGAAATTTGTTGTGAATACTTACTTCTTTTTTTTTCTTTTTAATTATGACTTATGATTATGCACAACTCTATCTTTCATTAAGGTGACACTGTTGTCCCGCTGTATGTGCCCCAGTGTGGTGAATGCAAATTCTGCAAAAATCCCAAGACCAACCTCTGCCAGAAAATTAGGTATGGCTGTCAGACTTAATTACGCAGCGCTGAGTTGTTGAAAACTAGCAATGAAACTGAATTTTTAAATTGTATTTCAATGTGGTTGAACTTGCAACCTCTATAGTTGAGCTCACAGCCTCAGGTGCTCCTCCCCAGGGCATCTGAATCAAAGCGAAGTCATCATTACTTTCAGCTTCTGCCTGCCCTGCATTGAAGTACAGAGCCATGGAGTTTCATCATGCATACATGAAAGAAATCCACTTTTCCCTGTGCCTCCACCCTGCAGAGTAACCCAGGGCCAGGGTCTGCTTCCTGACAAGACCTCACGCTTCACTTGTAAGGGAAAGCAAGTCTTTCACTTCATGGGGACCAGCACCTTCTCCGAGTACACTGTGGTGGCCGACATCTCTCTGGCCAAGGTGAACGAGAAGGCCCCACTGGATAAGGTGTGCCTTCTTGGATGTGGCATTTCCACAGGCTACGGTGCAGCTCTTAACACCGCCAAGGTGGGTATTCAGTATAAAATGTGATTGAGAGAGAGTAGCGCACCACACAGCGTTGTTGTTAGAATTGTTAGAAAATGCCAGATTAGAATCGATTGGTTGTGTGTAAGTATTGCTAAAAAAAAAGACTGACTGAGGATGCAAGACTGATTTGAAAGAGTATGTTGGACGGGGGTACATGAAACCCTCTGAAGGAGGAGAAATCTCTATGAGGTTGTGCACTTTTCCACTCCAAGTTGTATTTTTTTTAACTGAAGGCATTCTGGCCACTCCTGCAGAAAAGGAAATGTGAGGTGCTCAGCAACACAAAACAAGCAAGCCAATGCTTCCCTCGCATTGAAAACAATTAGAAAAAGTCGTTTCAGGATACTAAAACATGCTCTTTCTGAACAGGCCCTAAGACTGTCTCCTTACAGAAAAGAAGCATTTGTACTTGAGTTTATTTGTAAAGTTCTGTTGTTGGAAGCTTGCTATGCAGTACGAGATTGTTCCCTCCAAGGATCAAACTCAGTGTTTTAAAGCTCTCAGTAAGTTTGATCATGTAAACATTTCAACCTACAAAGATCTTCGCCCTATTTTGGCTAAATTGTTTTTGGATGCTTGTACCCTAAACCCTGTTTAATTGTTCCCCAAAGGATGCATTGAAAAGAGATGAAAATTGTGTCTCTCTTTGTTGGCTTCACTCTGAAATGGGTCACCCTTATTAATCATGCAGATTTGTTGTGAAAACGAATTGTTGCAAAGAGGGTCTGTTTCCAAGTCGCTCCTGTTATTTTATTTTTTGTTGTTGTCATGTTTTGTAGTGACATTAGGTTCACCCCAAAAGTCAGTTGTTGACTTACAATGACACAGGACCCCACAGAGATTGTTTCCAGTTTTTTTTATTTATCATCTAATGCTTAAAAAGAGACCAAATGAAAGGAAATTGAATGCTCATACAGTGCAGTTGCTATATGTAAAACTATTCAGGGATACTTGTATTCTCACATCGCTGTTCTTGCTTATGCACACCAGGTTGAGCCTGGATCCACATGCGCTGTATTCGGCCTTGGAGCTGTTGGTTTGGCTGTCATTATGGGCTGCAAGGTCGCTGGAGCAACCAGAATCATCGGGGTGGACATCAACCCTGCAAAGTTTGAGAAAGCAAAGGAGTTCGGCGCCACTGAGTGTGTGAACCCCAAAGACCACAGCAAACCCATCCAGGAGGTTCTGGTGGAGATGACTGACGGGGGTGTGGACTATTCTTTTGAGTGCATTGGAAATGTGCAAATCATGGTGTGAATCACACAGCATGCAACATACATTTTTATTTATTAACTATTTTTACATGTCATCTCTGCTCTTTGGTAACTGTACCAAGTAGGGCCAGTGCAGAGATTCATAATGTGTCAACAGGTGGCGCAAGCAGCATATAAAAGTTAGCAATTCCCAGGAAAATTACCATACCATTTTTATTATTTCAGAGAGCTGCTCTGGAGGCATGCCATAAAGGATGGGGTGAAAGTGTCATCATTGGTGTAGCCGGAGCTGGACAGGAGATCTCGACCAGACCGTTCCAGCTGGTGACAGGCAGAGTGTGGAGGGGCACAGCCTTTGGAGGTGACTGGCTGTGTTACATAATTACTTGTTATAATGGACATAATGAGGTCTGGCTGCAGTTCCAAATATCTGCTAGTTCAAAGCCTTTTGCAGATTGAACTCTGAGTAACCAGACTTTTTTAGTACCTACTTTATTAGGCGAAAGTTTAAAACTTTCACTTTAATAATTGCACTCCTACATACCAAATTGCTTTCTAATGAAAATGTCTTTTTTGTAGTGGTTTTTAATTAGCTCTCCTCATGGAACAAGTGTAGAAGGCTGTTTTCAAACATCTAAATTCAGCATGTAAAATAGTGTAGTTCATAACAAATTCTGGTTGTTTTTTGTTGTTCTTCCAAGCAAAGCTTGAGCAAATACTTAATTTTTAGTTGGGCAATTAGTGTCTTGCCTAAGGGCTATTAGTGAAACACAAGTTTGATCCAGTTTAATTTTAGCCAAATGAGGATTTATTCAAGTTATTGAATTGATTTTGATTTCATCCCCAGGGTGGAAGAGTGTGGAGAGTGTTCCTAAACTGGTGGAAGACTACATGAGCAAGAAGCTGAAGGTGGATGAGTTTGTGACCCACACCCTGCCCTTTGACCAGATCAATGAGGGATTTGACCTCATGCATGCTGGAAAGAGGTAAAACATTTCACTTCTGACGGGGGTGGATAATCATCTGGTTATCTTTGTTTGCTGCTTCCTGGCCTCTTGATCTCTTTCCTAACTTATTATTTTGTATCTTCGCATTGCAGTATCCGTGCAGTGCTGACCTTCTGAAGTGCCTGAAACATTGACATCCATCTCATCCGCCCTATTAAACAATCTCCTTCAATAGCAACAGCACTTAATGTCTACTAATGTCTGCACTTGTTTGATGACACAACTTTCAGTATTAAAACATCATTTTTTTGTAACAGAAAAAATCTTATAAAAAAGGTGTCATTAAAACTTTTTGAAAATGAATTGTATTCCCTGCTTTTTCTTTTTGTCCTTAATTACTGATTGATGCAATTGCAGTTGATGATGTTTAATAAAAAAAGCCTCACATTCAGATATATAAAGGCACCTGGCTCATATTAACAACAATACGTCCTTTTTTCAGTCCTGTTTAATTCCACTTTAAGAGTTTGTGTGCAAATAGCAGTTAATCCTATTACTTAGCAGCTACTCTAGAGTATACAATCCCACATTTATAATAAATACTTCCAATGCCATGCAAAAAACACTTGTCAGACACTGAGTATAAAATAAGGTATACATTTCAATGATAATTTAAGTATTACATTAGAAAAACAACAGAATATATACTTGCGTAATACCTTGACTTTTGTAAGGTCATCACAGTATCAGCGATAGAAACCACAGCCTGATGGGATCATAAGGTTCATCCTGTGTAAGAGATACTGTGTTATAGATGTAATCACACAATCAGAGGTATAGCTCATGTGTTCGCTTCTTGACCTCTTCCACCAAGGACTGTATGATTCACACACAGGAACATGGTTTATCAGTGTACATATCAGACAAGCCTGCACATTGCAGAATGTATATGTAATATTTACCATACTAAGCCTGTGCCATTATTCAACAGGGATGGTGAACAGACTCGGAGTGACTCAGTATTTGCAGTTTCAAGCCAATGCATAACAGTTATCATCCAGCTCTGTTGTCTGCACTCATGTCTGTATTGAACATAATATATGTGCAAACCATGAATCTTTAATCTTTACCATCTCTGTGAGTGTTACCTTTTACGATTCAAAGAATTGACTTTGGCTGTTTCAAGGTGTTTTTTAGCCTAGTGAGAAGACTTTTCAAGATAGGGATTATAATCAAATGCTACATACAGCATCTCACAAAGACAAGTACACCCCTCACATTTCTGGAAAGAATTTATATTTTCATGGGATACCAATAAAGAAACAACACTTGACACAATGTGAAGTAGTTAGTGTTCAGCCTGTATACCAGAGAAAATAACTGTATCCTAATAATAACTCAACACAATTATTAATGTCTAAACCGCTGGTTAAAAAAGTGAGTTCACCCCTAAGTGAAGATTTTCAAGTTGTGCCCAATTAGCCATTTTCTTCCCCGATTTAATTTGACTGTTATTTTAACAAGGTCTCAGGTGTGAATGTGAGCAGGTTGTTTTTGTTATTTACTGCAAATAATCCCAAATTTCCCAGAAAGGCAGGCATCATATGTTGTTGACTTTTGCAACTTTGACAACAGTAACTATTCAGTTGGACTATCGCACACACACACATCATATTGGAAAATTCACACATATTTTATTGCTCTGTATAGGAATTTC
>JAOWBC010001868.1:20755534-20775177 GCA_028566105.1 Hypoplectrus providencianus | reverse complement strand
ATCTATCTATCTATCTATCTATCTATCTATCTATCTATCTATCTATCTATCTATCTATCTATCTATCTATCTAATCTTTGTTGTCATACATTCTTGTCATCAAGATTCAATGTGCATTCTCGTGTGATTGGGAGAGTTGTCATTTTCCCATCTGTTCCCAAAGTGTCCACAGGGAGGCAGTATAGCTACACACTAGACTTCACCCTTCAGCCCTCCACGAACGTTTTGGTAGAGAAAATTGGGATTCTAGTGAGTATGTCTCTTGCACACACTAGGGAAAGAAGATATCTGTAAATAGCAGCTGTGTGTGTTATTTATTTATATACCTAACCCACCATACCCACCCACCAAAAAAAAAAAAAGATCCACATTACAATTCCCCCCCTATCGCCTTCGGCAACTGTCAACCTCCTGCTCACCAGCCCCTGTACGGCACACAAAAGGGGACAGGAAGAGTCAAGCCGTGCACCCTCCACTTGACTGATGTTTTTGTACCACCTCCTATGCACAAGTGCAGGAGTTATAAACCCAGTGACATGACACCACTCTGGACTAGACTGCGGCATAAGAGGTTGCAGATAGTTCTTTGCATCTGCAGGAGGTGCCGATTCCCTCTGTGCTTCCTGACAGATGTGTCACTTAACTATTTCTCGTTCGCTGTATCTCACCAGCAGCTTCCTCTGAGGAATCTTAAGCTAGGCTCAGTAGGTGCTGTTATCCGTGGTGCTGCTGACCGGGTCTCGAGTCAATAATGATCTTGTCATCTTTCTGTCTGAGCTAGGGCAGGAATCTTCTCATGTCGTGGTACATAGACACGTACACAAACACACAGAGTTCACAGTGCACGTGGCACAGCTTTCAACTCAGTGTAACAAGAAAAGGTGTTTGGAGTTATATTTTTTCTGTGGGAAGTACATGGATTTTTATATAATTTCTTTTTCATGAACGTGGATTACTGATATGAATCAGTGTCAAGGAGTAGTTTGATTACATCTTTAGGCTTTGAATATTCAGTCCTGCTAATGAATTTGTTTGCATACTTATACTAATTGCTGCGGTACTTTGCAGTCAGTTGCACCACATTTTGTTTTTACAACATCTGGGTTGTGACATCTGTTGACCTTTTTGACACAAACCCCAGAAATCTCATTTATATGCCAATAAACTTGAAATATAAGGACAGTTCTGAATCATGCTTTGACAATATTTAAATACACATTTTAATATGCAGGATGTAATTGAGCAAGGATTCAGTTTGGGCTTATGTCAAGATTGTGTGTCATGTCATATTCTATCCCTCACTGGAGACTGACATATTTTGACATTTGTGACTGGTTGGCTGAGCAGCAGGAAGACTGCAATGCAAAATAGCAGAAAAAAAGCTGTTTGACTTTATTGGTACTCCCTTGAGATCTGAATTTTAAACCTCAAGAAGGTGACATAACAATTATTTGTGATAGTTACAAGTATCAGAACAGGATTTATCATCTTTGTCTTGTTGCTGTCACTGTAAATTGATTTTTGTATAAAAACAGATGATTTGAAACAGAGTATAAAAGCCTGTGAACTCAGCCTGAAATATGCGCTTTGCTTGTTCTTCCCTATTTGTCCTGTTTTAATCTGTACTGATGTGCTTTGTTCTGTAAACCACTTTGTGACAGACTTGTTTGATAGAAAAGGCTTTGCAAATAAATTGAACTTTTTCTTGACTCATTGGAAATGGAAAGGCTGCAGGGCTAAAAGCAGCCAACACTGGGGATGCGTAGCTCATATTTACACTCATAATTGCTTCAAACAGAGCCATGTTAAAGTATGCAGAAGGCATTTTACTACCCAAACAAGGCTCAGATTCTGCTTATGCTGTCAGGATTGTCCATGTCTCATGGCCTGAGATCTGAAACCATTCAAGCACTTTTCAGTGCCGCACTTCATTGTTTTGTTTTTTGCCTCAGTCGTCTGTTTGGTCGTCTAAGTGCTGCCAGAATTAATCAAAAATGATATTTTCATAAATTAATTATCTTAAACTGCATATCCAAGCTCAGGTCACCATGGGGCCAATCCCAGGTGACATGGGGCAAGGGGTTGGGTGCACCCTGGACAGGTCACCAGACAACCACAGTGTTGACCCCAAAAGAGAGAGACATTCATGTCCTCATTCACTCCTATTAGAATCACCAATTAAACCTAGGCTGCATGTCTTTTGAAGGAAGCTGGAGGATCCCGTGGGTTCTCAGGCTGACACAGGTAAACATGCAAACTTGTGTTAGCCACTACGCCGCCATGTAGCTTATTTGAACTTTTCACGTTTTGGTGCATTATGTCCATAAGATGATGAACCAATATGAGGGAAAGGTCTGTTTATTTCAATATAAAGGTTTCTTTAAATGAGCTACAAACCTATGCAAGTGCACCATGCACACGAGCAAAGCTAGCCAGCTAAACTTAATGCCATATGCCAACACTCTTGTCACAGCATCAGAAATCCACATGAAAGACAACTTTCTTCAGCTTATTTTCTGTAACCAGTTTAGCTTAGTGGAGCAAGCTAGCACGCTAGCTTTGGCGGTGCGCTCTGCTTCGTTTTCCTTCCAGCGTAGTCGTCTGCCAGCAGTGGGAAGTGAGGCACAGGATGACAGGGTGTGTTTGCAAGCTATTTTTATCTATCTTGTGCTCTGAAATGATAAATTCGTCAACACAGCTGTTGACATGTGAAGCAGACATCCACACTAATGTTGCATGTTTCATTTTCACAAGCCCATATTAAGTTTCATATTGGAATAGCTTGGGATTTTTTGTTTTTTGTTTTGTTTTCTTGCTCTTGCTCTATCAGCGTTGTATCAAAATTATTGACATACCCTGAATATTTAAGGTGTGAAACAGGGTAAAAAAATAGCCCTGTTCTGTCACAGATATCTCCCCCTCCTCTGTGAACAGACTGTAAAATGGCAAACACTAATATGTCTTTAATCCACAGACTAGGACTCGTCAGCTGCCTGTGCCCTGCAGCACAAAGATGGCCCCTGTGTATCTGTGCTTGCAAAATGACATTGCTCAATGAAGTGAACAACTACTGTAAGCTAATCTATATGGCAGTTCACTGAGTTGGAGTGTGAGAGCGTACAGTACGCTTGTCCTCGATAGCCACCCTTTTATGGTGATGTAATTTACCCACGGACAGCTGCTCCCAGCCCACACTGCTGTCACGGACCAAAAAACAGCTGCAATTAAGTGTAATTAAAGTTTTTTGTGTCTTTCTTGCGCTTAGCCTTGATTATGAAGAACATACATTTTAATTAATGCAATGGAAATCTGCTTAAAAAAAGGAAACTTAATAATGCATTGACATGGCAAATTAGCAATCAAATACTAAGCATTATAATGTTGTTGAGATTCTAGCTCAGCTCCTCTCTGTCTACTTTATATCCATCTCCATCCGTGAAGCGGGGTGCACTGCATTCAAAATAGCTGCAGAATTGCTGTCTGGAAGTATTTTTTGGTTGGAGAGCTGGTTTATTTTTTTTATGTGTGTTTCCACTGCTTTCTCAAGCAGCTCGAATGCATTTGTCTAGAGAGCTGGCCAAGAAAGCTGCATCATTATCAGTTGGTTGCAGACAAACATCATGCTATGACCTACATGACAAAAACACAAATAAATCACATGTTGGTGAAGAGCATAGTGAAGAAAACTATGAGTCAGCCCTCAAAACGTCAGCAGTCTATAAGCAGCCCAGGGCCAAGACTCCATCATGGCTCATCAAAGCAAAAAAGCTGCCTCTTTATTGAGCCTGACTTTCAATTATTTCAGACATTTGAAAATAAACACATCCGAGATAGTAGAATATGTATTCTCTTTACCCTATGCATGCTGTCTTTTACATCTTTACCTAATTCAATCCAGAAAATACACTTGTTTGTTATTTTATGCGTGCTTTGGCATTTTTGGCTTCAACATATAAATTATGGACTGTAATGAAATGTGATCGCACTGATTTTTGTGTGCCTGCTGTAAAAGAGCCAGTAGTAATAAGAAGCCTCCCTCCATATAACAGCCTGTAATTAACAGTAACAAAATCTGATTAGTCTCTCAGGGAAGAAGTGAAACTATGTAAAATGGGTAAAAAGCAGTTAGAAAACAAACATCCTCAGGTCTGTATTATACAAGTAGAATAAACAGAAATTCTTCCATATTCCGAGCAATGTTTTCATCCATGCTGATTTGTCCTTGAGCAAGACGGTAAACTCCTACCTGCTCCTGGCAGCTTTGTGCTCTGACCCATCTGGTAAAACGGCAGCGTGTACTTTATGCTTGTAACATAGCAAGTAAGCTGATTTTTCTTTTTTTTTTTTTTCTTTTAAAGAAGCAGCTCATTCCCCTTCGTTAGTTTTAGTACACATGTTCAGTTTGGGCAGGAAAAGATCCCCTGGCAGTTACTTAGTTAAATGAGCTTTCCCCTCCTGTCGGTTCAGCAGTAATCACTGGTGTCACAGCTCCAGAATCTGGTCTATGTTAAATCTATTCCCCAAAGCTTTGGGTATCATCCATCTCTGAGCCTGCTTCCCCGGACAAGTTGTTTTTTTTCTGGCCCAGATTTTCAGAAAAAAACATGCATCTGCAACACATTTCCATCAGGTAGAATAAGCCGCTGGAATATGCTTCTTATGCAGAGTTTGATCTTGACTCTGAGGTCAGCTCATCATGCGTAAATGGTGTTTCCCTGGCAACATATTCCATATAAGAAATGCTGATGAACACAGTGGAGTAGAGATCTGTATCTATAATCATTCACTGGCTGTAAGAGCTTATGATGACAATCTCAGAAAACTAATATAGTAGAACAGAGGACACACTTGACACGAGAGGCATTGTTCTCTAATTCAAGGCACATACGTTAAATATGTAGACATTTTTATCAGACGGGGTTGTGGCAGCAAAAGTGGATTCACAGTGCAGAAAGAAGAAAGAAAAATAAGAATAAGAACAATCCAAACCAAATATCTACTGGCTGCTTCTGATTATTTTATGAAGCAGCTGCAGGTTTGTCACTGTAAAAGGAATCACAATTAAATGGAACAAACCTCACACCTTGTTGGAACAGAAAAGTATCTCAGACGTCAACCTGCCGTCTGTAGACATGCAAAGAGTCCATAAAGAGAGGCCAGAAAATGTTTGTTTGCACTTGGGAACATGCAGTCACACTACAATGACTCTTTGCGTTCTGCTCTAAATATTCAGGCCACATTAGATATCGATATGCCATTACATTTCTGCAATTGCGTTCCTCTGATGGATAACAGGGGCGAAACATTGTTTGTGTAAACAAACAGCAGCTCGCTCAGCCGTCCTGTTCTTCGGGACAGAGGTTAATGCAACAAAATCCTGCATGTTCGACATTTGTTAGTATACAAAACGGCTGCTAATCCAAGTCTCCAGTGTTTAGGGGAGCGTGTGTGATTTCAGTGTCTGTGCATGTGCGCATCGATTTGTTAGCTGTGTAATCCTCGATTGTGACAATGGTCAGCGAGATTAGGGGCTAGAGCCACAGTGTCGGCCCTTTTAGGCGGGTAATGGGCAAAAAAGCGTGTTAATTGCCCTTGACTGTTGAAAGTAAATTAATTATTGATCGCTCTCTCGACTCCTCTTCTGTACTTACATACCCTTACAAATCCTTTTATCTTCGGCTCGGAGTAAGAACATTTCCTCTTTTCCCATCATTATGCAGGCTGGCAAACAGGAGGACCACTAGCCAACCTCTTGATCCCAAACTCTTCCTGTTTTGTTCCAGCTTGTAGCCGTGTAGTGTCTGTCAGAAAATCTCACCTCATAAGACGCTTTATCTTCTTCTGTGATCTCCCCCTACCTCTCTCTCACACCTCTCTCTTTCTTCTCCCTCCTCCTCTCTAATTTTCTAATAGTTTCTTCTTCATGTTCTTGGCGTATCCTGCCTTCTCCCCCTCATACACACACACGCACACACACACACACACACACACACACACACGCATATATGCACACATACCACACAGACACGTTCTCTCGCCCCCGCACCTGCAGCTGTTACAAATAAATAAGAGAGCAGATGAATAAAAACCGAGGTTGAGGTCTAAAGGCTGTGTCGTAAATTGATGACAGTGAATGTAAAGGCGTGGAAGCAGCACAGACAACAGCATCATTATTCTGCCTATTGATTTTCTCCTTCTGCTGCTAAAAGGAGAAAGCCACCTTGTATTTGAAATGAGATATAAACAAAGTCCAACATGATAAAACTGCATATATTTTTCTCCTGCAGTCGCAGATGTCGGAGCCCGACAGATTAAAGCTGCAGCCTTAAAAAGCCTTGTGTGTGGTATCTGAATGTGTGTGTGTGTGCATATTATGTCCTCATACATGTGTTTGAATGAGCGACAGATCAAAATTGGTAACTTCCTTTTTGATGCTGTATTCCCTGTTATCATACATTACAGTGCTATATTTTATCTCTCAAACTGCACCTCAAGTCAAAAGCAGAGGTGCTCTAATCTGTCTGAGCTTTGACAGTTAGTGACAGCAATAGTCCTCGCACACCGGCAAACCGGAAATTGTTGGTGGGATGAAAATTGCACAGATAAATTTGCTGTTCTTAGATCCTTGGCACTATAGCAGGGGGAAAAGGCCATCTCTTACAAGAATAGTCTAACATTTTTGGGAAATACACTTATTCATTTTCTTGCTGGGAGTTAGATGAAAAGATCAAAACCACTTTCATCTGTTCATTAAGGATGAAAGCCAAAGCCAGGAGGAAGTCTGTTTAGCTTAGCATGAAGACTGAGCGGCAGGGGGAAGCAGCTTTCTGGGCTGGTAACTATTGTACAGTGACGTCCTGGAGTCCCAACTGGTTGCTTTGCATTAATAAAATCAGCAGATGTCAATCATGTACAGTACACAGAGTCCTGGCACGAGGTCCAATCCATCACAACAACACCTGTGTTCACTGCTAAGCTATTGAAAATGTGTAGTATAATCAGCATGATTTTTGACAGCTGTTGGATTTATTATATGCTGCCATTTAACATGTTGACATGTAAGTGTACACATAATATGCTAATTTACAAAATGTGACATTTCTCATATTAAGCAATTAACTTCTAGCATATTAGCATCCTAATGTTTTAGGCTTAAGCTGATTATCATTCTTTTTAGCATATTTGACATGCATTTCTGCAGTCAGGTTCTAATTTATGGTATAAAAATTGATAATGTACATTTATTAAATAAATTGTGCCATTGACTCTATTAAAAAAAAAATGGACAGTTTCCGAGTCTGAAGCAAATTTTGAAGAGCTTTTAACATGCATTCTCTAAAATGTCCAGTAGGGGGCGACCCCACTCGTATTAAAAGAAATTAGATTGTATAGAAGTCAATGATAAATAATCTACTTCTCACTTGATTTATTACTTCAGTAAACATTTCTTCATGACTTTGTGATCTCAATACAGCTAATGTTAATTATATGTATTATGGTCCCCTTTAGACTAATATAGACAATAAAAGCTGAAGGGTATTTTTTAGTCTGTCAATCAGGATTCTAAGGATTCTATAGATTAAATATTAATTAAGGATTAAATATTAATTGCACTGTGTACAATTAGATATGTTTGAACAGTGTTTACATGGTGTTTGTGCAGCATTTTGGGTTTTTTTTGTTACTCATTTTATAGAAGCTTCTAAATTAAGATTTCACATTACCGTGGTTTGGCCCCATCTAGTAGTGCTCTCAAAAATGACACTGAGGCAAAAAGTAAATACAGCAATATTCAGTTATTGCTTGCTCAGTTTTGTCATGTAAGACTATTTATTGTCAGATATTCTGCTGCTGTTGCTATTCATACCTCAATGTAAAGTCATGTGTGTATGTCCGACTACAGGAACAGGAAAAACCCAAAATATAAACAATAAAAGTGACCCAGACATGCAGCTGATGTTGCTTGTGTGTGGCTTTATAACTGAGGTTGTATTGCATATAGTATAATATCTAAATGTATGCACTAGCATGACTTTGACTATGTTCCAACACCAATGTCATGAATAAAATTCAATTCACATTCATTGCTCTTTGTGACTTGAGCTACTCTTACTGTGACATCTTTATCTTCCAAGGACCTTGAATCCTCCTGTATCATTTCTACTATGATAATTGAGAGCGCGATTTAGACAGATCTCTGGCTTTTCTGTGTCCTCCGCGTTGGCAGGGAGGTGTTCATCTCTTTGAGGCTTGGATCTTTATGGTGATCTAATCTCTTGCATTTAGGCTTTTGGTCAGTTGAATTATATCCTTTCAGTTTCTGAACAAGAAAGCAATTTCTTTTTGGCTGAGGTTTATGCACTGAACCATTTCAGTGACTTGCCTTGAAGAAAGTTTGAGGCAGAAAGTTATCTATGTAATGACCACATTACTTCTTCTTCACTTTCATATCAAGTTAAATTGATTTTAATAGCTTTTAGAAAATAGGCGTGAGCAAAGCACAGAAAATTGATACAATCAAGAGATAATCTAAAATATAAAAAGGAATGCACAAAATCAAATAGACTTCTTAATAGGCTATAAGGAGAAGCTAAAGCTAAAGTGACACAGAGAGTTCTCAGAAATATCACATCACGGTGGTAATCAGAGTGGCGTTGAGGCTTTTTCTGGTTTTGCAGATCTGGTCTAGTGTACAAGGTTAAAGCTGTTTCATATTTTTTTGTGTTATTGCACTTTCTTGCCAATAAAAAAAACAAACAATTTATACTTGTGTGGGTTGAGTTATACGCTCAACCTATTAATCTATCTGGAAGATCCAGGCTGTCCATGATCTCACATATCCCCTTGCTCTATTGCACATGCTCTGCAGTCAACACAAAGAAATAGTCAATCTCTGCTATAAAGTAATGTTAGAGTACCTTGGCTTTGTCTGACAGAAGGTACCTAGTAGAAAACTGGGTATACTGACATTTTCTTTTAAAAAGCCCCACTTCTTAATCAGACCAGTCGACTTTTGGACTAAAAAGGTAATTCACACAGATAATAGGCCACAGCAACATCTGTTAAATCCAGTGCAGCCGATATAAAGCAGGACGTTGAGGAGTGAGAGTATAAACCAACCTTGTCATACACATCGAAAAGCACTATCTAATTACACAGGGTTATTGGACACATTTCTCCATCACAATTATGTACACTTCCAATCTCTTCAAATGGAAATTGACATTTAAACCCTCAGCTTTTGCTGTTAACAAAGGCACAAAGGCATCGTACTGTGGGTGAGAACAGATACAGTAAGCCCAGTGTTGATGAAGGACTTTTCTCTTTGTATATGTGACTCATAATCTTCTCCCATATTGATCCAGCTTACCAATATTCTGTACATACAACATGCTATAGAAATAAACATGTTGGTGAAGGGCCCTGCTGGGAGTCAATGACATTTGTCCATTTAATCCTGTTGTTCCATGAAAGTTTGTTTGGGTAAAGGGTTTTCTCTGTCATCCATTCCTTTTCCATTACATGACCCATGAATGATTCAGGAGCCACTGTGTTTGTTGCAAATAGTCATTCATTTTTTATAGCAGCTTTATCTTGAAAACCCTCTCCTGTCCTGAACCACCCCGCTGGATCACGGTTGGATTTTCATCACTAGTGGATGAAGTGCCACGCTGGCATTTTTTTTTTCCGACCTGCCCAGATGCATGAATTCATAAATTGTGGATGTGGTACTGATGGACCCCCTTGTTTTCTCTGATGACATTTCCAACCATTGCTCACTACGCAAAATGTCATTTTAGCTCATGAGCAACACACTATCACGTCTGATGGTAAATTTGATACCAGAAGTATTTCCAAACAGCACAAAAAAAAGACATATTCATGAATTCGCACTGTTTTGCATATCTTCTGCACCAAGCCCACATGATTTTTTTTTTTGCCCCAACCTGCTTTCCAGTGGGAATCCAAATGCATGCGCATCACTAATTGGCTGTGCGTGGTTTTATGCTCTTAGGTGTCTGTTGAGTCAGCCTCATTTGAAGCCACTTCCTGTATAGCAGCTCTGGATAAGTAGCTATTTACTGAATGACCAAAATATCAAATGAGATAAATGCCTTATATAACAGGTACTCAGTTAGAAAGAGAGAAAAAAAACAGGAAAAAGTTGATCCTCAGACCCCAAGCTATTAGTCAAGGTTTAATGCAACCACACATCAACTTTCATGGCTGTGGCTTATCACAAAATAAACACTATATTGAATTGAGGCATTTATACTCCGATGTAATTGAATTTTGACCTCAAGAATAGATATAGTGCTGCAATGTGGCAGCGACCTGAGTAAGAGGTGGGATTGGGTGCAATCGGGCCATCCGAAATCTCTCTTGGGGCAGAAAATAAAAAAAGAGCCAGTCATGTTTCTGCAGGTGTGTGTGTGATTGTGTCAGAGAGAAAGCACCGGTGCACATGTGTGTGTGTGTGTCCTCGGCTGCAGTGATTTCCCACCAGCCTCGAGGGGACAGTCATCTCCTCGACTTTTCTTTACCTCAAGCTAGTGGCAGACTCTCCACCCACCTAAATCTGCGGCTGTGCCAGGTGAGAGTGGCAACCTCATTTAGCTAAATGTTTTTCTTTTTTTTCCCCGGGAGCTTCAGCTTGTAAAAAGGAGTTCAAAGGGAAGTTATCTTGTCCTTTCCTCACACCGCGTCACCCTCTCTCAATTCAATTCTCTCTACCCTTCCCTTTCTTTTTCTCCCTTTTCTTTCCCTCCACATCTCAAGATTAATAATGCAGCATAACTGATCCCCCCCCACCCTCTCTCCCGTATTTTATCTTCAGCAGATAGTGCTCAGCCAGCACAAGCTAATTTTAGAGGATGACACTGCTGAGTGCCTGCGATAAGCAGCTCACAATGAGCGGGACATTATTTGCTTTCTCTCTCAGGTTCCAGTCTTTCTCAGGTGGAAATCACTGTAAACACAGCATGTCCCAGATCTTGTAGATTGCAGAAATTGCAGAACATATTTTGCATCATTACCCAAAGTTTGGGTAAGGGAGTTTGCATCTGCCATATATCTTGCATCTTTTTTTCCTTTCCACTTGTTTTAAAGACGCAGATGTAAAGGTACATAGTCTGACAACAATCTGTGCTTGGCTGTGATGTCTGCACTTATTAACAGCTAATACTGTTCAGCAGTTTGCTTTTAAAAGAACAGACTGTACTCGTGTGTTGCAGTTAAAAATATTTGCTCCACATGAGATGGGGTTGAAAAAAGTGACGCAGCCTCGGAGAAAATCATTGATATTGCAAATTCAAAGCACATTATGCCCTTTTTTCAAGGGATAACAAGTGCCTTAAGAAAAAATATTTTCAGCAATTAACAAAGAGGTTGAGTCGATAACAGCAGGGGGCCCCAGATCCTCGCTTGGCACAGCAACCCAACTGTTTAGCATTCCTTGCTTACAGCCTACGGTGCAAGTGTTTATCATACGAAATGTATTATTAATTTCCAAGCCTTCAAAAATATTGACCTCAGTATTTGTCTAACCTAATCATGTTTATTTTATCTTGCCCATAGCGTGTAAATCATGCTAAATCAGCTTTAATTACACTGGTGTGGAATTTGTCTACAGTTGAGGTAGTAGAGATTAGATTCAAGGACAGGATTATTTTATTGCTATCACTGAATTTTTGTTGCCTCCTGCTCTGTGTGTGTATTGCTATTCTGACATGTGGGCGTATGTGCGTGTGATCTTATCTGACGAGGGAGATAATTGGAATTTATGGGAGGTAATAGATAACATGGCCGTTCATCCAGCCAAACTGACAACAGTGAGAGCCGCAATATATATCCTATCATGGCTGTTCATTTTCCGTGAGTGGTTTAAAATGGGGAGCCAGTGGCTGGATGATACAGTGGAATCTGTCCGACACACAGGGAAGCTGCTGCACCTGGGACTTCTGTTTTTAACACTGGTAAGCCACATGCTTCAAGTGCAGGTGGCACTCCTCATAACCTGGGGATTTTAACTGTATTCAGCAGCACATTATCTTTCATTAAGTAATCTAGGGTCTCTGAGGATATTTCAGCAGCTGTTATCTTTTCTCGTGTCTCAAGCTTGTGCTTCTGTAACCTTCTTTCACACCCTCAGCCAGTGTGCTGATTACTGAAGAGAAAATGTTCAATTATAGCAAGCAGCACTAAAGAATGCAGTGCCAAAAATAATAGAGAACAAAGAATGAAAGAAAGGGGCCATTTACACCAACATTTTAGGAAAGTTTTAAGTCCTTCTCCACTCGAGAATGTGTTTTTCTTATTCTTACATCCCATTAAATGTCTGGCCTTGACTATACCGGCTTGTATCCAGGCAAGTTTTGTCACTAGAGAAGTATTTTTACATTCCTCGACTAAAGGGGGCGATGTCAGTGCACTTTCTCACGACCTGAGATTCAGAAATACTCCCTCAGTATGTCACTGCTTTGAAAATTCACCCAAAAGAAGTAAAAGAGACCTAATTCCTTGAGAGCAGAGTGAACTAAAGAGTACAACAGAGAGCAAAAGTGCATTTTAACATCATGGCAGCTATTATGTATTTCCCACAATGGTGTGTCAGCCAATGCTAGTTACAAGCTAATAAACAAGCTAAAAGATGCTAACTACACTTACCATCCTTATATATCTGCTAAATGCCATTTTTGGTGCTAAAAACGCTACATCTGAGTCTGGAGGCTCATTGACCGGCCCTCTAATGGAGAAAATAGGCCCAATGCTGACAGCACTCTTTCACTGGTCAACCTAGTTTGAGAGCTGTGGTGGGTGGGATGGCCTCATCCAGAATTCCTCAGAAAGGGAGATGTACTGTAGTTCATTTGTTTCAAGCCTTTCAAGTTTTTCCTTAATTTTCAATGTGGGAAAACCATGTTCAGTGTGTTATTGATGTAGTATTTTTTTCAAATAGCAAACATTCGTTACGTTTCTGCCTTTTTAATAAGCAGGGAGCTGGTGGTGAAGGTGCAACAACTGTGATAGCCTTCTGTCTGTTGCTACGATGCATTCTTATGTGAAGTGTTGTTCAGTGCACATTTCATCCACACAATATTGCATCAGGTCGAGCATTCTATAGAGTGAATGAGTGAAATACAGTAACTGAAAGGTTATTATGGTCGTCGTGGCTCAGTGCTAGCTATTTTAGTACAGTGAAAGTTCCTAAGAGCACTTGCAATAATGTCCTTTCATGGTCACGTCCCTACATAAAAACATGTCATCTCAACATCTCATTACTCGTCTGCTTCTAAAATACCCACATGACCAAGTATAAAGTTTCTACTGAGTTTACAGTTGCATGTTTGCATCTTCTGGATAGTTGTATAGTTATGCTAGCGTAGGAACAGTTTGCTTGGAGGGTTGGGTAGAGCTTTCCAGATTTATGTTTCCTCTCCAAAAAGTGCTTTAGGAAAGATATTTATTTATTAAAATAAAATAAAAATGTAGTTAAGCCAACTCTTTTTTAAACCTAACTCGTTTTCCCAATGAGAAACTTGTAAAAATAAAAAAGCACTACCTACCTAATGTGTTTTTGTTACTTGAATTTTTTCTGTCATGCATGTAAATTTGAGCATTACAGAAAAGATTGACTGTCCAGTCTCCGGTCATAGCTGATCAGACTGAAAATCCTCCGGTCAGTATGTTTCCAGTCAAGAGTCCTTTTGTTGTCAAATGGTTTTAACCACCATCAATATAAATGAAATCTTAAGGAGCACAGAGTTGAGGTTCCCTTTCAGAAACGTGTGAATAAAGTCTTTATCCTCTACAGCAGATGTATTATTGCAGGGGTGTTGGAAGTAATAATCTCTGTCACTGCGAAAGGTTAGAGGAATATAGGCAGAGATTCTTGTCATATTCAAATGAATGTTTGACAAATGAGTTTCCCTTGAAGACATATGATACATTATTAGCATTTTATTATAACTAATGATGTGGGTGATCAGGATTATGTAGAGCAGATAAATCATTTCCCTTCCTTTCATTTAGAGAATGACAATGCTTCAAGGCTCTTCGCTGGGCATGAGACCTGGGTCAAAGATTATTTCTTAAGTCAATTTTTAAAGGGATGTTTTCAACTTGAGCTTCATTTTCATAGTTTTGGCAGTCAGGACAATCAATGTTATTGGAAACATCATTACTTCTTAGTAATGCTTCAAGTTGAACTTACTCCCAGCAGCTCCAACAAAAGGCGATTAAGACATCATCATATTTGTGCTTAATTACCTCTGCAGTGGAGAGACAGCAGCGCTTACATTCCTCCATCCTGCATCTATATTGCATTAATACTATAGTGGTAACCAGGGTAGAGGTCCCAGCTCCTTCATCTATATTGCATTTATACTGCAGAGATAAGTCCCTCTCCAGACATCTATACTGCATTAATACTGTAATGTTAGCAAAGGTAAAGGTCTTCCCACAATGCATCTGTCTTACATTAGTCTTGCAGAAGCTGCTGCAACCTATTCTTTTAAAAATGTGATAAAGTGGAGTTGAAGACTTGCAGTATATTGCGACAGTGACCTCATATTTCAAACAACCGGGTGCTCAGCTATTCTTTTTGCCGCCCGACGTCTGAAAAGCGAGCACATTTGAATTTTTTTGACCGTTTCTTCTGAGGGCAGAGAAACACTATAAAAGTTGTGATGTGGTGTGAAAAATGGTTTGTATGACAGAGGGGGCCTTGGCCAGTTTTATAAGGCTGGCTTTGAGACAGACGAATAAACATATAATACTAGTGAGAGGGACAGTGTGAATGTACAAACCACTCTATCATTCTTAGTTCTTGGCTGTGTGTGTATTTCAGGCTGTCTTAAGGCTATATCCTGGGAGTTTTCCATGCACTAGTGTCCTTCAAACTGTACTGAGAGACAATTCAGGTTAAGAGTTGTTGGGTGCAGAGGCACAGGGCAGCCTCTGTTTGGGGATTTCAATCTGCATTCAAGACTCTGCTTCCCTTCCCCAACCACTTCCTCCTGTCCTGGGGCGACCCAGTGCAGAGTAAGCACACTGACTTAATTGAAAAGGGGGGAAAAAAATCTTTTGTTTAATTAGCATGTGCTGAAGTGTGTCTTTAAAAAATGTTTGTCACTTGGTATTCACAGTTCGGTTTAACACTAAAGCTGTTCCATCCTTGAATTGTCTCCGTTCTGTGAGCACACATCAAGCACCTTTTTGAAGATGTTCTTGATATATCTGAACATGAAAAATTCAACTCCCTTAAATTCTGTGGATGAGCACGCATAATGTGTACCCGTGTGTATGTATTCATTAAAAAACGTGAGCTGTATATATATTTTTTCATACTAAAATTCCATGCGCCGAACCCTCGAGCCCTCAAAACCTGTTAACAACCTACTGTTTAATGTGAAATATCCACGGTCAATAAAAAATAAACAATGCCTCTGACTCATCCTACCTGCTTTGAAGTGGATACCTCGTACTGCTTTTCATGCAGGGGCAGCTTTCACATTAATATGGTGGAATGAACACATGGACGGCTCGTTTCATGACTCATTTCATGAAATTCATTCTTCCCTTTTATATTTATCTCATGGCGTGTGGCTTTAATGCATTTGATTTCTCTGAAAAACAATCACCAGAGATGTAAGGTTTATCCCTGTGTTAACTTCAATGGGGATAAAATACTTTAGTTTTCTGGTTCTTTTAGACTTTTCAAATCTTATCAGGTGAAATGATCAAATCCTGATTGTGAAACTAAATATTTTGTGATTTATCTGTTAAATGGCTATAGGATGGGCTATGAATGATGTAAGCACAAGTTACAGTGATTTGATTTTGATGCATTCGCTGCAATTTTAAACCTTGAGCGTAACAGACGAAACACAAAGAGCGTGAAACCACAGACTTTGACCCAGGAGACCTGCATTCATGTGCCTTGTGAAACCAAGAGCCAGTGTTGTTGTTCGGAGTCAGGAATACAGAGAAGACTCCTGCACACGGTCTAACTTGCAAGACGTATATTCATTACAAAGTTCAGGGGCTCAGGTGCTCATCAGGAAAATGTCTTTTGAAAATAAGAAGCCATCTTAAATAGGCAGTGGCTGCAAGGCCGCAACCAAACACCAAATGTGAATTGGCCTCAAATGACACTCAAACATGATACAGGGCCAGTAAGCCAAAAGACTATCAATCATCCATTAAATGGAAAGACTCTACAAAGAATATGAATTCTATGTGCAGATTAAATGTAAAGAAGACATAAGCCTCTGAATTTTTAATCCAGTCATCCCTCTCCTATGCACCTGTCAGTTAGATAGATGTGCAAATTTTTTCCTTTTTTTTATTTTTTATTTTTTTGTGGTAAGTAATTAGGCAAGTACTACATGGAAGTTTATTTTGATAAGCTGTTATGCATGTAACTAGCAAAAACTGGCATAGCAATAACAGACACAGAGAGGTTCTGTTTTGCCTGTGACCCGCCGGGTGCTTTGACTGAGCATCTGTATGTGATGAGTTGGATGGGAAGGCGCTGGTTGAGAAGACGTGTTGTATGTGTAAATGCTCAGCCTGACAACACTTGACGACAGCTTTACAATGATGTTTCTCTCTCCCATGGAGCTGATCAGCTTATTGTGAGCACCCTCATGGCTCTCATTGGCTTTAATACTATTTCAGGTTATGATTTCGGACAAATCAGTCAAATCCGTGAAGTTCTGGAGCCAGAAGCCATGCTGCTTCAGTACATGACTGAAATATAAAAAATGTGCATGTGAGTACTCGGTCTCTATGTCGGTTTGAGATGTTTATGAGGATCTGTTGTCCCTTTGCAATACGTACCCACTTGTATTATTTATCAGCAATCTGTGATGTTTATTTTATTTTGTGTGACGTTGACATCTGACAATTTCCTTTCTTGGCGTACCTGTGGAATACCGGATGAACATGCTTTCTCTGCTTCAGTGAAGGATTCTTGACACTTCTCAGATTGTCTTTTGACAATCCCCAGAGAGCTTGTGTGAACTTGTTGCATTCATTTTTGGGTTTTACACACAGCTCGAGAGAACAGCAGGAAATATTTTTCTGAAGCAAAGATCGGAACCTTGTCTCACATCCCCCCGGAGTCATTTTTCTTCTACCTTATTACAGTGATTTAGGCAGGATTTATACTCAAATATAAGCTCAGCACCAGTGACACAAAGACTTCTCTACATTTATTTAATGTGGACAAAGATTCATTGTATCTTTCTGGACAGAAAGCTGCATCAGTGCCCAGTGATGTTTGGAAAAGGTCAGTCCAGCCCTCTTTTCAACACTGATCGACAGCCTGCTGCACAGAGCTCTGGAGCTGGTTGAACGGAGCTAAGCCTCAGAGCAGATCATGCCAGCTGCTAAAATTCAGAGCCACACAGCAGATGAAACAAAGGTGGCCTGTACCTGAACTCAAACACCTTTTTATTTATTTATTTCCTCAGGATAAAGTGGTTATTATTTGATTTCACAAGACAGTACAGAACTCCATCTCAAAATGGAATATTTCTGCAAATTGAGGGCCATGTGACACGCCTTTACAATCCTAATTGTTAAACAAAACGCTGTCTCGGCTGATAATTCAGACAGAGCTGAGGAGGCTTTTGATTGAAAGATAAGTTGAGAATGCTGACTGCTCATCTGTTCCACTGACAATGGTCTGCTAATACCCTTCATTTTATCCGTGTTATTGTGAAAAAATATTCTTTGGAATGAAGTCAAAAGAACAAGAGCTGAAATCACTTTACAGTTTGTGAACATGGCTCAGTGGTGAGCATTTAATATCATCACCTTCTTCCAATAACATCGGTCTTTTGACTGGATGAACACCAGTTGGTCCTTGTAATCAGGCTTCAGATCCAGAGTCGGCATTAAAAGATTTTATGGTGCAGATTCATCAGCAATCCTATCACAACTCGATAAAGCATTACGTCTGGCTGCCCAACAATCAAAAACTGCAGACAACAAGGTTTTTCCAGGATTGATGTGGAAAACCATTGCTTGTGGGGTTAAAGAGTACCGCCATTCCATCATGGTGACACTGAGGCACACAATCCACACGGGACATTTTAATTGAGCATTGTCGATGAAAAGCCAACAACCACGTCAGGTCTCTGCAGTGCTGAGGTGGGCTTTTGTGCTACAGTCTGGTAAACAATTGCATGACATGGAGTTGAATGTCAAGTTTTCTGCAGTGATTGGATCAACTCGCAATCATTGCCTGATTAAACATATGTTTGTCTAGTATTAAAACAAAGCAAACACTGAAATGTAATGCTAAACATCTTCTAAGCTGTGTGGTTTCTTCAAGTCAGTACAAAGTTGAATCCAAGAATTATTGAAATTATTAGAATTATACTTAAAAATGGTCAAAAGGACAGCCGTTATTTTTGACAAATCCTATTTCTTTTGCTCTCTTGTATCATGTTTTCATCCATTATTGCCAAATGTGCAACTTTGTCCCAAATGGCCTGTCATTACCGAAGACAAGCCATTTAATAATGTCACTGACAAAACAATTTTCTATCTGAGAGCAGGGCACTTGTGAAATGACGAAGCAGTCAATCTTTTTCTCTATCTCTTTGTTTTTAAGAGCCTGTCTAATCCTTGTGACTATTACAGGAGAGTTTTCAATGCTTTCCCTTTCCGCTTCAGTGTTGAACTGTTTAAATAATCACATTGTTCCTCGCCCATGGCAGCGTCTGTCATTTTATGGGACTGGAATCTGATTTTTTTTTTTAGCTATTCTCACAAAAATAAACTGGGTAAATAAAAATGGCAGGAAGCTCCATCAACATTTTGTAGGTGTCCTTACAAAACACATTAAACTCTGAATTCCATAGCTGCTCCATAAAATGCACTCACAGAGTTTTTAAGAATAATAGTAGAGGTGAGTAGCACCTATATGATGATTATAAAAGCTCTGAATCCCATTTAACCCCTTATGTATCCTTTCCTTGCTTGGGACACACCTGCCATGCATGAGTGGACTTTTGTTTTTCCACAATGAATTACCTCACTAAAATCTGTAGCTGTGCAATTCGCTGCATTTTCCATAACATGGTCCTACAAATATATATCAGAATGAAAGCCTTTATTTTGAAGGAGTGTTGAAAGTAGGTTGACAGTATTGATTTTTTTTTTTTTTTTTTGTCACATCTATGACACAATCTGCAGATATAGACTTATGAAAAAGAGGCAAGAACCCTGAGTTTTGATTTGAGCCTGAGAACCTGGCAACATGTCTTTATATTACATTGTCAAACTGCATTGCAAACGTTTTCTTAGTGAATCATATGAACATGCGCATACGAATATGTTAACCAATCAGGGCTTCTCTCGCTGAAAGTTGCTTCAAATCTTTTTTTATTTTTTTTATTTCATATTTTAGATGTTTTACTCCCAGATTGTAGTGTGCAATAAGTTGAAACATTGCATGACAGCATTGAAATTCATTCCAGCTCTGAAAATAAGTCTATTAAAAGGTTTGGCACAGAATGTTCTGAACTGTATGTCAAACTTTCTGCAAGCGCTAAGATTGAACATAATGGGCTGATTCTGGCTGGATTTGCCATTTCTAAGTAGACGTTAAGGTACAAAGATAATTCTGT
>JAOWBC010001868.1:20692652-20714192 GCA_028566105.1 Hypoplectrus providencianus | reverse complement strand
TTTTCACAGTGTTTTTAGTTCATGAAAGTTAATCATAACAATTTTGTTGCCAAGATAAAATATTTTTGGGTTGGAGACAGAAATGCCCATAGGATTCAGCTGCTTGAGATAAAACATAACTTATAATATGACTTAGCTCTATCGGCATTGTTTTAATAATCAAGGCAGAAATATGTGTTTCCATTCAAGCTCACTTTGCAAAACAGCTCAGTAGTATAGATACTTTTCGGAGGCTGGGTGGGAAGGTCAAGGTGTGAAAGTTTTTTTTCCTTTTAAAATCACATATTCACTTCCTATTTTATACTCTACTTATACTGTCTTTTCTGCTGTAGCTATGCCCTTTAAGATGACTTGAACCATCATTTAGTGTCAAATACAAATATTTTTTTATAATCAACAGAAACATATTGGCAGAGAAAGGGTTTGCAGAAATCGAATATGAAATCCATTCATGAGTGGTGATGTGGCTGCAAGGTTACAGCCTTAAGGTTAAAGTGTCCAGTCAGTAATATGATACAGTAAGCTCAGTCAATTTGATCAGTTACGGCTCATAAACTGACAGGGAAAGTTATTTTTTAGCGCTTCAAAAGACTGTGAAGCTCTATTCATCACGGCAGCACAGCCTCCCCTCTCGAGTGCCCTTCCTCTTAATAGCACCCCACAAACTTTCTCTTCTTAAGTGTAAGTGAGTAAGAGATTGGCTGACCTGTAGCCTCGTTTTCTTTTGACACCTTTTTATATTTTTGCTATTAATGGTACAGATCTACAAATGCAAGATGCATCTTCACCTTTTTCTTTTTTTTTTTTGTGAAGTGTGAGAAGAAATGCAGAGGTGGCCCTCTGGGAGAGGTCCGCCTTGTCCATTGGTTTATGTAACCGCCATTTGGAGAAATATCACTCTGTGGGTTTAGTGAAGCTGAGCCTTTGTAATCCTCAGCACAGATACTTTTACAAATCCTGTATTTAATTAGATTTCCCCATTTAGTCATTTGCAGTCAGAGGCCTAATTCCTGCATAATGCCTACAGTGAGAGTGTATTCCTGACAAGCCCGTGGATTGGGTCCTGTGTTCTACTTCAGTGTGTAATGGTCCAAGGAGTTCAATTTCACCTCACATATCCCTTTGGTTTGCTTGAGCTTAACAGAACAGCAGTTGGCTTGCCACATGTTTTCTTTTTTCATTATATTTATTTTGTTTTATCAGAAGATCAGTCTCACACAGAAACGCCCTTATCCTTTAAAGTAACTGTATGTACTTAGGCAATAACAGCGAATGTTTCATGTTTGCATGACAAGTGGACAGCAGGAGTATGTACAGATGTAAAATATATAACATTATAAACTACTCTAACTGTTCAAAAACCATAATTTTGTTTCCATTTTCTTGACAATGTAAAAAAAAGTTTTGGTGTTAAATAACAGATGCACCATACAGTTGGCAATACAAACAAACCTGTTTGTTTCTTTCCCTTATTCAAAAAATGATGACCATGAGCACCTTACTGCAGCGCTGACACAGTGCTGTGGGGAGAGGTCTGGTTATGCAAGAGTCTAACTGATGTGATTAAGTAACGTGCTGCCACGCTACAAACTTTATCAGATTGTATTTATACGGGTTGTGATAGCGTTTCTTGCAGGTATATTCTGTTTTAGGTGCTCATGTTGTGGATGTGTTTACTCCTCTACACAGCTGAAATAATGTGTAATTTGATCAAGAGAAGGCAAAAAGAAAACAGTGAGATATCATAACACCTTCCTCTACAATAACTCACTAAACACAGCATATACATTAAAAGTAATAAACAGTGTAAAGACTAAAAATCACTCTGAGTTACGTAAAAGGTTTCTCAAAATGAATTTTTAATGTTAATTTCAATCAAACATCTTTTTATCTTTTTCTGAGGCTTTTGTTTGTTATTGTTTGTGTAAATTCATTATTCTACTCAGTATATGGGCACAGTTTCAAGATTTGCATGACACCAGCTTGATGGAAACACTTTGCTTTTCAGACTTTACTTGAAACACGGCGTCTGTTTGGTGTGCTGGGCCGTGTGTGTGTTACCACACCCAGCAGTGATGTCACAGAGCACTGAGGCACCCTGGAGTCCAGCTCCACATCACCGCAACAAGGTGTGAATTTAAAACACTGCAGGTTAGAAATAACAACATTTTTAGCTGGTGTTAAGCTTCTCTTTAGCCCAGTGTCCACCAGGTCATTTGGGGACCTTTAGCGCTGTGCTGACGGCTAAACACTGTTGACACATTACTTTCTTATAAGTCCTGCCCGCAGGCTGGGCGAGCGTTTTCTCTGGAAATGCCTGGGAGACATTTAGAGCTATTTTCATGAACTGCATTTCGATTTAGGATAAGAAATGTGGCCAGTTTAACAATTATATTAACATGATGACAAAATATTTATGATGAACAAAACCACAATTAATTACTGGAAGTTATGGCACATGGTTAAGGTCATAAAAACATCATGATTTAGGCTGGAAATATTACAAGTTAAGCGTGAGTTGATGCATGAGGCTGTGTTAAAGTGGGGCTGTTTTGCCCACTGAAAAAATAATGAGAGAATTCTTTTTTTTCTCTCCCAAAATATAAAATATGCCAGAAATACACAGTGTTTAACTGTCATAGCAACTGGGAAGGAAAAAACAAACCGATTTTAGCTGGTTGATGGTAAGTAATCACTGCTGCGATCAAAACATCCTCATGATGTGATTATAAGTCTCAGAGATGTTCATCATCACTGAAAACAGCCGCTATGTCTTCTTCATGATGCTGTTAAATCCTGATTTTTTTCATGAAAAGATTCATATGATTTCTGATGAAAAATTTTGCAGCACAATTGGCATGATATCCAGAGAAATGTGGCACGTTACAAGCTCTGATTTCAACACATGCCGACAAAAGCTGTTGTTCCCTATGTTAGGATAATTTCCAACAGCAGACGTCTAGCTGTGGCTTTAACATTACATTGCTTGGTAAAAGGTAAACATTTCATTTGATAGTTTGGAAAAATTCCAGTGCATTAGTTACTTTTTCTATGATTGGAAATGTTACAAATGAATCTTGAGGAAAGCCTGTATTGACATGTGTCTGGTTAGGTAGAAATTTACATTGCAGCTTGTAATACCAAGATAAAAAGAAATATGTGTGTGTGTGTGTATATATATATATATATATATATATATATATAATAACAAGAATATCTTGTCGAAATAAAGTGTAATATTCTGCAATAACAGATGTTATTGCCTGTTTATATATTCGTAATAAAAATAGGACTATCTAATTTTAATATATCCTCATTTTCCACAGAAACCACTATTATCACCTTATTTTTAAAGATATTAACCTGATGTATGTAGAGCAATAGTGCCTTGTCTTACCTGATTATTCTAAGGCTGTTGCTGGTATGTTCATCCAATCATTACATAGATGTTTAGCCAATGGTCAAATATTATTTTTCCACCATCTTGACTAAATTGCAACAATAAACCCTTAAGATCAAGGCTACTAATTTCCTGTCCATAACAACAAATCACTACAGTTGTCAAATTAATGGTTACCTTATTCTGAAATCCTCCTTATGTAGTTTATCAGTTTCATTTTTCTTAGATTAAGTTTGGTCATAGTTTAGGTTTGGGCAAATGACAGTCAGCCGCACTGCGATTGTCCATGTTTGCATTCTGGGAGTCATCAGCGGCCACATTTGTTTGTGACAATGTCAGCGGCTGTCACATGGAGCACTAAGCCCTGCCATTCAATGACAACACAGTCTCAGTTGTCATATTACACACACATATTATGCAGACTGTTAAATTGGTTTTATTGATTTTCTGACAAACTGTATGGTTTAATTATATATCGCGGTCCTAAAGGGGCTGCTGATCACATAATTACACTGAGGATTCAGAGAGTCAACAGCGATCTCGGCTCTCATTCACCAGTCTGCTGTCATGTGAACGCGGCATTGATTTAACGTTAGCTGCAGTATATAATTCTTAGAAATATGTAAAGATATTAATTAATGTGTTTCTAGTTATATTGCACTTGATTATGGTAGCAATTATATATTCAGAGAACTGCATATATTATGCTTTTAAGAGCATTGTGGATCAATTATCCTTTATGCACATTCTTTATATTAAAATGCCTCAAACACTGCTTCTTGGCTCTTATAGGCTTTTGCCATAATTCATTATTGATTTGGGGGATTTTAGCATCCTCTCGCCTCAAATCCATGACACTTTTTAAATATATATTTCTTTTAAATTAAGCCCAGGGTGCAGCTCCGTCGATAATACCCTGCAGAAGAAGGCCAAACAACAGTGGAGTTTTTTACCGGGTCAATGCAGCAGATGAACATGTCTCTAAACACAACACCATGGCATACTTGAACACTGATCTTTATCTCAAGGCCGCCTTTTGATCGCTTCCTCTTTCAAACCAATAGCTTGAATGGAAAGTCATCGCTGCTCTGTAAATAATGAACAGAGCAAAATCAGCCGTTATTGGATGCACCTGCTTAAAGGGCAACTTTACTCTCTCAGTCAGCTAATAGACTGAACATTTCTGATTTTGAAGGCTGTTGAGAGATAACCTTTAAACATGGTGAGTTGCTGCTGATGAAACAGGCTTTTGCAGGGAAAGTTTAGGGTACATACGTCTCCTCTTTTGTAATTGGATTCCCACTGCAGGCTCGAAGAAACAATGTGCGCCGGACAGTGTGCAGACAATGTGCCCTGCTGTGTTCTAAAGATAAGAAGAAAAAAGAGAATGGATTCGTTGCTGCTTTGTATTTAAAGTGGGCTTCAGTTGCCCTAATGTTAAAGGTCATTTCATTATCTCTCACTTGACTTCATCCATCTACAGTCTGTTGTTTGAAAGCGGACATCTCAAACATACATCACGGAGCAAACTGTGACAACACAAGCAGAGCTTTGTTTGCCAAAAACTCGGCACAGACGTCCGTATCTTTTACATTTGCTCAGCTGATTCATTCCCATTCCACTAAAACATGCATCTCAAACAATCAATACAGTGCAATGACTCATAACTGAAGAGGAGAAATGGGACATCACAGCTCTGCTGAATGTAAAATATATGGAAAGAGCTTCATATTAATGCCAAATAAACAGATCAATGAAGGTTTTAAAGAAAAATAAACTTTACTGGGTTACAACATAACATCATCCAGTCTAAATGATTTGAAAGAGGTAATCATTTGTCACTGCTGCATGCATTAAGTTTGTTTATCATGCAGTGAACAGCTCTGACTTGTGTAGACCAAGAAGAAACAATTAATAAAAATCAATAATTATGAGTTTAATTAAACATAAACGACAGGAACACCTCTGCAAGAGATTGTTTATGAAAGTATGCACATCCAATCATAAGATACAATTTTTGGCCTCTCTAACCCAGAAATGTATAAAAGCTTTTTCTTAAATTCAGGGGTTTATAAAAATGTATTTTATTATGTATATATATGTGTCATATCACTGCATATATCTACCTGAGAACATGTTGAAACTGGAGCTATTTGACACCCACCCACTGATGCCTATAAGGGTGCGATCACCGGATTTTACTTCCCATCTGTTTCTGTGTGAGACAGACTCACTTCTGGCGTCTTCACTTTCTGCACCGTTAAATGTTTAAATGTGCATATTGCAAAACAGCGAAGCCCTTCAGTGACCAGCCAGTTTGAGAGGGTGAGATCTGACTCTTCATGCTGTAAATATTGATTGTCTATATTTTAGTTTAAATAACTTTATATTGAGGGAAGGAGGACTGCTGCATGGTCATGGTGAGGGCAAGGGCACTGACAGAGGTTAATAGCAGAAAAGTGCTTAAGAAGAAACTATGATTTAAAATTCTCTGTTTCCCTTTGCGAGAGAAAAACTATTAACTTTTTAAGGAGGAACAGCATGGGTGTAATACATAAAATCCTTTAGCGGGCACTCAAGAACAGACACTGCAACAAATTTGGGCTAATACATTATAAAAATACACCAACACATAATGGCACACTTACCTTTCCCAGCATGCCTTGACACTTAATGGACCTAATCTAATAAGTACTTAATTTCACACACCTGAGTAAAGGTGAACCCATTACATGCAAACACTGACCACGAGGGATGGTTTTCACCAAGGAAACAATATTACATTCTTGATTCAACTGGGTCAAAAATCTAGAGCACATAACATGGGAACACGTTGCCCAGGGCTGTTCAGCTCTGGAATCTAAACCTTTGGCACTGGAAGATACTTTTTATGCTTCCTCGCCTACAACAGCCAAGGGCCGCGGCCGGAGGCGCTGTGTTTTTATGTTGCCCATCGGTTTGTCTGCCCTTTTTTTTTTTTCATGAATGCGATATCTTGTGAGTGCCTTGAGGAGATTTCTATGAATTTGGCTCAACTGTCTACTTTGACTCAAAGATGAACTAATTAAATTTTGGAGGTCAAAGGTCAAAGCCACTCTGATGTTTTTCATATGCTTATTACGACAAAATAACACGCAAATGTCAAAGAGGATAAAAAGGGTCGAATGTCAAATTCATTGTGATGTAATAAGGTTATTCAATAAACCTTGGATGAGGCCATTATTCACTCCCATATAACTGGAACCATATTTCCCATTTGGTCTGATACATAATTGGTGACACTAATCTTGGATGTTTGGCCTTGAACATGTTGGATTTTGCAGCTTTGCCTGATTATTCATCTGGTCATGTACTTAAACTGCAATTTAGCTGGTTGGTGGGTGGCAGTATTACTTTAAGCATTATGTTTATTTTCAAATTAATTCTGATATTCAAGAATCAAGATATCAATGAATATCAAGATATTCATGCAATATGATTTAAACCCTCTGCACTTTGAGTGCCATTTTTTCTTTGCTACTTTTATATATTTGGTCATTTCCAGTTTGTTCAATGGAAGGGCATTTCTACAGACAGCAAAATACGACTGATGTAACCGTTGTTGATCATATGCAAGGAGGAACCACCTCAAGTGTTGGCTGATCTCACATCACCCTCATAACTACTTCACTCCTGACATTCAAATGCATTTATTTACTGTTTAAACTGTTGTTATGCTCACTAGGAAGTTTAAACACTGAACAGTGGTTCTGTAGCATACATTCACAGAAAATTTGTACAACCAAGAACCAAACATATATGTATAATAAGGTGTGTACTCTTGACAGATGCTCATAGGTGTTATTATGGATTCAATTGGCAAACAGTCTATCATGTCATTTAGGTCTGAGATCTCGTTGCTGGATCACACCCTAAGAAAACTCACTGACCCAGAACATTTTTCCAACTTCCTCAGAAGGAAACACTGGATGAAAAAACATGGGGATTCTCATGGGGTATCCTATTATAAATCTAAATGTTTCTAACCTCCATTTTCGATTTTAATTGAAAACTTTAAAACCATGAGCATGTCCAAGAATACCCAGATTTCCAGATAAAAAAAGGATCATTGAAGCCTGACGTGCAGCCTCTAATGAGCCCTTCAGTAAATACAAAGCCAACACTATCTCCACAAAAAAATCACCTTTTCAGGCGTAACTGCACCCTTGCTGTAACAACTTGGAACAGCTTATCAATCAACAATAAATGAGCTGGGTTAATTAATAGGTAGCCAAAGGGTATCTGCAAACATTAATATTCCTCACTATCAGCGCTGCATCCAGACAGTCTATTGGAAGGTGCTGTGATAGATGTATTGTGGCTGCCCGAGGAATGTGAGGGGAAAACGAAAGGCAGGAGAGAGGTTAAGCACCCTGGGATGTTCTGCAACCTCAACCTTGGGCAGTTAATTGAGGGGAAAATACAAGCCAGTGCGGAGTGTTGAAGCTGTCTCTCCGCTTCTGCTTCCCACTTTCACGCTCATTGTGGCGCCACTGGATCCTGGTCACATTGTAAATGCACAGAGGCGAGGCACGGGTTCCCTTCTCTGTTTTGAGTGAAGTTGAAGGCAATTACACATCAAGTATTTGGCTTGATTAGAGTAATACCTCAGGGTAGCCCGAGGGCACATAATGAGTTCATTACAAAGGGAGCAATGAAAAATGGAATATTATTGATGAGCACATACACACACACATATCTAAGATAATGTGTGAGGTTATTTTAAGACTCCATGCCGGCTCACTGAAAACAACTGTTGACCCAATATGCAAATTTAAACACGATGGTTTGTTTTCAAATGGGTCGTTGCACTCTGTTGCATTCATATTAGAGTATAGCCGCCGAATTTAGCACTTGATGAGATACCAGATGACAAGCACCTGCCCGGGCTGTGGGCGGTTTATTCATCCTTTTCTTCGTCTCCCAGGTGATGCATTAGTTGGCGTGACAAACACCGCTCGTGCCATTGTCTAAACTGTCATTGTGTTTAAACGGCTGAGTTTATTCCTTTCACTATATCATTACAACTGGAAGTCGATCGTGCAACACGGGCTTCTTAGAGACTTCATTTAATCAATACTAGTTGATTAACACCTTGCTGTCTTATCTCATATCCTTTACTTGTAATAATTGCCTTTGGGAGCTGAAGTCTTATCTGCATATTTTCTGTGTCTTCAAGGAGGAATAATAATCGAAGGAGAAGAAGAAATATTCTGAATTTAGTTGAGGGTTATAAATTAAAAATGGCAGTTCTTTAATAAGAGTTCTTGTTCGTGTGACGTATGAACAGTAAGTACCCTTCATGGGCTCTAAGTGTTTCATGCTATGGTAAGCCATAAAGATGTGGAGAATAAAAAAAAAATGACTGCTCATTAGTTCTTTGCAGACGATCGTGCTGCATTAGCCTCAGGGGGAAATGTGCAATGCGGTGGGAAATAACCGGATGTTCTTGTGTAGCTGCTCTCATATGTGGGACAAGACATCCACTCTGTTTGTTCCTCTCTGAGCTGAACTTCTCTCAGCATTGAGGTTTTGACGGCGTTCGTGCCCCCCAATCCCTGCAGCTAGAAATGTATTCGCTCGCAGTCAGTCTGTGTCTTTTTCAACGACATTTGGCAGGTTAACCATAACTCTCAAATGCTGCTGCGGATCCAAAACTCCACCTGAATTTCAGTGTTTTGTTGTTGCTGGAGATGAAGGGAAACAGTATACATCTTTCCCAATGCCTCCTGCCACAGCTGACATATTATACACAACACTGTACAGAGGAATATGAAAGGAATGTGTTTTGCAAGTTATGCTTTCCTAAAGAATGAGTCTGGTACGTTGGTTTTCCTTTCATCACTGAACTCCATGAAAACATCAAAACTAACAATGTGTCTGTCAGGAGTTTCAGACTTTCCTACTAAAGATTTATGTTTGAGCGCCATACAAACGGATCACACTTAAATACTTTAATTAAAAAAAAAAAAAAAAAAAAAGGCTTAGTCCCAGCTGCTTCAGGCTGGACGTGTGGTTTTTCTTTTGGAAGAATTAATCTTACATATGGAAGTAGTGTGTTTTTTAGTGCAACTTTTAAGTTGTGGATACATGGATGCTGGTTGGTTATGTGGGAATGTGCAGCAGTAGGACAATATATTAATTGACTAAATAGACTATCCTGTTTATATTCATCATAATGAAGGAATCGCATTGCCAGATCGAGGACAGTGCCAGGCTATTCAACCAGGACTCTGTTTCCATTTACTGACCTTGGGGAAAAAAAACAAAAAAAAGGACGAGGCTTGTGCTTTATGGCGAATAATGCACAAGATGAAAGAGTTCATGGGATTGCATTTCACTGGAGTTGGAGCCTATTTTGTACAGTTTTCATGTGAAAAGCAAAATTGATGGGTTGTAGGAACACTGTAGCCGAAACATGCACTGTGCAGCTGTAAAAGAGGAAAATACCAAAAAATGTATATTAAATAGTGGAGAACTACAAAATTAATAAATATTGGATCAGACTTTGTGCTTACGCAATATCAGATGAATACATTTTTGATGAGGATAAACTAAATGTCATGAGTCTTTCCTACTTTATATTAAGATCTTGACTTTCAATAATAAATGCTAATTGCATTCTCTTTAATTAGATAATGCCCTTTATGTTGTTGATGCCTGACTACCACTTCTGTCATAAATCAAGATATCTGTGGATATATATTATTGCTACAGAGTATAATATTATACCTGCCACTGGTTTGGAAGTGTTTCTGGCCATGGTCATTTTTCTGTTTATATGATTCCTTTGTGGCCACTGAAATGTCTGTGGATACGCTGTATGAATCAAAAAACACAATTAAACCATAATAATTCTGTTATTCGTTTTACTTTCCCCAGTGAGAGTAGTTATAAAATGGTTCTGAACTTAAAATATATCTCCCTACAGGAGTACATCGCATCAGGGTGCCAACAGTTGAACAGAGGTAAATGTACCTGCACAATACGAGACAGATTTAAGTGCATCAATTTCTGACTGACTGTACCAAGAACCCCTTTCCACACAAAAGTGAGCAGTAGGCTGCCTCAGTTTTGAATAGATAATACTGGATAAACTAGATAATACCAGTGCAATTTCTCCAGTGTTTTGTTCAGTCTCCTTCATTGCCTACGGTAAAACCCTGAACACACAGATTCTTTGACCGCAGTCAGAGGCTGCTGCAAATGATGGCTTTGCTGTGGTTACACCTTACAATATGGGGAAAAAAACATCAGAAAATAACACTTATTTCACATCATAAACATGTCAAATAGGACGATTTACATTCTTACCATATCTGCACTGTGTAAATGTTTTTCCAAGTTCCTTTCAGATTAAAACAGTTTGTGAGAAACTAAATATATCTAATATAATAACATATGAAAAGCCTGTTTTATTAAGCAGTAAGGTGGTTTGACAGATGGTGCCTTAGACTTCAGGTTTCAAATGAAAGGTAACTTTATAAGTCATTTTAATATCATGAAAGTTTCCCAAGCTATTCCAGATGTTTACAGACAAATTTTCAGAAGGAGAAGGCCCCCTGCTAGCTTATAGCCATGTGGGTGCCAGTTGCCAAAAATGACCTTTAAAAATGATCATTAATTAAATGTGACATAACAGCTGAAATAAATATTTTGTCGAGGTCCTTAAAAATCTGAATTCTTTGTCTAAGTTTGGAGGACATGGCAGGTTTTTTTTTTGCAGCTGCTAGTGTCTTATTTAGAAGCTTTTTTGTTTTGTAATGACATGGCTGAAAAGCAGAGATGTTTTATACTGTTACTAAAATCTTTTAGCCGTTTTAGTATCCTGCAATGGAACATAGCCATCATTTATGTCCTTGCACATACCGATTCTTTTCTGGCAATGGAAATTCCAAATGTTCGACGTAATAAATTTCAACTTGGACGTAAGCCTGTTTCACAGCAGACATTTTCACCTGTCATAGTAGGAAACGCGCAGGTGTTACTAATAAGAGCATGGTTATATTTAAGTGTCCCTGTAAGCCATCAAGGTGTGTGACAGAATGGCAGGATGCACAGTTTCAGGACTGTTGTCTCCTACTGAGACATGTCAGAGTGTCCTCCATGGAAAAAAGCCAGCTGACCTTTTTGAATTCAGGTGGGAAACAGTTTCCAGCAAAGACAATATTTCTTTTTACATCTGAGCTATTTGCTGTATTTCTATGGCATGTCTCAAATTGTTGACCCTTTCTATCTGTTTTACAAGCATTTAAGATGTGATAACCATAAAGCCTTCATGTGACTCTTCTGCAATATTAATCAGAAATTGGTTTGAAAAACTATTTCTTTTGATCTAAATATATCACTTGCAATACATAAACTCCACTATGTGCTCCTAATCACACCATTAATATTGTAATCACAGAGAAAAATAAGTTACATGAAATGAAATGCTCTTATGGTCTGGCATAATGAAACACGCTTTATTTCAGCACTGTAACTCTATGGACATGAAGGCCACATCCTTTGGATTGTCCAGTCCCTGAATTATTACTTAGTTAGTGTTACTTAATGAATGTTTTAACTACAGGGGCTTCAGCTCAGTATTTGTGATCTTGCATCAGAGGAAAAGCACTGAACGCCCTCTTTACCCAAACCACAGGCAAGGTTCCAACAGTCACAGCTACAAATTGGCTGTTAGACAGTCTGCTCTCTGAAACACACAGCTATCATTCTGCCTCAGTGGTCTTGACAGCCCAATTCCATATATTCTCCTCACAATGTGCACAGACATATTGTTGTCACAACAACCTTGCTTCAGCAATAAATAAAGTTATAGTTGATGATTCTGCCGTCCGTAGCAATGGAAAACACAGCCAATTAAGGTATTACTGAGTTTAACTAAATACAGCTTCCAAACCTGCTCCAGCCTCGACATGCCAAACATCTTTTCTCAATAGTGATTGAAAAAATTAGATTGATCCTGGGTCAGCTGTGATTTTTCTGCACTGATTGAGACATACAAGGCCAGGCTTCAGATGCTCTTCATCGCTTTTCCCAACAAAGTTTAGATTGCAAACTTTAAATGATGTTATTCACAGCAGAGGTGCAGTTATATTATTAATATCCCAGAAGAACATCCACGCCTTAACTGTGTATTGTTGCCTTTGATTTAATAATTTGTGATCAACCTTCAGATGAATTTGTGAGTCAAATTGTAAATCTAAATTACCAACACTGCAGTTCAACTATAAATCCATTTTATTTTGGTTGCCTTAATTACACCCATTGAGATGTAAGCCCAGAAATTCTATTACTGTGTGTATTTCAGTTTTGAATGCTGATGTTATATCCCTGCCTCCTGAAATGCATTAAGCCAAGAGATGTCGGCTCTTGTCACACAAGACTCCGGTCAAGAGGCGCACCACTCAGTCTAATCCAGCTGATCTGGCTCTAATAGCTCTTCCTCTGTTGTGGTTTTTATGTTTTTGTTGCTTGCGGTCAGGCCAGTGAAAGAGGTAATGGCTGGCATTGCAGGGCTTGACAATGATCTTAAAATGCAATAAAATGTTAATGCCCTGTGTAGGCTAAAATGAACAACATGGGCCATTCACAATAAGCGCAATCCATTTGGGAAAGGCAGAACTGCATTCTCCATTCATAACATACCGCACCAGGCCTCCTAATGGACGTGGGAGGATGTTTGCACGACAAAAAATGATGCTGCTGTGGAAGGATTGACTCAGCCAGTTTCAACTTGGAAAAGATGCCATCCAGCGATCTAGTAGTCTTCCCGGGCTTGTGTCGTTAAACCTTTAGTTCAGCAGATGTTGCGAACAGACGTCATTGTTATTGTCGACCCGCACAGGTGCAAACCGACAAATCAATCAACGTTTATCAAAGGCAGAATCAGCAGTCTGCAGGCACGATAAATGTTTTTGTTTTACGATAACCCAGATGGATACAGATGGAAACATTAACAGCACAAATGGATATTATGTTACCATCTGTAACTTTACTGGTCTGAAGGCCTGAACCCTCTTCAGAGATCTGTAAATAGTTCATATTAAGGATGTTAAAGAGAACAGGCTGACCACCGTCAGCGCCTAACCACCTCGACTGTGTTGCCCCTGAGCAAGACAATTAACCTCCAACTGCTCCATTGAAATTTTTCTGGGCACTTCTCACTCTGTGTGTGTTTTACTCTTTGCCTGGGGCTAGTCCTGGAAATAACAATATGCTCCAAGGCAGCTTGGTTGTCTAAATATATGGTAAATGCTGCTTTTTTTGTAGTGTTTTGTCTATATTAACAATCACAATACGTCTCAGGGGATTTGGTAATCTGGACAGCATATGAAACTTGACATTGTTTGACATAAACAGAGAGGAGGTAGTAAAGCTAGTTTAAGTTCTACCCTGGATAGATTCCCATCCTTACCAGGACCAAACCCTTGGAAAGAGCATGGTAACAGGTACAGGTAGTAATTATAGATGAACATGATATTAATATAAGTGAGGTTTTTGGTGTTTTCATACCAGTGCTTTTAAGTCTGGTTGAATTTGGTTTGGTTGGTTTTCCACCTTGATACAATAAACTAACAAGATCGGCCTCATAACAGACCATGTGTCAATACCGACTATAATGACACAAATGAGCGTTTGTCAAAATGACCCATTTAGGTGTTTCACAGCTTGCACACTGACTAAATATACATTGATGTCACATATGGTTCATGGTTGAAAAAATAGGCCATAGTACTACTGACCTAGGTGTAGGGCAAAAGCTTCCTGGTTAGGCATTGTAAGCCATTAAAACGTTTAAAATGTAAATAAATGTACTTATATGGCGAAAGTGAAGTAGCTACAAAGGTGTCATGGCAACCAGTAGTTATGTTAATAACATTGTCACCAACCATCAGCCACGTAAGTTCTGTAAAAATTGCTACCTTTTGTTTGGTTTATTCTGATACCAAAAGAACTCTGGAGCAGTTTGTATGTGGTGGGAATGTGATTCTAAGTTTACTCTGCAAGTTTGAGCGAAACTTCTCCAGTTAACCAGGTGTGCTTTACATTCAGGGCTGCAGAAGAGCATGCAAACTCTAGCACCGTCTGTAGTAGAAGCAGTCGTAGTAGCCGGCTGGAGAATTGCAAAGTCGTGCAATAGTAATGTTTCTCCTATAGAAATATGCATTTTAGAATATTTTTAGAAATATATACCTCTTGCATGCTCTGTAGACGCATCTGACCAATAAGCAGAGTCTACTTTCTTCACATGGTTTGTAGTGACGCTGTTTGGTTTGCTTGGATTTTTTCTAAATGATGAAAAGAAACCCAACCCAGGGGAATTTATGGATTTTGAGGTGCAGCAACACCCATAAACCCTCAGCTTGAGAGCAGGTTTATTTTCTTATTCTCTAAGATTGTGACTTGAAACCCACAATTTGAGTTAAACAAAGAAAATGTCACTGTTCAAACCTTCAAACTGCATATATAAAATGTCAATAAGGGCAATGATGGGTATAAAAGATAGCACAATTCTCCACAAAACAAACTAATCATTTAAGACGATAATCCAAATGAATAGTCATTAATTCAAAAGAAGCAAACTGGTACCTCCAGCGAGGCGGTGTGGGATTGTGAGTGAGACAGAGGGAACAGCCAAGCATGTATTTCGAGTATGAGACAGGAATACTGATTGACTCTTTACATTGCAGTTGGCTTGTCTCGCCTCAGTGCGGTTGCGTAGTCTTAAGAGAGAGGAGTCCTATCATCAGGCAAACGCTTTTGTATGTTGACTGGCAGACACTGACAGGAAGGCAACCCTCATTTCTGATTCCAAGGGTGTCTGTGTGGCCCAAGAAGCAAGCACAGTTTGGGAGTGACTAGAAAGCAGATTATCACTTTCATTCCCTCCAAAATCTTTGAAGCTATGCAACAGTAGGCACAGTCCTTGAACCTGAAACGCAAGAACCAACCTTAAAAAATGAGAGAATCCAGTCTGCTTTGTATTCAGTCGAAGTATCCCACTGAGGAAATGTAAATTCAAATGCACAAGACTGCATCAATATTCAGGTCGATGCATTGTTAAAAGCGGGCACATTTATATAGATAATTTGTATTTGCCGTTACTGTATTTAAAAGCATAAAATAGCAAAACACTTTCCACTGCAGGGCTGAATGTTTAACTTCTCTTATCTAAAGGTGGCCAGGCAATTAAGAGCATGGTCAGGCTTTTTTTTCCAGAGCATCTCAAGGATCAAATCAATGGGGAGAAATCCCCATGAAGTCCCTAATGGTTTTAGAAATTTAAGGAAAGCTATGACATTATTGTAAATGCACCAAAGCAGGCAAAAAAAAAAAAAAAAAAAAACAAGCTTTGGGATGGTTTGTCCAGCAAAATTTAGACTCCAAGTTACCTTACTGCAGAAGCATCATGTACTGCAGGCATTTCCCAGGAACTTTCTGCATTTATGCATATTATTTTTGCTCTAAACGAAATTCAAATTGTTCAGCATTAACACAATTAGTGAATGTTATATTTTTTAACCAAATAGCAATGTAAAATATCTATCTCTGATGTTGCATTGCCTCAAATTTATACCTTAAAAGGACTGCAGCTTAATGCCCTCATTTGTCATCGCAGACCTCAAATAAATCAAAGTATTTGCAGATACTTTAGCTCTTGTAACAGATCTATATTGGTTGTCCTGGTGGATAGAGCTTAATGAAACTTCATAGCCTCACTCTTACATGAGTAAATGAGAAATTAAGCATCAGAGACAGTTTCTCATTTCAGCCTAATTAAAGTTTTAATTGCTTGATGTTGAATAACACAGCATCTTGTGAGAAAGCAGACTCACCATTAGGCACACCGCGAATCAGAAAGAGCAGTGAAAACACAAACAAAAATAATCCGCTGCAGCTCCCTGTATAATTGGCCATGAATAGTCAACTCCTTCACATTTCTTAACAAAACGACAGGGATGGGTCCGCAGTAAACATACACACACGCACTGCGCCTCATCTGTCCTGAGCCTGGTATTCGGATGATTGTGTGCGGTAACGTAACACTGAGAAATACAGTAGGTGGACAAAAGACCTTGGAGGCTAATCCTATTGGTTTTGCCATCTCTAGGAATCTACAATTCACACGGCTGGGTTGAAGCTAATGGCTGCGGGGTTTGCATGCCAATCTCATTAGAGCCAGGTGTTAGGATTCAGCTCACTATTCCTCCCTTTCCTTCCTTGGCAGGGAGTACGTGCTGTCTAACACTAAGGCCTGACAGTGGTTTGCACCATTTTCTCTCATCCTGAGCCCAGTGGACACCTGTGGTGATAATAATTGAAGGCTCTCAGATCCTTTGCGATCACTCAGCCCCGTCGTCCCGCAGTTACCGGTCATCCTGTCTAGGAAAAATGCACAAACTCGTTTATGCTTTACATAAGTGCACCTCTGAACTTTTGGCCTTACGCTGCAGGGACTTGAAGGGCGTCTGATGATAAGTTTTTTTTTTGGCGTTGTGCTCTTTTGTGATTCAGCAAATGTAGCTGTAAGGCTGGTTTATTCTGTGAAGGACGGATGACAGACAACAAGGACATATTTCAAGAAATGTCCTTTGTGTCACATGGCAGTCGTTCCAGCTAAATTAGGTTTCCAGTCTTGGTTTTCAGCCTTGGAACAGGCACATACACAGGAATTACTGTAGAGGCCTTTCTTTGTGGCTCTTTGGTTCAGCAAACTAGAAATGACTGCTTCTCAGAATAATGTACTTCTTTACTTCAGGGGGCAGAAAAAGGGTAATGGTCAATAAACACGGGATAATGAGACTACTCAGTAACTACTTAGGATGTATTGCACACAAAGAGGAAGTGTAATTAACTAATTGGAAATAAATGGACGTCAGTTGTTTGTAATGCTCCGGAGCTAGCTGTGGATAAAGTACACAACTCCTTTATTTGAGTCAAAGTATAAATACTGTGGGTTAAATATTACTCCAATTCAAGTTAGCAAGGTTTTACTTGAGTTAAACTACTGGAGTACCCAATACTTACATAAATAAACATAGAAAATACTTACATATACATGAAAGTACTTGTTTTTAATGATGACACATTGCTGCACTGATGCCACAAAACAGAACAGAATGATTCTGAAACGACTTAATGAATGAACTTAACTGATTAGCTTGTGGAACCTGAAGTATAACCTAAAGTATCCACTCTTTACTCAAGCACTTTCTTACAATGAGTAGCATAGTTAAAGGAGCTCAGCTTCATCACACAAAACAGAGGAAATGCTGCTATGTGATCATTAAATAATTGACAACTTGATCTGATTAAAAGAACAAAACCAGTCATTATAGTGATGGTGTCAGGACAACTATTTAATATTCCCCAGAGCCTTTTTAATACCCAGATTTGGTAGCCATCCCTACACATCACATAGCCTATTGCATTTAAGCAAGGAGAAGAAAATTAATCCACTAACTTCAAAACTTCAAATTAAAGAGACTTTGGAACTTTAAATGAGTCAAAACAATTCTGTTTCAAATTTGTTAAAGTCAAAGTTTAAAAAATAAAACTTTAATAATGTAGTAAAGTGCAGTACTCAAATAAATGTATTTTGTTACTGTTTAAGCGGCTAATTATGGTTCAAATTAAATGATTAAAAATAAAATTAATTTGTCTGATTCACAGCCTGACAAACAAATCCTCTTATGAATCTTAAATGCATCTCCCAGTGTTTTTTCTCCTAACTCATCATTATCTGCTATACAGTCCCTGAATCTTTAAATTGTCTTGTATTTTGTAAGTGTTGCACTCTGCACATGTTTGAATTATAATCTGTGATTGTAAAAGCTGTTGAGACATTTCACACAGAAAAACGAGGGTCGACCGAGTCATTCGGATTCCTTCTCCTGATTCTGTGAATGTCATTTCAAGCACTCTAATAGTTGTTTAGATATTTCAGTCTTGACCAAAGACTGAACCCAATGACAGACAGAGCATCACTGCCATTCACAGAGCCATGCTGCTAACATGACAAATAACCACTGGACACTTTAACGCACTGGATAAAACCTCATTCAGATAAAAAGCAGGCAAGTTAATAAACCATGGAGTTCACTGAGACCGTTGTAGGTCAGAAGCTTGACATTCTCCTGCTACTGCCCATGAAAGCACCATGAAAGCTCAGGCTGGATAGTCCAAAAAATATATTTTGGATGAGTATGCAAAACCCCAGATTCTGCCCAACAATGTCTTTGAACATCTAACTTTAGGTGTCAGTCAGAGGGGCAAACCGTGTATGCTGGAATAAAAACCTGATACATTATACACAACTGACAACTCCAGCCTCCACACCTTTACCTTTCACAGTGTTACATGAAGGACGCGTCTCTTTCCTTATCCAACATACACTCAAGTTTCACAGAAACTTCTCCTTCTTTGCCTTTAAACATACAACAGGAATCGTAACATCACAGAAGTGTGAGCCAGGCTATTTTTTGCCCATCAAAATACAAATATAAATGATTATGTTATGTTTTATAAGTTATTAATGGTAGTTTATTAAGTGGTGTGAAACTGAAGTCTAATTACTTCTCTTTTAAACTGATTATAATTTCAACCATGTATGTCAGCCTTGGGTTTTCCACAGTCTGCTGAAGGTGTCCTGTCATTTCATGGTTCGGTCACTTCCAGCACCTTGCTGTAAAATAATGGAATAATTGGTTGTTTCTGGGTAAGTCATATTAATATCACCGTAACACACCCGGACCGTACTTCAGTCCTTTATAATGAAATACATTACAGTGATAATGGAGATTAACCTTTCAAGATTGTTTCCCGGGTGTCACCCAAGTGTTTTTCCTGCTGCATCTCATCAGTGACTTCCGATTGTAATTAGACGTGTTAATCTCCATGTAATTTCATACGTAGGTTGTTGGTTAAATCAATAATACCTACACAGTCCTAATTAAAAGGCCTGTGAAAAAACATGTGACCACAAATGCTTTTGCCATGATCTTGAGAAAACGTGTGGACAATCATATGTCCCAGTAATAGCAAGTGTCAGTAGCAAACATTGGATGAACACAAGTTATGGAATATGCTGGCTTTATAGATGTTACCTCACTGTTGATAATTCATCATGATGAGTGGCAACTGTTGTGCTGACTAAGTGATAGGACGAAGGCAGAAGATGAATATTACATTAACTCCTTTAAAGCAAAAATATGATAGCGCAGCTGGAAGTTCATATCTTTGATGGATGTGATGTCCTGAGTAAATACGAGGTCTACTGTAAAATTACATCAACAGCAGTCCATCTAAATCCACTATGAATGTGCTGCAGCGCCGACCTACTGTATGTCAAAGGCACGCACCGTTGCAGGACTGCAGACTCATCACCATAATACAGTCAGTCTCAGTGAAAAGTGAGGAGGAGTTTTTCCTCGCCTTGTCTGACGCATCCAGAATATTACCACGAATACCAGCTGGAAGCCTCATAAATCATCGGAGCCTACAGGACAAAGGGGATCACATGGCACCAGGGCGCAGAAGATGCTAAAGGGTTCAACTTTAGTAACGATAAGAGCTCCATTCAGAGAGCGGGGTTGTGGGAAGTAGATTATCGGTACAAGCGAGGTCAGGGGATGGGGGTATAATTAATACTGTATGAGTTAAACCTATGACATGCTTCTTCTGCTACCCACTGCTATCTGATTTAAGTAGAAAGGACGGAAGAGAAAATGTGGGTGGAGAGCAAAGCACTGTGGGTGGGTGGAAATGAAGGAGGGGGGGTGGAGGACCCTGCAAGGAAACACTTCTCTCTCCCTTTTTCAGGGCTCAGTATTGCTCTGTCTCTTCTTATTAGAAAGCTAATGCAACTGTCTGTTCTAATACTGGAGAGCAGCTTTTATTCTTTTTTCCCCCTTCCTTTGCAACCTTTTTCTATTCTGTTCAGCACTAATCTGTGCAGTGGCAGCAGATGATAAGACGGGGCACACTCGCTTACTCTCTGCGCTTTTTACAAGCTTTGTCTAGGCTCAAGCCGTACAGTCGTTTGTTTCTGCAACTTTGCAGGAGAATCTGAGGAGGAAAAAAAAGGTGAAAACTTTTCCAGGTGATTTTTTTTTTTTTTTTCCTGTCGAGTTTCTGTTATTCTTCAGAGGTTTTTTCCTGTTGATATTGCCCTCCAAAACCTAAAAGAAAGCACGGCCTTCTTTGTTTTAAGCATAAAGAAGCCCCAGTTTTAAGGCCTTTGAAGTGCACAAAGTGTTGGAGCTTATAGAGGTATTGTTCTTGGGGAGAGAGGATGAATTTTAGAGTGAATTTAAATCTTCAGGCTTAACTTTTACTGGCACTTGTATTGTAAAGATCAAACATGTCTTACTGGACCTTGAATGCAAACGAAGAACCCCCAGGCCAGAAAGAAAGAAAAAAGAGGATTCATGAAGACTTGTCTGTAGATAATTCTGATGTAACTCCACTTCTTGTTCAATGGAGCTGCAGAGCACTGAGAAAAAGACAATTAGCCTGCCGATAGATTCACATTGTGTGAAAGTTCCTCTTTGTCAGGAAAAAAAATCCCAATACCTAAATTGTGAATGTCAGTTTCTGTTCAGTGCACAGTTTTTTGGTTTTTTTTGCCTTTTCATGCTGGCTGCATGTTGCAGCCGAGGCAATTACGGGCAACAAATAAGCCACGATGAGGAAAAAATAATGGAGTGATATGCAGACATCAGGGAGTTCATGGTGGCTAATTCACTGAGAAAATGTCTTCTGTTTGGGAAACAAAATGGTGTTTCATTGTTGGATGTAACAGACATGAAGCAGCCTGCACAGTGCAGCAGCGATGCAGACGAGCAGAGCGAATGATGCTGATTGAGTTTAGTGTCTGCTGATATTGTCTGGCCTCCTAAGGGGCATTAGGATTTACGCTTATCTGAACAATGTGGAAAAGTCTTCCACACTAATGTGCTGATTGTTTTGCCATATTATATCAGCCTAAATGTATTTTTGTTGTTTCGCTGCCAGTATGGCATGGTGGCTGACATCACTTTTGCTCTTTTATGTTATTTTTAACACAGGCTTTCATTTTCCGTCTTCATCTCTTT
>JAOWBC010001868.1:20597264-20608502 GCA_028566105.1 Hypoplectrus providencianus | reverse complement strand
TCGTTCTTTGTTTATCTCTAAAATTTAAATATCAATGTCAGTGAACATGTCAGTGCTATGAGAATAACCGGTGTTTTTCTCATTTCATTATTAACATAATGTTATCCAGTACAGGTTTGTAATAAACGGGGAAAAATGTAGCAGACTTGCATTTAAAAAAAAACAAAAGGCAACACAGGAACAGTAACTGTACCTTTCCTATTCTTTGTTTATCTCTTTAAAGTAAATCTTCAGTCAGTGAACACGGCGGTGACACCGGACTGGCAGGTCCCTGTGTCATTCATTTCAAACATTATAATCAAAATGCCGAGCTGTGTTGACAAGATAACAGTGTAGGCTACACCGTGAGTATTTGATGATGTAGTTGAAATGCACAGAACGGTAGTTTTTTTCTGTCGAGTGTGTATACATTTTAACAGCATGAAGTTCCACATCGCTGTATGTGGGAGACTGATTGGACAGAATTCACATTTACGTCTTTTCTGTTTGCACTGTAATTTGTTGAAAGGCCGTGTCGGAGTCATACAAAACTGAAAATGACTGTTTCATAGCACTGTATTGCACAAAAGGATGAAATATATAGCAAACACAAGAAACACACAGTGCTCTGTGTGGGGAACATCAGTTCAGTCTTTGTGCATCTCCTGACGATCATTGGTTCATCACACTCTTCATACCTTCCCCTCCATTAGATTAAAGCCACCTGAGAGCAATTCAATGATTCAGAACACATTTAAAAAGAAAAATCTAATCCAAATGTTTATTAAAAATTCTTGACAGACAACTGCTTTGACCATTTTGCATGTTATTGCTTGTAGAGTAATGAACTAATTCCTCAATGTTTTGGGAGGTAAAAGCCTTCAACAGAGAACAGAACAACAAAAAGCATGCAGGCTTTTTCCAGGTACAACAGGTTTATTCCATACATTATATAATGTTTCCTCCAGGCTATATTGATCAAATTATTACCTTCAGGAAAAGGTCAGCCTCTCCATTTAGTTTATTTAGCCACTTCTGTGTGATGGATGTCTTAGTAGCAGCCAGAAGTACTTTGTAAAGATGCTTTTCTTGGTCCATGAGATTGTCTGGAAATTTGCTTTCATATAATAAGACAAAAAATCAGTCAACTTTTATCCGAAAATAACCCTAATTTACCAAACTGCCTCTAAACTCTGTTCAGACCATGAGAATCCTTTCATTGAAATATCACTTTTTGGGTGTTGAAGAACTTTCTTCATGGTTCTGCTGATTGAAAGGTGTTTACCATTGACCACTGAAGCACATGGGGTGTGAAGTTGTTGTTTTTTTTTTTTGGGATGATGCTCTCAAAACTTTTAGTCGAGTCTCATCGCTCTCTCATCAGTGCCCTTTTCAGGCAAAAGTAAAGGCGGCACAATGCTGCCTCACAGAAAACCCCACTGGCATGACTGCATGGCTAAATGAGCACGAGTGCCCCACGCAGTCCATCAGTCAGCCTGAGCGATGAAGCGACACAGAGAGACGCCGTGTCCACACAGACGAGAGGGAGACAGAGGCAAACAGAGACAGGCGTGCAGACAGAGATCACACAGCTGTAACCTTTCATGTCATCAACCTGCAATATAGCAATTGAAAGCACTTCAGACCACGGCAACATGTGTGTAAAGGAGAGGAGCTGTGTGTTCAGCAGCACCAAACTTCAGAGGACCAGCAGAAGAGTGAGACCATCAGGAGCATTTTTCATGACAAATATGACACATTGTGAGTGTATTTTTTACCTCATGGCAGTTGAAGCTGTTTGTGTTCTCCTTGGAACCCAGCAGCACTTTTTTTTTTTTTTCATAAAACTCTACTCTAAGTCATTTTTGTAGTTAAGAATCATTTGCAGCTCATTCGACATTCAGTTCTGCTCACTGATCCAAAGCTTTTTCATAAACTAATCCCCATCTTAAAAGTCATTACCTGCACTCTTCCTGTGTTTTAAATTCCACCTGCAACAACACGGTACTCATCCAAACTGTTTATTTGTATGCCTATTATAACAGGTAATGCTCCTTATCAGTGCAGCTGCTGCTTCTTGTTAAAATTGTCAAGCTTCTGCTCAGGAAATCTCTAGGAAAACTGCGTTGGAATTATACCCATGAACCTCATCCTGTTTGAGTCTGACCAGGTTAAAAACAAAGGTCAGCCATGACAGAATGTAATTCTGTGACAGCGGCGGCGTTTCCAAAAACACCTGACTGCACCGTTCTTGTGCTTCTGAGGGAAGGACGCATGGAGAAAGCAGCCCAGCTGTGCAGGGTGCGCTCAACAGCTGGCAAAAGTGACAGCCGCCTTGTGAAAGCTTGCTGTGGTGCTTCTTGATAATCAGTTTCCAAGAAATCAAAGAATGAATTGGGGTTTGTGACAATTTTGGCTGAAGATGAAAATTAGCTGGAGGTTACAGCACAATTTCTCAGAAGCAAAAGTCAAGGCTTTGGAGACAGCTGTGAATGAGGTGTGATCATTGTTCTAGTTCCTGGTAAGCCACATCATGCTTCCCCAAACTGATTGAATCATTATTTTTGTCATCTTGCTTTATTGAACACATTCAAATGAAAAACGTTAAAACCCCTTGATGTCATTATTGCAGAGAGCCCGTTTGATGACAATCGAGCCGCCAATCTAACATGTAAGATTATGATATATGATCTGAGTCTGAATATATTAATTATTGTAAATGATAATTCCTAATAAAAACACTAATTTATTATAATTCCTGTTTATTATTGTATAGAGTGGCATTAATAAGAAAGCTAAATAAATAATTAAATGAATAAATTGTGTATTATTATTATTATTATTGTTGTTGTGTTTTATTTATGTAGTGACATATATTTACATATTTGAAATTTGTCCTCAGGATTGAGAAGGACAACATTATAGGGCTGTGATTAATTATTGCCTTCATAATCAGTACAATTGATTAAATATTTTTTTAGTTTAGTCTATGCAGTGATGAGCCATAAAACATTTTATCAATTGTACAAACAGTTTCAAAATAATTTTCTGTCAATTTTCTGCCTAATTGGAAATGTCTTAATGATGGAAAAATGACTATGCGATCACCACAGTCAGGGGGAGTCCGGCTCTGGGGACTTCATTATCTGCACTGTGCTGTACAGGGAAAGTATTCACACAACAGAGAAACACCTCAGGGACACACATAATATGTGTTTTAACAGCAGCAGTGAGTTACTTAGAAATGACAGAGTAGGAATTTTTTTTTTCTTTTGCAAAAAGAGCATCACAGCCTCTACTTGTATACTTCACTATAATACTCTCTGACAAATAAATAAATAAAACATCTTGGAGTGCATCACTGTCAACAGACCATTGGCAAAAGCTTCTAACAGGCTTGAAAATAAAAATTCTACCCAGAAAAATTATAACCCTCCGCAACCACATGAAACACACGCCTGCGGGTATCTCCCTCTTCCTCTGCCTTTTTAGAAATAATTTCTCTACCTTGTGCGTGCATCTGAATTCTCCCTCCAATCAAAGAACTGAGGAACACACCAGTGAGCTGCTTGAGATCACTGTACTGTATTTTCAGTGACTTGTGTTAACCCAGTTTGAAGATAATTTTGTACTAAATGCGACTATTGTGCTGCAAGCCCCCCGGAGGAATCCTGGCTGCCAAGTGTTTAATGCCATCATCTCATTTTTCGGTCATTTTGTCATGTTTTGGTGTCAAGGTAATTTAAAGTTAAGTGTGTTTGTGCTGATTCTCAGTAGGGGTTTGATCATTCGGATCTTTAAAAGGTTCCCCTGTTGCAGCAGATAGCTGGATTTAAATAACTGGAAATGGCCTGATAATAGTTTCCAGCTTTAATATAAAAACAGTAAAGAGTGTTTCTTTATGTTCTGATGCACAACTGTTTGACACTGCCACTTTTTTAAAACCAGTGCTATTCCCTTTGATTGTAGATCGACCTAACCATTTGTAGATCATGTGATGGCAGAGTGTTGCCATCGCCGTGACGGCCAGTCTCAAATTACATGCTGGCAGTCACTCCTCACCTTTAGTCTGTGGCAGGCTAAGTGGCCTTTTCAGTCTGAGTAAACATTTCCAAAGGGACATCCAATCATCTCAATGAATAGTTCATGGCAGCGACAGCCAATCAAGGGGCCCTGGACACCCTCCTGTGATAACATGGCTTTGAGCAGACTTTCACTCCTCATATCATGAAAGACAGTTTCATCAGAATAAATTGTATGTGGTAATAACTTGTGTTTTTGTTGTCCTGCGGTCCACAGCGTGTCTCTGAGGGAGTGCGCAGGAGTAGCTGATCAATAACTGTGACCTAAAAATTGACCAGCAGCAGTTGTTGGTTCTCAGCTGACTCCAGACTGTGCTGTGTTCTGCAACAAATATTTTACACCGAATCTGCAGTAGTTCAACTCTGGTAATTTTGTTTGTGCAGACATTGTTTGTTTTTTACAGCTCCTACGGTCAGACTAAAGCTTTGATTCTTGGATTCATGATGGGCCAATGCCGGCAGTCTAGCTGCTGCAATTTTTTCTTTTTTCCTTTCTTGTCTGCTATATCATGCATATTTACTCTAAATCACTTGCCCTGTGTTCTCCTTTTTAAAAAACTGAAACCTAACTTTGCATTTTAAGTATAAACAGTATCATTAAGTATCAGTATCATTAAATATATGCATACATGGAAGTACATTTAGAGGCATTTGTCCACTGGGGGACATTTATAGGTTGTAATTGAATTCATAGTTTTATGGGTCACTTTTTAAGAGAGAGATAGTGATGGACATGTGTGTACTCTGTTATCTAAAGCTTTATTGTTTCATCACTGTTCTGTATTGTTCTTACTTTTGTTCATACAAGTGCCTCATTGCATATAAATCAAGACAAACTTCTCCTCATGCTTCATTCAGTACAAGTTTTTAATACATTACAGACATCCCAACATTCAGAAGAAATTTCTCTCACACCACATATATAGAGAGGATATCAAAATGAGTGTAGTGCAGTAACATCAGCGTGCTATCATGTGGAGAGCAGATGGTCGCACTGAGCCGGACAGCCGCCTGCTATGCGACACGAGAGCCACAGACTTTGAACAACAACTCTCGTTAGCTTTCCTGCTAAAGTCTCCGTTTTATCTCACTCACAAACATGAACACATGTCTTGTCCTGCGCTGAAGATTGTTGAAAGAGGGACCAAACAAACATTCCTTGGGGAGAAGTGCACTCTAACTTAAGTTTGCAGGGGAGAGATAGCTAATTAGCTGCTCAGCTGCAGCACATTAAACAGCATGTAAACGTATCTGAAAATGTCAACTCCTTCCATTAGATGCTTGGGTGGTCTGTCTTCTCACCATAATAAAAGCATCAGGAGGATAAATGTTATTTCAAGTTAATGCATGAAATGTCCAGGCACCACATATGTCTCGATGCCAAATCACCATGTGACATTTTCAATGCTTGACATCGATAAAGTCTAAAAAAAATCAAGTTTCCTGATAACCTTTATGCAAACTGTAAGCGGCAGCACATATACAGCAGCTCTGTCTATTTTATGTCTTGTAATGGCATAGAAGGTTTTAAACAAAGTAAATAGAAAGCCTGCATCTCATACAGACACCAAAATGTGCTTTATGTGTCGCATCAGACGCTAAGGGTGTGACAGAGCGTTAGTATCTGGCAAGTTGGAAGTGAGACAGCGCTGGGTGCTCTGATGTAGCTGCTGCAAACACAGTAAATTGCTCCATCTGATATTATGGGATAAAAACTTTTTCTGTCAACAAAACATTTTTAACACTTCAGCAACATTAATTAGCAGCATTTCGTCATTATGCTGATGGAACGCGTTATCCAATTATTATGTTACCTCCTCATTTCTCAAACTATGCTGTATGATGTATAAATGCAACTATTTGGAGACAGGGTGGCCACTCGGTAATTAGGAGAAAACTCATCTGAAAGTGTGAAAGGTGTGCAAGATGTTTCAGTGACATCCCGAAACCAAACAACAGAGTGTCTCTCATGTAACACGGGTCTCGGTTCCAATTAGCCACCGTTCTTAATCACCTGTATTTCACAAAAGTAAGAGGAATGATGCCAGAGCAGTGTCATAACAACAATTAGCATTTTGATGCATCTCCACAGGACTTGATTTACTCACTCTATAGTTTGTGTGGGGAGTTGTGCGAAAATCCTCAAGATCATAAATGTTGCATTTCTTACACTTGAATGAAAAAAAATCTTTTTTTTTCTTTCTTTTTTTTTTTTTAAAGAAGCCCTCTCTGTGGTGCAGATGCAAAAACAAGCTGATGTGCAGCACAGTTTGATATTCACAATACTCGGCATGCATGATTCAGGTTTGCTCTCCCACATTAGAGGCATAGGCAGCACCAAAGGCCACTATTATCAGTGACACTGAAATTAATCTGAGATTCTATTTCCTGCCAAAGTGATTTACTGGGACAGACTATTTGCTCTGACTTGCACATTAAATTAGATCTATTTTCCACCTTTTGTAGGCCCTGGGAGAACACACACAGAGAGGTGACATCGAGGCTCTGAGTGGTGTTGAAAGGTACATCAAAAGAGTGTATCCAAATGCCTTAAACATAACAATGAGATGCCTGATTTTAAGGTAGCTTTGATGTGATTTTTTTTTTTTATGTTCTTTTAAATTTTTTTTCTCTTGCAATGCAAAATATCAGCACGTAGTGGGAGAGTTGGAAATGATAAGATGTGGCATGACTTTTGCAATACTTTTCTCTCTGGTAATTTTTTAAACATGAGGCATTTGAACAAACTAGCGGGCATTATCAGAAGCAGGAAAAAAAAAAACTAAACCATGTTCCATTTTTGATAATAATCAAGTTGTTGACATATGTGTAAGTACATATATATATTACTGATTATTTGTTTGCTCTACAAAGCCATTGCTGACTGTTCAGAACTTGTTCAAATTATGTCATATTCAAATTTCAATTGGGCACTTGGTATGAAATCATGAAATAAGGATATAAATATTTATTAACACCCCAACCCATCTTTTAACATACACAATGTAAATGAAATTTGAATGATTAATCAGTCAAACAGATCTTGATGGAGAAGAAAATGGTTTGGTGGTGAAGATAATATCATTCAGTCATTATAAGCTCATGAATTGGTAATGGAGCAGGCTAGTTTTTTCAGTTGAAGATTTCCTCACTTCCAATAAAGCCGTGGAATGACCTTGGTCACATACTCAAGATAATTATCTCCCAAAATCAATGGCGGGGCCTTTGACAAATGTGATCATCAAGACAACTGAGCATGCTTGAGTACCACTTCCTATTTCAATCACATCTTTTCTTGTGCAATCTATAGTCTTAATACAAAGTCAGAATACTCAGTGTGTTGTGCTTTCTAGCTTCGCTGTTGAATTGTGATAAGATAATAATGATTACATAGGCTGGATGCATAAATACTTGCAGGAAAAAGGCTTAAACACATGTTCCATGGTCCCTTAACCTGGATTTTTTCCACAAGTTTGTTTGTGTTTATGGATCTGTTTTGTTTTTTTTTTTTCCACCAAGTTCAAATTGGATGTCATTCTTGTAAAAAACAATTTAATGAGTTTCACAGTGTGTTTGATGCTCAGTGACATACACATAAACTGAATTTTCTGTTGTAGAGTGCAAATGTTTTTCTATACAACTGGGGTAACATGGAAAAAGGTGTTTCTTCCCTTGATGACATGTTGGAAGTGTAAAATCCCCCACACTGCCAGACACCCTCGTCGCCTACTGCTCTGCATCTAATGAGATGACTTTTGGATGCATCTTTTTCATCATTGCTTTCTCACAACATTTGAAACTCATCTGCAGACCGAAAAGCTCACCCAAGAAATCGACTTTTTGTAAGCCACTTTCTACCAAACAATAGCCGATTTTGTTAAGGCTGATGACCTAAAATGTTTTTCTTTAGTGTATTGCTCGATAAATAACATGATAGCATGGACTTAAAGGCAAGTGGAAGATCTTGTTATACAGGTGCAGAACATTGAACATTGCAGCTCAACCACAATCATTGAAAGTAACAGCTGCATTCAGGGGGTTGTATTCACAGTTGTAATGAGAATGCAGCAATGCCATACCACAACAGAGAAATTTTGTTCATTGAAATGTTGCATTTTACACAGTCAAAACACCATATAGCTGGCTGGAACAAGATCTCCAACCTAAATGATTGAATAGGCCATATGTCTTTTTACCCCCATAACAAATTTGTGTTGAAACCAGAATGGAGCGTTCTAACGTTTATAGTTGTAAAAAAAAAGGCTGCAGTTTTTATTTAATTTTGGCCACCAATCTACAAATTTATGTTAAGGGCAAAAAAAAAAAAACAACGTTCTGGTACGGTGTTATAAATGATAGTTTAAAAAGTGAATAAATGTCCATAAATGCTGGAAGTGAAGTAGCAATAAAATGGTGGCTAATGGATTCAATGCACAGCAGATCAAGGCCGCATGAAAGTGAAACAACTGAATACATTAAAACCCGTGACTTGCTCTGTCCCTCACATATTCTGTCCAACAGACGAAGGACAGCGTCAACACTGTGGCTTTTCTTTATTGCTTGATAAAGCACGTGTGTTGAAGCAAACCAAACCAAATGAAAAATGCAATAATGTTGAAACTTGACTGAGTCACACCGAGTCCACCAGACTCTATACGTGAAAGCAACTCTAATGTTGTCATAGACCCAAACCTAAAATTCAACAGCCATATATGACAATTACAGTTCAGTTCAATGTGTTGGTTTACTAAGCGCTGAATGGTGTGAGGCCAAAATGCATACCGACCGGTCTTCTTTCTGTCCACATGGTCAAAATTAAACAAAATAAGTCTTATGCACCACATATCTGGAACAAACTTCCACAGGTCTGCTTCTTGTCACTGCCTTTTAATAAATCAGATTTTGAAATACTTATTCATATCTTGCACCGCACTGTCACTTTTACTCTCATCTTCTTATATATCTATTTTTAAGTGGGTATTTTAATGTCGCCTTGGGTTTTTATTGTTCTCTATCTATTATGTATGGAATGTTGTATTGCCTTGTTGCTGAAAGGTGCTTTATAAATACATTTGCCTTGCACCGAATCAGTGCATCACTTCACTGTAATTTGGAGTTTCGCACAATGAGTACACTATAATCATCTCGATTTTGTGTTTACAGAAAAAATCAGGTGGATTACTCACAAGAGGTGGGCTGCTTTTCAGCTGGAGATAGACTTACGTCCCCCTCTGAACCAGTTGGCTAAAAAGAATGAATTTTATAACTCCTTTTATTGGCAGCACTTTTATTTTTATTGTTTTGTTACTGAAGTATCTGTACAGCTTGAGAAAATGCAATCAACCGTCCAATCCAATTACTGTCATCATTATGATATATTAAAGGCAATTTTGTAGAGCTTGGCTTATTACAGTGGATTCTAGGGGTCATTTGCTGCTTAATTGACTTGCCAGAGAACAGGAAACCACACAGCTGAAGGGTTTTCTTGCTGTTTACGTTTCCCCCGTGGCAGTCTTGCTGTTGATCATGGCAGCAGGTGCATATCGCTGGATTACTTTCAGGTGATATGGATAGCCCTGGGAAAGTGGGGAAGAAATGGGCTTTGAGAGAACAAGGAGTAACTGTGCAGTTTAGTCGACACAGGAGTGAGAGAGCACGGAGGAGTGCTTTGCTTTGCTTTGCAGGGTCAAGTAGAAAATGCTGAAATAGCTCAGTGACAGTCGGAAATAATTTACTGCGAGCGGGAAAGTTGTTGTAGTACGTGATAGGATTTTGAGAGAATGCAATTGGTCTGCAGGAAATTACAAAGGTTGGTATAGCTGCTCTTGCAAGATTTAAGGACAATTTAAATTAACCATGAGTCAACCTGAGGGTAATGAATTCTGGCCTGGAATAGTGTTTGTAGCAATAGAGAGATTCTGAAGTTGACAAGGCCGTATATTGAATAGTGACTTAAAAGGATTTAAAAGTTGGCTGCATTTTGCAAGAAAGCAACAGTTTTATTTGGGTAAAATGTCCAAATTAGCCCGTAATGCAAAGAGAAGGACTATGTTTTTCACCAAGTCTTAAAATATTGACTATTTATCATGTTATAATTCAATCCCGGGTGTGATTGTTGTATAATACCTCTCAGGATATCTGAACAGTATCTGATGCTGTTTATCTGGGTAGAGAAATTAATTATAAAGGGGATGAGACATCAACCAGTGGGACGCTTCACACAAACTCCAGGGTCCTCCAGAAACCTAATCACATCACTTACAACATCTTCAGATAAGATTTTTAATGAACTTCGGAGAAACACTTCAGAAAGCCCTATTGGCCTCATGTTACCATGTTCAGTCTAGTATCACTGATGGCTTGATGAGGTGTAGGAAAGGGGGTACAGTCAAGGGCATGAGTAAGAATCATTCGACCAGAACACAGGACCATGAAATATAAACAACAGTGTACTACCTTTTGCAATTAACATTTTGCATTTTAGAATGTGCTCTGTATAATGCACTGAGCTTAAATTGGCAAAACAGGTCCACCACATACAGATTCTTCACATTCAACCAAAAGAACAGAAAAGAAAAAATAGAGGAATGGGAATCTACCCCTGTAATGCAGCAAGGATGCAGCTGGCTTTGCATTTGTTCTCCCTCTGGGAATAACTCTTACATCCTCAGACAGGCCAAGATCCACTCACAACTGAGCGCACTGAGCAGTGTTGAGTGATCTTATCTAATACTATAAGCCCTGTAAGAAGCACTGCATTTGGATACTGTCCTGCAAAATGGAAAGACAAAATAAATTCCACCTTGAATCCGATTTAATGTTACTCAAATATTTGGATATTGCTTTGGAAAAAAAAAAAATTAACAAGTGCTGCATAGCTAATCCTTATGCAAAACACGGAATAGGGAGAATTCAAAAGGAATGGTTTGAATAATAAATGCCCACAGCTGGAGGAAAAAAAAGGAGAGGACTGCATCAGCAGATCTGGGACAAACAAGTAGGACAGGGGGGCTTGGCACAGGCTGCAAATTTTGACTAGTCACCCTGTTTTCCTACAGGCTATGTGAGCAACTGGAAAACAAAGAGCTCAGCACTTGACTTGTTCTGTTGTGGGGGGGGGGGGGGGGGGGGGGGGGGGGGGGGGGGGGGGGGGGGGGGGGGGGGGGGGGGGGGGGGG
>JAOWBC010001868.1:20557407-20567447 GCA_028566105.1 Hypoplectrus providencianus | reverse complement strand
ACACCATTCATATCCTTGAACTAATGTACAGATTATGATCTCACTCATTCATAAAGTATAGGACCATCTGTCGCCATGTGACCAGGGCTGCACACTCGTGTAATGAAACCTGAACCAGTTCCATTCACTGGAATAGACAGCGTGTACAGCAGACAGCAGCTGAAACTGCTGAATAATTTGCTACAAAACTGCATGGTGTCTTTGGTTGTAAATGGAGTCTCAGTTTTCCGTTATGTCTGTCCGTAGGACGGACAGAGTTGAAGTCCTCCTACAGTTTTAGCTATTATACCTGACAAATAAACTTGATTCTCATTCTGTTTGTCGTATCCCGTCATTCATCCCCACAGGTTGGAAAAAGGTATGTGTGTTTTGTTTAATCCATGATTTCTTCCTTTCCATGTTTAACAGCTGCTCTCTCAGAGCATTCTGGGAGCACAGGCTGTGAGGGGACTGAATATGTTTTTCCATCGCTTCAGCAAATATTTAAGCTATTAAAAATGAGAGCAGAATAGAACTTGCATGCTGTTCTTCCTATTATTTATTATTTATTATAATTCAGCTTTTATGTTTATCTCTCCAGAGTCAAGACTGAACTTGTGTTGACTGAACCCCAATCAGCCTTGCAGGTCTTCACTCTCACAGTGTCAGCTCTGATCCAAACAAAAGCAGTCTTTGACTAATCACTCCACCCCAGCACTAATGCAGATCAAATAAGGGCTGACGGTGAACCTGATTCAAATGCAATTTTTCTTCACTTCACAGAGTGGTGAGGCACACTCTGTATTCCACAAACACTGACACATTTAATATGAAGCGCTTTCACGGCCACTTTTTCTTATTGACCGCTTTTCCGACTTGGCAGGCGTGCAGTTATTAAGCCATAATAAATAACTGCAGGCGTCTCCTGTAGGCTGTCCTGAGTGCCACTGCTGATGAGAATGCAGTGGAAACAAGAACACGTGGGAAATAATGTAGCATTAAACATAAAGGAACCCAGCATGTCGTTGTCTTTTTGCATATGCAGGAAGTATTTTGCTGTAGGCATGAGCAGATTAAGAGACAATGGGACCCTGGGCACAGACATGTAAAAGCCGGGCCACGTCTTGTACATAATTCATCTTACTGTCGTGGTTATGAGTCTCCTATGTGACTTTGTTGGTAGTTATTGTGGTTATTTTTCTGTCTGTTGTCATTTTGCGTCTCTCTGTGGTCTGTTTTTTGTAGTTTTGTGGTTATTATGTCCACCTGGCAAGAGCCTGAAGGGGATCATGGATTCAGTCAAGCATGGGTGTGTCTCTGTCCGTCCATCCGCTGTTGTTTCCGGGTAATCATTCGTACTGTTATCCATATTAGCTTGTGATTATTGTGGACATTTGTAAATATCCTTGAGGACTCCTTGTGGTTGCAGTATTTGAAAAACCTATCCATTTTATACCGTCATCTTTCTTCACCATCCAGTGATCAACAACTGCTCCAGTTACATTTCAAAGCTATTCAGATAATAGACTAAGCTGAAAACAGGCCTTTTCCAGTGTGTTGCTGGCCACTGTTTTGCTTTTATCTTGTCTCAAAAACAAAAATGTTGACACCATTTTTGATCTGGCACATATGTAGAATAATTCCATACATTATATGTTACTATACACTAATGTTAGCCACAATATGAAATGAATAAATCTCAAAATAATATAAAAAATCATCTAAATCAGCATCTTGAATTCCCAGGCTACACTTATTGTTGGTGCCCATGCAGGCGTTGCACTTATTTTTATTCATGACATACACGGTTCGAAGCAAGAAAAAGCAGTGAAATTATCTTTTGACAGTCGTTTATGGCATCATATCAGCAACACTGCATAACGTTCAAATATCTTTTCACTCAAGTGTACATTCAAAAACTGTTTATCTAAAATATGTCAGACATTGTAATGATAATTTCAGCATGGATTCTCTTGCCTTTTGCAGCCCAAAAACCAGGCAACTTAGGTTTAACTGGTAACTCTAAATCGTCCACAGGAGTGAATGAGAGTGTGAGTGGTTGCCTGTCTTTGTGTGTGAGCCCTGTGATAGTCAGACGACCTGCCCAGGGTGAACCCCGCCTCTCAACCAATGTCAGCTGCAAACATCTCCAGCCCCCCCTTTGACCCAAGTTCAGATAAGAGGTTAAGAAAAATGGATGGATGGGTCTTTATTGGTGTTGATTCTTTAAGGCAAACTCAGTGCAGAAAGACAGACTAGCAGCTAGTCTGGCTGTCAGTGTGGAAGCTGCAACAATTCACAGAGTCGCTGCACAGAACGTGTGGCCCAGGAGGGACAAATGGGTGAGATTCAGCTCTTTTTGGGAGGGAAGAGGAAACACACCTTGAGATCTGCACTCCACTGACTGCTATTTTCTAGTTTTTTATGTGTGGTTGTTTTGTTTGTAGTTGAAATTAATCTTTGATGGACTTTAATATTGCTTTTCTGTCTCTTTTTACTCATTTTGTGTTTCTTTGTGGTTGTTTTACCCCTTTTGTAGTCGTTGTGAGTCTCTTTGCAGCTGTTTTGTATTCCCTTGTTGGTAGTTTTGTCTCTGTAGTAATTTATTGTTTTTTTATTGTCATTCATGTTCCTTGCTGATTGGTACATGTTTCTTTGAGTGACATTTTTGCAGGTGCAGGCCAGCTGGAGCCCTGACACTTCAGGGCCCCTGGGCCAGTGCCTGTTTAGCCCATTCAGTAATCTGTTCATGCCTGTGGAGTATAAAACCACACAGGCCATACTTTACGACAAAGGTAAAGATGGAAGCCTTAGATTTACTGCCACACAGATCTAATTTTTCATTGAATAAGCTCACTTTGAAAAATGAGCCTCAATGATAGCAGGGAATTTGTGAATAGCGATTGATCATCCCATGAAGCTGTGCTGAACCTGCATGAAAACCTTGATCTATCAGCTGAAATGGAGTGAGGAGAGCGGTTAATGTTTTGTTGCCCTAATTGGCTATCTAAATCTTCATTATTCAGTTGTTTAGCAGAAAATGGCGATGACAATACTTGATCCTGTTTGCGCAATCAAAGGTGTGAACATCAAGAACAAGTAGGCTGCTCTTTCGTTTAGCTGCTCGGACTAAAATAAAAGAAATGAGTAATAGAGACACCTTTATGAACTGCACCACTTTAGCGTCCATAATTGTGGTCATAACTTATTTCAGGCACTTCTTCCCACACAGCAAACCTACCTGATGGCACATTACGCCAACGTTCTGCTTGAGACACACTAACCCTTGTAAACACGTGTGCTCATTCTGTATTCCACGCTACCTGAGTGCTCACGGTGGTGGTAGATGCCCTAATGTATATACTTAATTTATATGCATAGTCTACTGTCATCTTGTGCTTTACATGATGTGTGGCTCTGCCGTCCCTGTTCTACATGTGTGTGTGTGTGTGTTCTGCATTGCAAGGTAACATGTTGACCTGCCTCTGCATACTGTAAATATCACACAGCGAATCCCTGCCGCCATGAATATGATTCAAGTTACAATCACAGGATGCTTATAGCATCTTGATGTGGCAATGTGACATTTTTACCACTGCACTTACCACTGAACTTTTTCAGGTATATTATATGTTATTTAAATATGTAAATAGGAAAAAGACAATGTGCATTTAGCAGCATGGTTGTGTTGTTGGTTGTGTTAAAACTGAATGTTCTGCTGCATGTTAAGCGTGGAAATAGCTGACATTCAGAATCCATACATGATGTCCGCATTAATATTTATAAGTTAGGGTTAACCATATATCTTGACTATAAGCTTGTGTAATTGAATACATTTTTCCTTTACAGTATGTGTGGCTTTTTGTCATTACTTGTTTTGGGCTAACGCACTCAAGTGACACATTTTCATATTATGGCCTCATAAATCTCCCTGCCACAAAGAGCAATTTTGCATAAGTGCCACTTTGATTATTCGGTGCACTTGTGCAGATTTAAATTAACTACGTGCCAAATCTGCAGTGACACTCAGGTACGCGAGATAAAGATTCTGCTCACAGTGTTTTGTTGTTACACCAATGCAAGCCTATTAGATCTCAGGTTATCACGGTGAGCCTTGGATTACTGTTGTTATTCCAGTGGATGGTGTTGATTTCATCGTGATCATCATGATGATTAATATCCATGTCAGCTACAGCAACAAGTGAAAGAATCAGGTAAGCAGAGGGGGGTGCACTCTCTAAGAAAACAAACCCTCACCTTTCCCTCCTTGATGAACAAGTGGCATTTAAAAAGCTGCTGGGCATCTCTCTGCCACTGCGGGGGCACTGAGCTACTGTGAAAGCTTCATGTTTCCATTGACATTCTTAAGAATAAATCCACCTGGTGCAAGTGTTACAGTGTGACACTTTACTACCACCTGGAATATGTTCCATCTCAGATGAGTGTGCCAAGTGATTGCAGATGCCAAGGAACCAAAACAGATATGATGCAAATCTTTTATTTCTAAAAGATAAAATCACACCTCTCATCAAATGTATATGTCTTTTGAAGGCAGGTCTTCTGTTTTGGGCCTGTTACAATAATTACTGTTACACTGTTAATTGTTACAATAATTGTTGTAGGCTGGACCAGCTTAACAAAAAGAAACAGATGTTGGACTTTCACCCAGTAGAACGGGATTCATGTCCCATGTGAAAAATGTGACGTCACTGAACTTTCAGCCATCATGTTGTAGGTAACTCTGTCACTTCCTGTAGTAATGTCTTCCTTATAACAACTTAAACCAGTCAACAACATAACCAATTTTTAACAACATCCAACAAGGAAGGTTTTTGCCCTTAACCTAGGTCAGTGAATATGTTAGACGTAATCCAACAATCCTGCAGCTTTTTAGTTCATGTATCATGACGTGTGTGTTTATATATAATGACGTGTGTGCTATTTTTTTGGAAAGCTCTGCCGGTCACATTGTCATGATGGGTGGTATCGACAGACAGACTGTTCTGTGCTATGGTTGGACATCTTGTTAGATAGGTCTGTTTTAAGTTGCAAGCTATAAATTGTAACCATTTTTTTTTCAGAGACAATGAGAGTGCATTTGTAACATGTATAACATTTTGCCTGCTCAATCTAATCAGGTCAATCGTTTTTTGTTTTTTTTTTAAACGTGAAAAACACTGAGGAAAAAGTCTAATAAATAACTGCTTGAGTGCATGCCAGCATAAATCTTTCTCAGTTTTACTGATGTTTGAATGGGAGCAGAGTTGAAATCCAAGTAGATTTCATGTCCCTGTGCGCTCAAAAGGTTTTTGTTTTCCTGCTGCAAGAAGATGCTGATCACCACAGTTTACAGTAAACCACGTCCTCTCACAGTGGTGACAGCTCAGAAAAACACATTTGGTAATAGTAAGAGAGGAGAATGTACATATGAGTCTCATATTTTAAAAGTTCCATTTCCATTTCTTAAAAATAATGTGACTTTTTCATTTTTCAATGTGTCATACTAAAATTATGATGGAAAGGGAGTCTTCTGCCCTGTCTCTTTTTCCCCATTAAGCTATGCCTGTATGATGCCTCCATGTCTTATTAAATAGTATAGCGTAACCCCATCTGAGTCAAGGAAAGGAACACTATGAAGCACTTGTATTATAAATTATACATCGTAAATATATAATGTTAGAGCCATGCCCTTGCAGTCCTCAATGAAGATTTAATATGCCTTTCTCGTACATCTCAATATACTTAAGTAGTGGCAAGGATGCATTTGGCTGTCTTGTATTGATGCTGAAATTTCCATATCCCCTTTTTCAATCAGTGGTCATCCTCCATTGACACTTTTCCAAGAATTTTATTCATAGACAAACATTCAGCTTCTTTACAATCAATGGCAGTGTAGTGGGTCAATGCAGCAGGTGTGAGTCTTTCATACAGTGCAGTGAAAAGTGAGCGTGAAGGTCAGTGCGGTGGATGTTTTACCTCTGCATCTTGTCTTGCATCTGTTACGACTTTTTCACTATCTATGAACTAACTATGAGCGCATGGTTTTGCTGCTCTGCTTCTTCTTTTCATGTAATAAATCAGACTATTCTGTTTTTCCTGCATACAAGTATCAAAACATTAGTGCCTTCGAACAATGTGCAATGCATACGTCAACATCAAATTTGTTGAGCAGGATATACACCAATCTGTCCCGATATTAGGCTTGGAGTTCTTGGTGTTTATTGGCTGTAGTTATTATGAAGGTCTCTGAAGAGAGGTATGACGCACGAAAGTTGTGCTTTGGGAGGATGGAACGTTTGGTTTTGTAACGTGAATTTATCAGAACTTAAGCCTTTTTTTTTTTTCGCAACAGCAAACCTTACTACCCACTATTTTAAGAACAGCTCCTGTGCATGTCATGTCCATTCACAATGGGATTTTGGTGTATGCATTATAGTAGGTAACTTGTGTACTGTGTAAATCACATCATTTGAAACATAAACATACTTAAGTTTGATATTGATTTAAACGTTTAACTCATATAACTCATATAATAATGATGATAATAACATAACAACTTGAGTAGAATTACTTTTCCTCCACCTTTATGTTCTAAACCAAAGGATTTGCTAATGGGAACTCAACAAGCTTGAAATTTTTATTACAAAATGTAACATAAGGGCAGGTACAGTCCAAAATAATTATGTTTTTGCCTACACAGTACATCAGAGACTTATTTAGGGGAAAATGTAGTCATTGTAATGACTCTTCCCAGTTTGAACTCAGCAAGGGTTCAATATCTATGGGGAACAATTAAAAATTAATTAACCCTGCAGTCAATTTTATCTCTGACCTCAGCATTTCCTACATTCAGTCAGACAAAAACGGCCTCATTAGCTCCTACTTGAGAGGTTAGGTATGTTCTCTCAAATCTCAGCTCCCAAAAGAACTTGAAGTGGTACTCACTGCAAACAACCAGCGTCATCTCAAGACTAACTCAAATAACTGCAAACCAACATGTGCTGTGAGGAGAAGGATGAGTTTTAAGCACAGCTCTTACTATGTTTTTTTTTTTTCCACAAATTCTGCATTATCACCAAGTCTGATGCATTTGCTAATAAACCCAATGCAGAATAGAAAGTGGGTAATAGTCTTAATTCTGCCCATAAAGGGACTTAGCTATCACAATTTTGAGGTGAATTTATGCATGCTCTTAATACACTGTGTGTATTAAATGGCAAAAAGTCAAAGAGGATTATTGCAGTATTAATGTGTGCCTGTGAGCAGGCAGCAGGGAGTTGTGAAGGACAGGACAGTCTTCAGGGCTTACTTGTCCATTCACTTGTAATTTTAAATGTTTAATCCTTAATGACCACCACATTATATTCGTTTTATTATCTATGAAGCTATTATCTCCTTGGATAAGTCTTGATTAAAGAAATATACTTACGACATCAAAGCACCCAGAGCTCCAGCATATACTTATTCAGCAATTGTTGACAGCGCAACACAGCGCTTCAGGCAGAATCTCTCACACAAGAGAGCAGGACAACCTCTTTCAAGGTTTGAGAGATAATTATAGATTATTATACAGTAAGTCGGGGAGCTGGGTGGGATCCAGCCTGTGCCAGGTGGTTAATGCTGGGGTCACGGTGGGGTCATGTTGACTGAGGGCCAAGGCGCTACAAGCAGAATGACTTTTAAATACTACACTCTTTGAATATTCAGTACAGAGTAACTGATGGCCAAGGGCTTTGCATGCATTTAGCTGTGGTGTAGAATGACAGATTCCTTGTAATAGTTGTTTTGCAATGATAATTTCAATAATTGCAGCAACACTAAGGCTGTGTATAAATGCAGCTTAATAAAAATAACTTGCTTTGCCAGTGATTGTTATTTATAGCAGCGACTGTTATTCAAATTGCATTAGGTGAACTGGTTATGTTAAAAAAAAAGAACAAAGAATTAAACTAAATGACAAATTGCTGCAATAAAAAAAGCATCTGTAGCATGAACCTGAACAAGGATACAGTACTATACATCTGCACAGCAAAGCCAGACTTCTACTAAGAAAATAGTCCTTTAGCCTGCAGGTTTTTTTGTTGCTTCAGCATCAGTATAGTGGCGGCTCATATAACTTTGTAGGTCATTGACTGAAAACTCTAAATTTTTCATTTTAATGTGGAACATTAAACATTAACATTTGTGTGTGAATGAATAGTTTGAACTAAATGCATTTCAATGATACGAAAGCGTGGTATGAAAAAACACATTTTTGTTGTTGAACAAGTTGTCACAGGAGACAGTTTTGTCTGAAGACACACTGTCATCTATCCCACTGCTGCACAACTTGAAGGTGTGTATTTTGTCTACACATTGTTATTCAAACTTATCAGACATATACTCTTTGTCGTACCATTTTTTGTCTTGTTTTTGGATGTGTCAGTTATGGCATGTCAGTTTCTGGTAGTTGCATGCATCGTGGCTTTTCAAAATAAATGTCCATATTCACAGAAGATGGTTAAATCTAGACAATAAAACTACTTGGTAAAAGCTTAAAAACACATTAAAACGTTCCTACTGGATGCAGCTATGCAGATTGACTCAAAATGCTAACACTGACTCTTGGTTTTCTATGCAACATGTACAGCATTATCCTATGTTAAAGTTGAGGGCCAGTTGCATTGGAGTTAATGGAAAGCCTAGCATTTGTCATAGATCCAGACCTAACAGTTGCAGTGTGTGTTGATATCAGACCCCAGTGGCCAAAGGGTTGGTAACTCAGGAGTTGGGAACAGACTGGCGTCTCGAACATTTGCAAAGACACAGTAGGTCAGAAAACAGATATTCCTTTGACTTTACAGAAACATGCTATGTACCAAAGAGGCATTAAACAGTGTTACATAACAAGAGGTTTTTGACTGAAAAGGGCCAGTGAGGACCATGGATGAAAGCAGCTAAAAAGTAAATGATAAGCTTGAATGCTTCAACATGCACACCTTGTCTGAGACAGTGCACGAGGCAGTGACAGCATACATTATCCCAAATGTCTCCTACTGGATCACCCAGTTATAGAGCAATTGTCATTAGGCACCATCTTTTAACATCTGGTGTTTCCATGCTGACAAAGCCAGTCCAGCATCATTGAAGAGCTCATTGTTCCCACCTTTGTTTAATTACAGTATGAGGTAAGGGGGAGGCAACACTTTAAATGTGAAAGCATGTTAGAAAGTGGTGTCTGTGTAAATCTTAAAATCTTAATTCCAAAATCAATTAAACTACGTAAACCTGTCTCAGTCAAAGCGGTATGAGATGGATGGTTTTTTTTTTTAGTCCTTTCCCCCAAAGCTAGTGGCATTTTTACTTTGTTTCAAAAAGTAATACATCAACTTGCCCGTCAGCAAAGCAAATGTGAAAAAAATAAATACGTTGTTTGCATAAAACAAGCATCAAAGAAGACAGAAAATAAGAAAAAGCTTATCAGAGAATAAGTAATAATTACATCTTCAAAACACACACACACACACACACACACACACACACACACACACACACACACACACACACACACACACACAAGAGGATCATTCATCACTCCAACTTTCTTTGTCATACTATCCCAGTCAACTGGTATAAATCAGGTATGCCGTTCCAAAAAACCTGTGATTTATTTTGCACAAAATATTTCCTCACTGTTTTGCAGTTTCACTGTATCTCTTTTATTTTCATACAGCAACATATCTGCAATGCTTTTTAATAGTTTCTACCATATAAATCATTAGTGCGTTTATCTTTTCTCTCAGCCCCATGTGAACACAACCGAAAGAGCGCAACAAAAGGAGCAGGCTGCGGAAACATACTGTCATCCACATGAAGGAGACGCATTGTCAAAGCCAAGATAATTATACAGAATACAAATATGGGAACGTTTGTGACAGAAGACAATAAAGGAGCTGAAAAAGTTCCCCTGCTCTTCAGACCTACATGTCAGTTACAAGCAAATATATATATACTTTTGATCCCAACTGTAGATAAAGCAAGCCTATAAAGATGACATGCTGTATCCCAATCAGGTGCAATTA
>JAOWBC010001868.1:20513868-20548362 GCA_028566105.1 Hypoplectrus providencianus | reverse complement strand
AGCAATTGTGAAAAGCTAGAGCTAGAGATGTGCGTATCTGTGTGTGTATGTGTGTGTGTGTGTGTGTGTGTGTGTGTATGTGTATGAGAGGGAAGGAGAGGAGGAGAGAGAAAACGAAAGGGTGGGGAGGTGCAGTGTGAAGCAGGGAGGGGGCATGTTCGAGGGAGGCGAGAGAGGAAGAGAGAGAGAGCGAAAGAGAGACTGAGCGGGAGAACAAGCGGCTCGCCTCATTCCGCTGCTTTCTCAGCATCCATTCTGTGAGACCCTATTCTGGAGAGGAAAGAGCTCCCTAAAAGGCAAATTGGAGAAAGAAAGGGGGGAAAATCCATTGAAGAGGAAGGATATCGAGGAAAATAACACATAACCAGGGCTCACCGGCATCCACCATCACCTCTTTTAGCTTTGGCAGAGGTGTCTGAAAGTTTCCGACGGGGGGGTACACCCTCCCCTTGTTGTGGGGATGAACAGCGGATGCTGAATTTCATTCCTGAAGGCAGGAGGAGAGCTGTGAATACCGGCTGTATTCACTTGCGGTGGAGCTGGTCGTGCGCACCAGGAGAGATCCTACAGTGCCTCCTTCTCTCTCTCGCTCAGTCTCTCACGCATTTTCCAGTAGAATACATATCATTATTTCCCTGTGCCAAGGTGGAATATCAGAAGGAAGTGACCCAAAAGAAAATCTTCTAAAGCAGGGAAGTAAGGGGGAATGGATTATGTGCAGAATCATTAAAGGACATCCTGTTTTAAAAAGTAAGTTCTAATCAGAAAAGGCTTTGAATTGGGATCTGATGCTGAGAGACTTGGAGGATTTTCGGCTTTTTTCTTTGTTGTGGAGCAGCACGGAGCATCAGAAAGCTTATCTTGTGGACTATAGGTTTCTGGATGGTATTTCAAGGTAAGCACGCATCCATGGGCTTGTGTATTAATAGCACCCTTCAGGTTTTTGGGCAGATTAGGGAGCAAAAAAGCTCAGCATTAAAGAAACAGTTAGTGAGAGAGGATAAAGAACATGGAAAAGGTGCGTGACTCTTTGTCTAGACTGTATTTACCCAGTTACACAGGAAGTGCAAAGTTGAGATAAATGTCCTCATAATATAATGCCTTCCCACAGAGAACATGATTGCTGTTTTTTTGATGGCTTTTGGAAGGCTACTCCCCACTGCAGAGAAGAATGTATCTATGTGTATCTGCATACTTATGCATATGTGTTTGCTGGGAGGGGAGATGCCTGTCTGCAGAGCAATTTATCTCTTTGCTTCCTTGCTACATAGCAGTTATCACCAGGGGACGCTGCTAGTGGAAGGGACATAATTGCGGTGGCTGTTTGTCCTCGTCTTTGCAACAGCTAGTGTCTGTGAGCTCAGGGAATTACTTTTATTCAGTAGTCGCATTTTGTTCATAATAGTGAGTGTTTCTGTCTGCATTAAAAGGCTGCTCTGTCCCTTTTAATATATGCTCAGAGAACTGATTGTGTCCAGTATTACACTATCTCAGACGCCCTACATTATACCGTCACCTTCAGTTTCTATGCATATGTAAGTTTGTCAGTGTGACGGTAGTCCAGCAATGCATCTCTTTCCATGCCCTTATCTCTGTTTTCTTGCGTATTCTCTCCAAAGGGGAAAGTATGATACAATCTTTTTATTTTTTTTTCATGTCTTTTGTTTGCCAAATACCTTTTTAGATGGAAATTAAGAGTGTTTTCTGAGGCAATAAACCGACTCAAGACCAAATGATAGGCATACTGTTGTGGTCTTTTTTTGGGAAGAGGGAATCTGCTGCCCTCTTGATCAATACCAGACAAGTGCAAGGCTACCTCCTTTTGTAAAAGCTCAAAATGATTGAAATATGTATGATTGCATGAGCATCCTGTTGGTCCTCTGAAATATTTAAAATAATTCAATAATAAAGAGCCTGTCTAAGCTGTCAGAGACCAGCTTTGGTCTGGGCAGATGATTATAATGCCACCTCCTCATGTAACATGCAAAACTGTGACCATTAAATGCCTTTGCCTCTGGATATAAAAATTTCAAAAGAAGTGTCTCTACTCTTGCAAAACATCCACTGGGGGGAAGTGGAGCCTGATGGGAAGTTGTTGACAGCTCCTGTGTATCTGGTGTTGGCTGGCTATAGGTGACTCAAATCACCAATTGTTCTCCTGCGTGTGTAGCTTGATTGCAAGAAGCTACGATGAACATATATTTTATTGAAATTGCATGAGACATTCAAAAAGAATATTGTCTAATTGCTTCCTCTTAAAAGAGATGCAAAGGTATCATCTGTTCTGCCTGCTGTGATCATTTAATCTAATGTGCTCCATCTACAGTATATATATGTCAAATAAGCATACCAGTTTATACATACGTGTGTAAGAGAGCGTGTAAGAGAGTTTCTGAGTGTATGTGCTATCTGTGTGGGTGTGTATTTGTCCAGAGCTCTGTGCTTCATCCCTTTTGATGTTTTATTGAGTGTTAACCATGGTAGGACTGACGCATAGCCTCTGATATGGAGTAGCATGGTTAAAGGAAAGCACTAAGACTGACTTTGGTCTTCCTTGTATTTCCTTTAAGTCTGAATTAGCAATGCTGTGTGTGCCTCTTTTCGTGGTTTGGATTTGGTAAATGATTTAGTTCAGGCACTGTGCATTAGTGCAAGACTGTGTTTGCGTGTGAGCTTGTATCTGTGCCTGTGTGTATAAGCAAATAAGGTATATGTGTGCTCTGTGGTTAGATTCAGCATACAGCATGTGTGCTCAGGTGAGAGACAGTCTGTGTTTGTATAATCCCCTTCTCTCTGCGTTAAAGGGTTATGTCTGTTTTTCTCCCATTTCTGATGTCAGCAAAGGAGCCAAAGACGGGGCCCTCCATTTTCCGTGATATAATGCAACTACTGAATCACAGGATGGACGGAACAGAGGGATGGAGCACTCTTCTCCCTCGTGATTATTCGGTGCCTTTGACAGCATGTTCACTTGTGACTGAAATCAGAGGAAAAACTTTGATGTAAAAAAAGAAAACGTTGGGCTTCTGATGTATTAATCAGAGAAACTGAGATTGAATCTATATGGATGCCAGTAGGCAAGTTAAATCTGTGCCTTTTTGGTTTGGCATTGGCAAAATATCAGTCAAATAGAAGTTGCAAATCAGGCTTGAGATTTTAATATCAGGATATTATATTGCCAATGGTACCATGAAATATTGTTGAGTCAGGGTTCGTTAATATGAATATCCATGAATATTATTAATTGATATAGCCTTTTTAAAGACGTCATACCTCATCATGAGATTAGCTTCAAGGGAGCGGCGTACTGTTACAAGATTACAAGAAAGTATTGTTAAGGTATCTGTTGTGGAATATTCATTGTTTTTTTGTTGCAATGGTCTTGAAACAAATGAGACAAAAAATGATTGACGAATGAAAGACAGAAAGATGGCCTGTGGGGGCATTCCCAACATTTTCAAATTATTTTATTGCAGTACATTACATCTTACCTTTGGTTTTCTGGAGAAGGGAGAAAAAATGTGACATATCTGTACAGAAAATTGCAGAATTCAAACATTTCATACTTGATATGCATTTAAAACGGCAAAGAATGAAGATGAGATTGAAATTAAATTGCATTTGTTAAAGAGTTCTTTCAGGTTCTCTTTGCACAGTGGTCCAGAACTTACTGTATGAGATAATTCACTACTTCTTTTTGTAAATACAATATGATATCATAATCATGAAAATTGTTTTACCATATTCTTTAGTAAAACAGACTAAACACTTTTTTTGGTCTCAGAAGACAGATGTATGGAGGGCTCTGTCAAAAAAAAAAAAATAACACAAGGCCTGTACCCAGAAGCACAACAGTGTATTTATAGCCTGTCCATTAAGGACATGGAAGAAAAATCAATGATCACAGACTGAAGCACTGGGTTTCAAATTTAAGTTTTTGTTCCTCTACGACCTTGGGGTATAGTTGGGAAAATGTACTTTGTATATCAGATTCGATGATGGTCAATCAAATAGTCCCATAAATGTAAATGTAACAAAACTTTTGTCCTTTTATTTATTTAAATAAATGTAATCTATAAGGCAACTTATAACAATTAACATGTAGCTATGAGTATGAAGCTAGTTATCAGTGTGAAAGGGAATTATGTTTTTAATAGTTACTCCTACAGCACATGAGCATACTCATGCTTAGTATCACAAGCCACACATCTGTAGCATGTACACCACCAGCTGGCTGAGACAAACAGAAGACCCTATTCTAAATGGAAGTCTGGTCAACTGGAGACCAAGGCGTGAACGGATGCGGCTGATCTGTTGTCAGCCCCTTTGAATCCCTGATGAGGCGAAACACAATATGCTGGAACAGCTGGGTCATTTATGGAATATCCTTACTCATCATGGTTGGCTGTCACAAAAAGGAGGGTGAAAGAATTCTGTTTCAATTGCACATGCTTCATAGAAAAGACGTGATTATATTTAATCAAGCTCATTTATTAGTTGGCAAAAAAATGGCAACCCTTTCCTTCAAAACATTAGGGACATTTCAGTAAACATGATAACTGCTACATTCACCATATTATTATTAAAGTGAAGTGCAAAAGCATTGGCCAAGTGTAACTAGCAATAGTTCTTTCAATAGATATTTGACAATAAAGTAGGACATTCAGTGTGACTTCAAAAAAAAGTAACAAAATAAACCAAACAAACTTGCTGGCAGTGTGACCATAAGTAACAGACCGAAAGTATAGGCACTGTTTCTTTTATGTACAAAAGAGAAGTGCTGGCAAAAGAGATAAGGACAAGGAACACAAAGGATTTCTGTCTGGTGTCTGCTGAAGATGTGATGTGCTAAGTGAGTGCTGGTGGCAGTGTAGCCCTTTTGGGATATAGTAACCAGGAAGAGAATGTCTGGGGCATGAGGACTGATCTACAAACGGCTCCCATTGACAGTGACCTTGCTGTCTGTGTCACTTTGCAGCTTGACCTTCCTGGGCAAGATGCCGAGGGCAATAAGTGTCGTAGCACTTTTTGAAAAGTCCCTTTCCGTCCATGTCGACAAGTAGCATTAGTTAGGGTCAGGGGTGACTTAGCTGGCTAAGAACAGGGGGCAGAAGATGTTGCACAATTTGGCAGTTGAAATAGAACAAAAGAATGAGGGGAAAAAATACTCTTGAGCTATTCCCCTGGAGAAAAAAAAAACACAACATAAAACCTTAAAAAACAAAAAAAGATCTGATGGCCTGGAGCAGTGTCCACAGCTTAAATTGACAAGACCTTGTGTTATATCCTTGAAGTCTTCTCCCTAAACCTAGTAAGCTCAGAGTTCACAGTACAAGCATAACTTGCTGGTGTGTTAATTATTTGATTATGATGGGAGACATTGGAAAATGTTTTCAGAGTGGTTTCCTGGAGATACCGACACTAGAGTCATGGCTTGATAGACTGCCACCAGCTTGTACGTTGATATGCTGAAATCCAGTTCATTTGTAGTGTCTTGTGCAATCAAAAGGTTGTTTGGTAGAAATATGTGCTGTGTGCTGTAACACCCTTGGTCATATACAGTGCAATGCCCTTAAGCAGTATGAAAAGGGACAGCATGTCCTTTTTGTCCTTGTGCTTTGCACATTTTCTTTAAAATGTTATTTAGTCCTTTGAGCTACATAGAGCGAATAGACAAACAAAGCCAGAGCACTTATTTGCCATTATTGACCATACACATTTTTTAAACAAATAATGATCATTAAATATTCACATAGTAGAATAACCTGCCTATATCCTAATAGCAAGGAAAGAGTGACACTCTTTCCCTTTCAGACGGCCATCAATTTTGTATTTTGCACATGTCAGCTGGTTTAAGATGTTCTTACAGTGACTTTACCACATTCATCCTTTCTCTGTTTCATAGCTGTTCATAGCTAGTTCATAGCTGTGGAGCAGGGTGTTTAGAGTATTGACCACTCTGCTCTTTGGATAGTAATGGAATTGCTGTGTGCATTGTATCAAGGTAACGGGGCTCACATTCAAATCTATGTTGTGTGCATTGTATTATTAAGCCTGATCTGTTGTCCCATTAAATGATGGGTATTAGCAGAGAAAATCAAGGGCTCAGTATCAAGGTTAGAGAAATAATTTATTCAGCTTGTACACTTTTGAGAAAAATTCTGTTATTCCAAGATTCATATTAAATCATAAATATGTTCATGGATTAGACAAGAACAAACTTCACTCATTTCTTGCTTTTAACAAATATTTTGTAATTTATTACCATTTTTCAAATAATAGCCGGACAACTGTTTTAAAGTAAACCCTATAGTTGTGTGTGTGTCCAGGCTGGTGTCCATAAAGGTTAGGTCACTGCAAACACTATAGTATCACCACTTACACTTTACAGGTAGATCTGGATATGTCGGGATATAGTCTCTTACCTTGCAGCCTTGGAAATGTCAGTATGTGGATACCTCTTCGGCCTCTGAGGGGACTATAGACTGCAAAAGCACTTGTGTCTGTTACATTGGACAAGCTCCCAACCATGCTTTTGCCAGACTATGAAAGGCTCTCAGCAGGACATTGGGCCTGCACTTGTTAGTGCAGGTCACTTATCCTGACCTCCTTTGGGCTTACAGCTGGTATAGACCAAAGTACAGCTTGGATGTTTGTTAGTTGCTTATGATTTAAGGAGTCTGTAGGGAGGAGTAAGAACACCTCGGCACCTTAAACCCACACTAAGAGCAGAAGACTGCTGTTGTTTTGGTAGAATTAAGTGGCTCATCTCCCCAGGTGTTTTAGGTCAACAGTGTTGAGCTGGGTCTTCTGGATAGGATTTCAACTCCTGGATGGAAAAGGTTCAATGTGGAAAGAATATGTTTAAATCTGAAAGCATAGTTAAAGACTTAAAGAAGGTAAAAGAATACCAGAGAAAAAAGAGGGAATCCAGAATGGAGATAGGGGGTCTAATATTACATACGATAGCTAATCATTTTAATAATTGATGTCCCTGCCTTCATTGAGTTTTAGAGCCTAAATGTCAATCTTGACTATTCTGTTGGTGTGAAAGAAGACAGGGAAGATGACATGAGATTAATTCCTGTAGAGGCACAAAAAGCTCCTATTGTACCTGCACCATTCTATTAAGATAGTGACAGTTGGCTGCTATCCAGTAAGTGCAACCATCCCAATTTCATAACAGCATTGCTCCTGAACTCCCTTATACTGCAGTCCCCTCCTGCTTTACTTCAGGCTGTTGCATGAACTGCCAATAAATTGGGAGGAGGGGCTGTGATTCAGTGTTGCCCTTTTAATTTATTGCACGCTTCTTTCTTATATTTGTATAATCTCAGATAGCTGTCAGTTGGACGAGAGACTCATTAGAGCTGTTGTCATGCTGTTGCTCCTGGGCTTGGGAACACACTGAATAGATAAGGACTCCTTCTCCTCTCCCAGCTCGTCTTCAGCTCTCTTTTATTGCTTCGCTCTCCCCTTCCCTCTTCTTAGTCTGCTCAGTGTGTTACCAGAGGTTTGACTGTCAAGTGGAAGCTCTAGACATTTTGGAGTCTTTCAGGGAGGCAATGGAGGTTCTGACGGCAGCACATAATCTTCTGCCTGCTGTGGTCTTACTGTTGTTCCCCGTTTGGTTTTTGAGGGAAGTTGTCTGGTGATTCACTTGCTTGTATAGTGCAAATGTGGGCTATGTGTTTGCTGGTTTATAGATAGCTATTGGTTTGATATAGTGGTAAAGGTTTTTTTGGAAGTGAGAGTATAAAAACTGATATCATTTCAGGATTTCATACTGTCTCCTTAAATCAGTTATATATACATTGCCCCCCCCCCAAAAAAAAACAAACAAAAAAACAACAACAAACAAATCAATGTCAAAGCACATTTTATTATTCAATTTACCAGTGATGCATGGTCTATAGCAGGGATTTTGCTGTTATTATAATAATACTGACTAATAATGTGATTAGCTGGTGATTCACTTTAGATTAGTCAATATTCTTACTATCCTGCACTTAAAATATTTCATTGTTAACCTTAGGGTTTAGTAATTGATGGATTCATCTTTTTCATTACCAAGAATTTTACAGAAGGTGATGTTACATTTTACATCAGATCGGCGCATTAATCAAGTATTAATAAGACTTTTTATTATTTTGTGAATATACCCTTTGTTGCTGCTAGATATACAGTTCTATTCTCCAAAAGAAAAGAGCAGTCCCTCTTGACTAAATCTCAGCATCCATGTAATTGGTGTGAAATGACAGACAAACAGGCTGTTTCTTTTTATTGTAATCTGCCATTACATTATGACATTCTCCATATAAAACATTACTTGCCCTCCACAGGTTTACAGAGTGAATCATCGGATATGAGTATTGACTTCTCTCTGCAATTTAAAGTATTGATATTAGGAAAGGGAAAGGAAGGAACCCCAGGAGTTGTGTATGTTTTTACAGATTATAACGCTAATGGTATCTAAACAATAAAGTAAAATAAACACAAGACTTACATAAGAAACTACAGTTTAGAGTTTATATTGAAGGATAAACAAAGATACAGCTGTTTGACAAAATCCAACATTTTTTGGACAGTTATTGCAATATAATTTTAAAGAAAATTATTCTATGTGCCTGTTAACAGTCCATGATGGAACACCTTCTACTGCCACTGTTCGTAGACCTTTCCCACTTACTATTTTTATGGTATTCTAAAAATATATGTATGCACTCACAGAACTATGCGCCACACTGTATACAGGTCTCCGCTAAATGACACATGCCAGCTGCATCACAAATGGGTCTATATATCCCACATTCATAGATGCAGGCAACGGGATGCAAATGACATCACATGCTTTTATGAATAAAAATTGTGGATGACAGCACCACAGCAACTAGCTTTCTCCCGTCACCCTTAAAATGTGTGCAAGGCATGACAGAGATTAGATGTTCATGTCTACTGAAATTCTCAACACACATGGTGCAAACTAATCTGCTGCATTGGATATTGCAGGGATTGTCTTGCCCACTCCTGTTTGACGAGCCAGGAATTAAACCTCCAAATTTAAACATTGACCTTTATGTTCAAGTGCCACTGCTATTGTCAACATGTGTAATTCCTCGCCTTGGATGCCGACGTGGTCACTGTGAATTATAAATCAATGAGCATGTATTAGTGTAAAATCCTCCAGCACTCTGGGCTTTGTTTGTGATGGAAGAATGAATAGGAGGAGAACAGGGGCACCTCAGGGGATGCCAGGCTGTCCAACTCTGAGTCTGCTGGTCACAGCCTGGAGCCCATCCATACAGATACACAGAGACAGGGGGCCTATATAGCATTGGCTCTGAAAAAAAGAGCGTTTCCTCCTCTCTTTTTCTGTGTGAATGTGCTTTGATTAGCTTTTTAACAAGAGGAAAGACACTGTTGCATGATACATAATGTTGACCTATAAATCCACAAGATTTAAGATATGTCAATTTTTGTAACACCAGTAGTTGTATGAGCAAACCAAATAAAACATTCATATTCACTATTTAAACACTTTATATAAAATTTTATTTTTGTTATCGTTCCGGCAACAATGACAGTGGTTTCAAATCATCACAGGAGGAAGTGGCTGGGTTGAAACAATAAAGACCCCCAGCTACAGACACCCAGAGTTTAGTACAAAAACTAGAGAAGACATCGCAGTACTGTATATGGGCCTACTGTTAGATCATGAAGTGATCTGTGATGGGTAGCCTAATGCAAATGAATGAGAAATGGGAGTTAAAACTGCCTAGGTGGGTAGCACATGTATGTTCACAATGGAATTTATGTCATGCACTATGCAAAACACTGGAAGATCTTAGTTTGTAACAAAATATTCTGTACTACTACTAAATAAAATCTATACTACTACTAATAATAATAATGTAGAGCAATACAATGATGCAATAATGCATATTACTTTTAGCAATATATCATATTAATTTAAGGGATGCACTGAGTCCCAAAAATTAACCAATTCTTCTTGGTATTGAATATTGTAATGGAGCTAAGACAATTTGTATTAAGAAGTACGCTTTACTGTTAGTCCCACAAACACCCACACAAACCCAATATACACATGCATGAACACATAGACACACAGAAATATGAATAATTTAGATGCTTTGAACATGTTAAAATGCATTATTTCTAAAGGCACTAAGCAGAAAGTAATGTGATTATTGTACATGACTGCATCAAGAAGCTTGTTTAACATGTTTGTGTTACTTAAGAGAAGGAAACATCCTGGCTTCTTTCAGCTAATTAGCAACTAGGACGTAACCTCGGACACTAAAAATGCTAAAGCAAAATCACCACATTTATTGTTTCATCTTCTGTAATTTATATGGAGACACAGAAACAGCGCAACCACATAAATGTTCCACATGATGTAAAGTTAAAGGCAGATTGCGGTTGATGATCACACAGTTACTTATCTGCCCTGCAGGAAGGAAAAAGAACTGACTTTAACAGCCTACTGCAGGGGTATGGGAATGGCTCTGTGAGGTTTGAGAGGTTGTTGAAAGAACTTTCTGTGCCCATAGTAATGATGACATGGCACCTTGTGTACAGTGAGGTTGAGGAGTACATTATCTTGACAATTACTGTTCTGTTAGGAGATGAAAGCCTTCTACCACACTGTTTTGTGGCCACTGCCTTTGGTCCTCAGGGTTGCCCATATACTCAGCGACCCTGGTTTCCTCTCTTCCGGTGCAACACCCATCTAATCCCATTACTGTTTGTGACTCACTACTTTCAACTGTCGGGAGAAAAAAAAGTGTATAAATAATGTATTCCTTGGGTGTATCCACCCCCAGATCAATGGCAATACAAAGACCATCTACAAAGACGGTTGGCTCAAGGCCATATTTGATCACTTCCACTGCGCACGATCGCTGCTCCCTTTTTTGTCAGCCCACTGAGACTCAATTATTTCCAAGTGTTTGTAAGCTATTGTTGAAAGAACACGAAGTGAATATTTAAAGTTGGTGAGGGGAAGAAAAATCTTTGATGAGACATGAAAACAGCAGATGGATGGTAATGGTGAACTGTTAGAGAGAGAGGAGAAGGAGAAAAAGGAGTAAAGAAAATGATGTGATGCAGCATCCGATTCCTCATAGGGATACTGTGAAAAGAGTTGTATGCATGACAGCACACTAGCTGTGTTCATACAGTATGACAGAGAAAAAGGACAAATTAGTAAGTTCTTGATCATTTTAAGGCAACTGATAAAGCAGGTCATAGCACGTAACGGACCAGTGGGAAGTGGAGAATGAATCAGATGGACTCTTTTATCCAGAGGTGGGCATAAACAGTGTTCTGAGAGCTAATCTACTTTAATACCAAGAGCAATGCTCTATGCTGTTCCTAAGGTGAACCACAACAGGTAAAAATAAAACATATCATGCTTTTAGGAATAAAGTCTGAACCTACCAGAGGGTGTTTAATGTTATAATGAATACACTGGAGAAGTTCATGTGGAGCTTTGTGGTCCAAGCAACAAGTGACAGCAAACTTCTTACCCAGAAGCACAGATTTGTTTTCCCTCTGATACTCCTTGCTGGGTTTGTTCTTCCTTGTCCCAGATGGTTGGGCTTATAGCCCAAGATTTTCACCATGAAAAGAAATCTATTTTTCAGAGGTTTTTTTTCTTACTGAAAATCTTCACTCCTCCAGCAAGAATTGATGGTACATCCGATTGGCACTGTACCACCACCCCGACTGTGCCACGGATAATGAGTATTTGCGTGAAGGGCAAGGCACACACTAAAATTAGATCAAAGGTCTGCACTTTAGGCATCAAACCACAGACAGAAGTCCAGCTTGGGTAGTGCCATTCATATTCACTTACTGAGATGTCATACTACTGGTAATGACTGGATCTGCTTAAGGAGAAGTCTGATGTGCAGCTTCCCAGTGGACATATCTTGGATTCATCTATCTAATTTACATTCCAGACAATATGTGAGGGATTAAAACATTGAATCTAATCAGCAAACTATTGCAGTGTAATTCTGCAATAATTGATCAGCGTTCTTTGTATTGTTGCACAAGACAAAGATTCTACCAATTACAGTCCTTTGTCAAACCTATTTTTATGTTCATTGTACCTCCACCTGCCGCATGACAGACCGAGCTTGTGCTGACACTGTGTAGTAAGTTATTTAACTGAATTGAAAGATGCATCATTATTGCATACAGTATAAGAAGGAAATGATAGCGCCATACCACAAAAATGTTTGGTATGAGATATCTGGAGAAAATGTTCACCTGTTACCATGATAACATTTAAATATTCCAGGCCTTCACGTTGAGAATCCCATTCATATTATTAAAGTAGGCTTTTAACTCCAGCAACATATATAACTGAAAAGAGGATTTATTCAATGTGATGTTTAGCTAATCATCATTTTTTTCTGAGGCCTTTTTACTGTGAAACTATGAAATATATGTATTTGTGTTTTGCAAGGAAAGTGATTCAGGGTTTTCTTTAAATTACTTCTATATGATAATGCACAAAGATGTTGGATTTTTACATTCATATATTTAAATTACCCTTTACTTGTGCTTGGTTTGTATCATCCATTTTTCTTACCACTTCTCCCTTAACCACTGAATAAACAGTCTCTATACTAATTAAAACATGAATTGTCATGTTGATAAAAGGCTGGCTCCCATTTTCAAAAATGTGGCAAGAAAAGTCTGTATTGTTTGCACAAAGCATCTCTTCTTGTCACTGCTGAGATAAGTGTTAGCACTTTAGTGATGAGGTCAACCTTTCAGCATGTTTTGTAGTAGGTCATGTGGTCCACAGTCACCATTTACTGTATGTGAATGTGTCACTGCATTTTATTCCTCCCAAAAATGAAAATGTAGATTGAATGTTGTCAAGAGGTGATGAATGGACTAGCCATCTGGACAAGCAAGTCAAGGAAACACAAAATTAAAAAACATCATCAGTATGCATGAGGAAAGTAGATAAGATTTAAAATGTATACCCAGCTGATAAATGAACAAAAGGATTTAGTTTGGTTTTATCCTGTTCCCTTGATCAAGCATGATGAAAGACACTAACCTGAGCGTTACAGGAAACTTCACAAAATGTAGTGCTTTGCAACTTATATGTTTTTTGAAAAAATGTTCAAAATGACTTCTTGTTGACACAGAGCTCAGGTAACCTTGCATGTACTACTTTGATGAGAGAGGGGAGCAAACTTTCATTAGTTTTTAAGTAGGTCACTGTCTGAGCAGGAGCAGGATACAGTAGACTGTTTGCCTGCTAGCAAGAGGTGCACCTGGGAAACAGGGCTTGGCCTTGGATGTAGAACACACTATCATATTTTAGACATTAATCTTAGACAGTGTTATTACCATAGTTTGATTATTTTATACTCTGCCATTTTGTGACTTTGTTAATAGCGGTTTCTATGCACAGATCACAGGAACCCTGTACAGAATTTGATGTTGTCCACATTTTGTGTGTAATGCTGAGAATAAAACAGTCAGTTTAAAACATTAGTTTTATTGTTCTTATGTGTGACTAAAAGACTGAAAACATAAATTTTGCTAAACTAAAGGATTGGTATTGTAGCGTACTATTGTTACTGAGGATATCCATGTACAGGTTTTTATGGTAATTGCCTTGTTTTTGTACAGATGGTTCATAATATTTTTGCATCTACCCCTTCTGTGCATGTGCATATGTAGTTTTGGAAGCTTATGTTTACTCTTCTCCCCTGCTGTCATCTGGGCTATATTCTGCATTTTATTCCACTTGACTGCATGACTTAAAGTCATGTCTCTTATCTTTTCCTCCTGCGATAAGATTTTCCATTTAAGACCTCTTTCACATAGGCATACACACATTGTTCAGGCAACTCCAGAACAAAGACATTCAAAGTATTTTTCTCAGTATGGATTTGTATATCTGCCCCTATACAATCCCAAATAAAGTTAAAGTTTCTCTTTACATGAGATTACATGCATGATCCTGTAATCTACTGCAGGTTCTGGCCTGTGGAAATATTTTACAGGTGATTGTCATTTTTGTAGAATTCTGAGTCTTTTGTACAAAACAAGGGAGTGTTTTTATAAAAGTTTGGAGGTTGTTATCAGTTTATTCCCTGTGCCTTTGATAATCAACAGTTAACTTTTATATGTTTATTTTCTTATCATCAAAAGGAGATGTAATTACACTGATACTGAGTGATATTTACAATTGGTACTGTGTTCCTATATGATTACTTTGAACTTGAAGTTTATCCTGTAGGGTTGATCATCAGTCTGTTGCAGAAGAAAACCAATACACAGACAAACACATTACAATAATTCGCACATATGAACTCTTGTGATGATATGAACTGCTAATCATTCAACTGTGGGAGGGAAATAGATCCAAACACTGGGCGAATATGCACACAGAAAGTACAAAGACACAGGCCTGAGCACAGGATGTTCTTGCTGTCAGGTTTCAGTTCTAGTATGCAGCCTCTAAGGTAGAGTACTGAGTGATTGCCCTTAGGTTTCAGGGGCTTACTCAAAAGATCCTTTGTGGGTTGTATTAGACTGTCTGTCTGACCCTCTAAAGCCAGAACTTTGATCTTTCAGTCGCACTGGGAGGTGGTGACATTTGGCTAGCTTTGACCTTTTGAAGGAGTTTTTTTGTTTCTGGAATTAGATTTAGTAAAAAGAAATATCTTAAGCTTGCTGAAATTAGAAATCACTGCAATTTTACCAGTATACTGCATAACATGATCCTGATACCTTACAATAATTAAACAGCAATAACATAGTTATATTTACAATGTTTGTTCTTATGTAATTGTAGGGGGCAGGACAGCAGATGATTATTACATTTAGCCTAATATCCGAATAAAGTTCGATTAGAGAAACAATACTGTCTTGATGTTTTGGCAGACAACACAGTTTGAACGTTTGATGTTTACTGTAGGCCAACTATACAGAAAATGTAGGCTAATATTTAGCCAGTTCTCAGAATAGAATGGTGGGGAATAGTTTTGTTATCTTAAGGGACTGGACTCACAGAAGATACTTCTACTCCAGAACATGATATATTCAGGCTTGGAAAAAAGATTTGTTCATAATAATGCTTGATAACTGTGCACATCACTTGGTAATTTCACTTCATATAATCAGGAAAAGACTTTGTTCCAGACTGCAATATTCTCCACATCCAATTAACAGAAGTATTTCCTTCATTGATTGCAGAAACAAACAGGAAGATGTTAATTTGATTTGTTGATGAAAGGGCAATATTTAAAATGGATTTAGTGAACAGAGTGCCTTTTTTCTCTGGCTAGTCATCTGAGCTGAGTTTCTAGCTGTGGTTATTTACCAGAAGTGAGTCAGCTAATGCAACTGTTTCCATTTCTTTAAAATGGCTTGACATTAAGAAGCTGCTGAGTGCTTGTAAAGTCTATCATGATGGGAAAGATAACCATAAATACTAAGCAGAACTTTGCAGCTAGACTGTTCATATGTTATAAAGCGTATCAGAGCCCATGTAGGTTGGAGCAATACAAACATAAGTGAAATCTTACACTGACATATGCCAACAGAGGGATGTAAAATAGCCCTCTTATTACAAATTCTGCACAAAAATCTGTATTGTTTGTCAAAGATCCAAAGGGAGGCAACTGACAAAACAAAAAAGACTATTTAAAATAAGTAAGCTTAACAATGACAATGACAACCACAATTTTTAGAATTGGGTCTGTTTTGTAGGATGTTTTAAAATGGTTTTAAGAAAATTATTAAAGTGCTTTGAGTTGTTAAACGCTACTTTTCTTTGTGTTGCCATTTATTTAACATGCACAACAGCTGCTATTTGTGAGTGAGGACTTTCTTCAGTGGAAAGTACAGTGCTAAATACCTTCTAATTACTGGGAATGATAACAGAGAATTATCTCTCACCCAAGGTGAAATCTGTTTGAGCATAGCAATTGGCTAACACATAGTCTGCCATGGAAAGCCGGATTATTTGTTAATTTATGGCTTTTGGACATTTGCCCCTACTTTGTCTTTCTTTTGTTCTTAGTATTTCAGCCTTAGATCCTTTAACCCCAGACCTTAATCCTCACCTCTGTCTTTCTTCTGTGGTGAAAATACTGGCCGTAAGAACTTCAAATAGTGTTTAATCACTTGTGATTAGGTTTCTACAGACTTCCATTCCCAGTATCATGACTGGAGGCACAATTTCTTCTAAACATTTCATCAGGCATTTTCAGACACAGAGAAACATTTTGAAACAGCTAAAAAAAACCTCAATATTTACACATTGGCCAATGAATGCATCCCAGCATTTAAGGTTAAAATATAAACCCACCTGCATTTCACCCAAGATGCCTGCAATTCAGGTGTCAGTTATTATGATGAAGTGATCGTGATGGGTTTATGGGAAGATTTATGTTTGAACATTATTTTTTATTGTTAAAAATGATAGAGCTGAAAAACTGATATTTAAGATAATCAGAATGACAATATATTTGATATTACATTCATCTTGTGATAAATGCAGTAAATAAGATTTCAAATACCTGAACAGTAGATGTATTTCACATGTTCAGAGATTTTGCTCATTTGAAAATGAACGTACCAACATCTTCTTCAGTGCAGCAGGGAGAAACATCGGAATGTATGAATTGCTCAACGTACTGCCACACACATGCCTATTTCCACATAACTGGCCTGTTTTGAGGTGAGCTATTAAAGATGTGCGTGGGCTCAAGTTTGCTAGTCAAGCCACATTGACCCAGCCACAGATATAATTACATGCAAAGGATTTTTTTCTGCCTTTCCACATTTTATGATTTATTGCTCTACCACAGCTGTCAGAACTCAGGCTTCACTGATTGGCTCTTAAATGAGAATGTTATTAAAATGCAAGTGCAATACCACTGCACACCCCTAACGGTTGAACTGAAGCCCCCAATGGTTAGCTGTAACCAGGGTTGAGCCAGCTGTTACTGCATGGTAAAACAGGATGTTAATGAGTAGAATAGATCGCAGATGAGGATCACTACACCGTGACGTGTTGTTTCTTCACCTGAGACTGCCATGCATCATCATCAGAATTGATTGCTCAATTTAAATCCTCTGCAATGGAGTAAGGTATAAATATATTGTAATGTGATGTTTACAGGGGCATGTCCTTTCCTCATATGATCATGGGTAGATAATGTGCAGAGTAACTGCTACGCACAGAAGAGTGCCTCTTGTTTTGCTTTGGTAAATCAGGAGGCTTCTCTAAAGCTGAGTACAAATTCAGGTTACACATGTCACGCCACACAGAAAAGACTGATCTGAAGGTCTGCTGTTCTAAATCCATTAACTTTTTTTCTTTTCCTAGCAGTACAACACGTTTTATGTTTTATAGTCTCTCATTGGGCATGTGCAGAAAGTGTGGTTAAAACTAAGCAGTGGGTAACATAACATCAATGTTTTGCCTTGGACAATGGAGGCTGGTTCTATTATGTCATCAGGTTGTGCATCTGACCCTACTTAATGAACGCAACATCTCTGGAACGGCTAGGGAAATTTCTTCAAATGTGGCACACTTGGACTGACTGAACAGATTCAAAAAGTAATTATGACAAACATTTACAGAAATGCCAAATAGGATCAAATGATCAAGCAATGACATTTTGTATTCCTGATGTCAAAGGCTGACTTCACCTTAAAATCACAATGCTCTGCAAAGAAGAAATACAGCACTCAATTCTGTTGACCATACGCAAATTGGATGTTTAACATGCAAATTAGGATCCTTGTGATCGTGTCTGTGGTCTAGGTTTATATGAATGGTTAAAAATAGTGACCATGTAAAAAGGTGCCTTGCGTGCACTCAGTCATACAAACAAGCTAATACATGTCAAGTCTAAAAAAAACAACTGAGCCTATCTAATTAGCTGCGCAACAGAGCAGCAGCTCAATAAATGCCTTCTGTTAAACTGGACAGCAGTTACAGCCAGAAACCTAATGGTTCATTGAGAATGAGTGATTATTGGACCTTGAGTCTTTGGCAGTTGGGACTCATTGAACCTTTATTGCAGAGGCTTCTTAGAAACACAATGCAAAGAGAACAGTACTGGATTTACCATAACTGATCTCATAGAGGATCGACTGAAGTCTACAGAGGTTTAAATTTTATTACTTTAGTTTGCTAATGTGACAATAATGCTATGCATGGCTTAGGTAGAAATGGAAAATATGTTCATGCCAAATCTAAGATACTTGGTGGATGCTGCATTGGCGTTGCTTAGATGTTGCTGTTTCCAACCCTGCTTTTATATATATGGGTGCATTTATGCTGAATTTCTAGACATTGGCTTCTTAGATGTTATTGCTGGAAGACTTCACTGTCATCCAAAACTTTTTTCATCTGTCCATCTTGTACTCATATCTATTTTTGAACCAACAGTCACTGAAAACACATTAGGGACTAAATATAGTGATTTCACAATGGCTCCATATTCACCAAACTCCAGTCTTCCCTGCTTTTGTATGCAGCAGTACGTGTTAACCATCTGCTATGTTAACCCATGATATGATTTTTATGGTAATTAGGTTTATGGTTAACCAAGCCTTGCAGTAGAGTTTGAATGGGCTTTCTGGTTCCCAAGTTTTCCATCAGACAAGGGCAATGTGACATCCTGGTTTTCACTCTTCTCCTGACCTTGCTGGAAGGGAAATTGGCTTCTTTAAAGAAAACCTGGAGTATAACAACAGTTGAAGCCAGCAAAGGCTTTGGGGTGTCCTCGAACTTTTGTTGCATTAGATTTGGGCTGGGGTTAGTTGGAGTAGTATATGGAAGTATTTGATAGCTTGACAGCTATTTTAGCATGAAAGTAAAAATGTAAAAATAAACTTTTCATTCGATGTGTTGTATTATCTATCTATTATAGAGTAAAGTTGTGTTTCAGCTTGAGTATAAAATATAAATAAAGATGTGAGCTAAGTCATACATACAATTTAGGAATAATTAAGTCTCCAGAGGAAACTATAATTATTTAGTATAATTGTGTCAAATGGTTTTTGATCAGTCTGGGTAGGTGTGTGTGTGTGTGTAGAGGTGCTGTTTCTGCATTAGGTAGCCCATGCATGACCATTATGAAAGGAAGAATTGATAGGTTCCTGCTGGATGAGTAACATGTCATTATATGAGCCAATACACTAATTCATCACTTCATCCTCAAATAAAATTGTTTATCAGGCTGGAAGAATGGGTGGAATACTGCGCAGGGGAGGTGGCATGGCAGAGGTGACAGAAGGCTTCCTGTCTCTGACAAGGCCTTTCCATAATCTCTTGGCAGTGATTGGGCAGCTTGGCTGTGGGTATAGTTTAGCTCCAGGCTATTTCGCTGTACTCCTGCAGTTTTGCATCCCATAAATAACAAGGGGCAGACAGAGGCAAAGACAATGAGCAAGTGAGGACAATGTAGCAAGGAGGCTGAGAGCCTGAATAAGAAACAGACAGTTGGTTGTCCTGAAGACAAAAAGAGCCAAATGGTGATTTGTTGTTCAGAACAGAGACAGATTGGGGATGAATAGTAGCATGACATTGGGAGAACAAAAAAGGAAAACACTGCAGTAGAGAGATAAGACTCCCTGTATAAAGGTATGGGGGAAATTCGACAAGATGCTCTTTCTCACCCTGGAAAGGGTTTAAACAAATTTACTTGCATCATTGTTGCCTTTTTATGCGGTTACTATGCAGGGGGTAGCTAAAAAAAAAACTGGAAAGCAGCAACGTTTCTAAGCAGTTACCATACAGCTTATTACATTCCAGAAAATGTTAATTCGAAAGTCCAGAAATGACAATACAGTAGAGAATATAAGTATTATAATGTATGTTTATCATAATATGCAAAACAGTGTGGACGACTCAAAAAGAATTCTTACATCTGTAAATGGTTTACTGTCCCACAAGGGTAAAGTAGGTTTAGCTAAGTTGCACTTAGTGCTTCAGGACATTCTAGTGTGCAGATGTTTAGCATTTTATAGATTCTGTTGATATTTAAATTATAAATGAGCATGCTAGTAAAGTAAAACTGCTAAACAAACCATAATGTAACATTTAAAGGGAAGAAAAAAATTATTTGCACAGCACTAAAAGAACCACGTTTGGTACATACTCTATATGGCATCTCACAGTGTCTGACCTATAGCAGGACGTCTTTGTGTTTGCATTTTGTGTTGAGAGTTAGGTTTAAATAATTGTGATCTTTACATACTAGTTTCCACACATGAAGACATGTATAAATAAACTGAGGGTATTTTGTTCATTGTCTAAACAATGGTCACTCTTACAATATGTAGGGGAGGGAATGACTAGGCAGGGATTCATGGGGGGAGGGCAAGCTACAGCGTTTTCATGTTGATTGGACCCTTTTGGATGACATGTTTTATTCATTCAAATGTGTACTTAGGGAGCATAAAGGCATGCATGCACAGCACTGCTACCTCCACGCAGCCAACACAAGGACATCGCTAGTTTTGTTTGGGTCAGTGAACAAGCGCGGCCTGAGTGTGATAGCTAAAGTAGGCACACTGAGCACGAATCACATGTGTTTGCTTTTAAAAAAAAAAAAGCATTCAGCCTATGGTACTAGACTAATAAAACACAGTTCAAGAATCTTTCAAAGCCGTTACACCATTTTCTACTCACAAGGAATGACTTTTTCAGCTGTTTGAACAATCCAGAATAGCATTTTCCATTAATAGATGGCTTTTGTGACAAATCATGAAGAGGATTAATTTTTCTAAAAAGAGTAATGTCATAGCAGATCTAATGTTCTCCATGCTGCAGTAGATTTGATTTAGATTACCGGTTTGTCATTTTCAATAACATTGACTCTCAGTAATTGGAAGGAGTATTAAGACTCAATTCTATTATGCAGTGACATTTAAAATGTCTCCTGTAAGGTGGGGAGGGAAAATCACAGCGCATTCAAGGTACAGTGTTTGATGATGCTCAAATTCGAAAGTTCTGTATGGCAGTAATTAGATGATTGTATTGAGTAGTTAAGGACTTGCAACATTTTTACAGGTGACAATAATAAAGTCACAAAGGATTTAATTTAGTTTTTTAAAAAGTATATCACAGAACCACCAAGTTAAGAGGCAATATAGTCTAGAAGTCTGTCATTTGCTGGCTTGTTAAAAAAAAAAAGTTTTTTCCTTACTTTGTGAATTTCTAGATGTAACAGAATAATCATGGTGTTTGAGGGAATATGTGACACTCTCTCCCAAGTTTTGAGGAAGGCCTTTATGAATGAATAAAGCAGGCTTGTTCAGCAGCTTAACCAAAGACTTTGCCCTTCTAGCTTACAAGCGCAGTGTTCTCATAATCTATGGCTATGTCACTCATTAAAAGAACAAAGTCTGTATGATATAATGTGCCTCAAGTGCAAACAGTAGAGGCCACATAAGGAAAAAGATTGCTCTTCGGAACTGTTGTCGGTCAGCAACTCCACACAATACCTTTAATAAGCAGAAATTTATCTAAGTCCGGCAACAGATGTCAATGCCATGGTTATGCCAGCACTTGATAAAAAATCAAATAGTTATATAAGGGCAGCCATGATCTTCATCATGGAAGAAATCACCAGAAGCTAATATGTGCACAAAAATGCTGAATTACTTTTAAGGTAAGAGATCTTATCTCTTTGGGACTCCAATTGCACTAAACTTCTTAAGATAGAGTCTCTGTTTACCTTGTAAAAATTAACCATTTTCTTTTGTTTGATACATAACTGATTTTAGTCTGAGTTAATTAAAACAAGTATAATGGAAATGCTGTTTGTAAATGAATTAGATGTGTTAAGAAGATTGGACTGTTGCACAGTTGTTTATAAGTAATAGAGTTGGTTGATGCATGTGATGCCTTTTTGGGACATTACAGTTTTCATTTTGAGATAAAAGTCCAACAAATCTCATTAAGATGAAAGATCTTTACCAAAGCAAATGTGAAATACAATCATTTACAGTTTTTGTCACAGTGTATGATGATTCTGATTAGACTTAATGCCCTGATGACTATGCAGATCTGTTGTGTAATAATATTGCAATGGCAGCATTGCCATTTCAATGCAGCTTCTTCTCAGACATTAACTTGGATAATGCATAAGCTGAGTGATCATCTTCTGCAGTACACCCAATCATGGCCAATAAGAGAGTAATAATAAATGCTCACATTACAATATTCTCAACTTTCTTTTTCATGTACAAAAATCATGGTTAAAAAAAGGTGCAGAAGAAATCTAACAAACCAAGAAATCATTAATCAAAAGCTATTAATATTCCAGATTTTTTTTTACAACTAATTTCCTCTCTATATGTGTGAGTACATTTTAAGACTTTACTCACTGTGATTAGCTATAGGGATTGACAATATTTAAAAAATTTCAAATCACAGAAAAATGAAAAAAAAAAAAAATGTTGAGAACAGGTCCAGCATGCACATTTTTTTTGCCTATCTCACTCTGTGTACACTCATTTTAAGTAACTATTCGGCAGATCTCACAACTGTTTTTTTTTAACCTGTTTCTATTTTGATTACGTCAGATGACTTTGCAATTACAAAATAACAATTTGATTACCACTGCGAGTTTTTCCTGATGCAGTTGAGTCTAGATTTCTAAACACAAGGAAGCTGTTGCTGAAGTTTGCAACACATGAGCCACAACATGAAGATACACAGCTTGCAGCTACGTAATTTATAATTAATGGAAAACCAACTTGTACTAGTTGTTTTTAAGATGTTCCTGTCTCAGAGCAGATTGTCTTGTAATTGAATTCAACTTGAAGTACATAGATTTGGGTGTGAATTTTTTTTTTTTTTTTCACAAATCAATAACAATACAGCATTGATGAGCTTGTGTCAGCACATTTTGGGGCCTTGCCCTGTGGAGCTTTTGTAAAAGAGTTGTTCATTGTTGCAAATAAGTGACTAATTCCAGAAGAGAGATGCAAAACATGTTCTGTTTGGGTCAGACATGCACCTAGCGTTTTTTCTAACTCAATATGCATACTGTAGTATTTCATTATTTCAGCTCCTTACGTGTACATAATGAAACTACCAGTAGTTCCCTTTGAAATTATTCTTAACTATGTCTCCATCTCTTCATTGTCTTGATATACTGAGGCCGAGACAAACCTCGCCTTTGATGTCAATGCCTCCGAGGCTCAGGCATTGTAATGAAACTGTATTGCATTGTCTCATGACCAAATGTTTGGCATGACGGAACACAATACTAATTCTAACAGAGACTTGCCTACTTCCGCTGGTTTCAAAGCTGCTGCTGCTGTTTGTTTCCCAAGAGAGTTGAAGGCACTCCCTTACAGAGCCAAACAGCTTTCAGACCCATCAATTATTTAACGCCTGTTGCCTTCAGGGAACTCCTGAGAAATTATGATGATGAATGCAATCAGAAGACAGAAAATATTTATTTATTAACCTATATTTTTAATCGTAAGTTTGAAATCTCTCGATGAGGGGTGGAAGGCAAACATTGATTAAAATGCTGTGACAAAATCAGAATGTTATACAAAACTCCCATCCATATTGTCACAAAAAAGCACAATCACAAAAAGCACTTTGGTAGTTAGGGGAGGCCTTTGAAAGGATTACAAAAGGCACTCTGTTTATAGTGGGTAAATACCCATGTGATGTTGAAATGTTTCCCCTATTCTCCCCGTCTGCACTGAGTCCTTTATTATGAATAAGCATGAATGTTTTAAGACTGATAACTAGTTCAACATGCAGCCAAACAAGAACATTGTTTTTGTCTCTCATTGAAATTTTATAAGAGGACTAAGGGATGAGTCTTTAATGGACTATATGGATTATATTGAAACACTAAATAACCGTTTAGAGTAGAGTTTAAGGCATTCCTTCCAGGGTATGACTGCAGTTTACAATGTGTGGATTTTGCTCTGTTTACTACACAGTGAGCACAAGGAATGGGATGGAATAAATGAAAAGTAACATCACACCCTGAGTACTCTTGCTAAAGGGATTGAAGATATAATAATGCAATTTGCATGAACATCATGCTGTAGATTCACTGAACTGTTTGGAAGGGACTCTTTATAGCATATGTGCTGTCCATTAGCTTTTAGTATGTGAAGTCAGTTGGATATCCTGGAGAGGAAGGATGTACATATAATATGATTTACCACTTGGTCATTTACACAGTAAGAAAATATACATATTATACATTTATATCCATTTGCAAATGGGAAGGGTGGAATTTAATGTCCTCTGATGTGCAGCCAAATATGGGATTTAGCCAGTCAGAGTTATGGTAGCATATTTGGTTGCTCAGAGAAATGGAACTATGCCAGTGTAGCAGTTCCTTAGGTTCAGCATTAATCCAGCTTTTGTGTACAGACAAGCATTTTGTGATTGCGTACAGAAGGTTACATCTATTTTTGAGACCTGTATTTAATTTAGATTTGAGCTTTTAGGCATGAAATATGCATTATTGTGAAACAGAAGTGGAGCAGGCTATTGATTAAAGTGTTGATCTTAGTAGCCAAAGGATAAGTATTTAAAGTCAGTAACCCTGAGACTTGTTGTCGTTTTGGGTAAAATAAACAACACCAAAGTCATTCTCCAACCATAGCAATTTCATATATGATCCGAGTAGATATGCCATGAACTGAGGTAAATCACATGAAGACAGGAGAGAATTACCGTAACCAACAGCAAATGTGAATGCCATTTACCATGTTCCATGACAGCTTGTACTCATATGAAAGCTCAAGCATCCTGGTGCTCACAAAGAAAATTTAAAGCTCTGGTGATGACCTACAGTGGTCCAAACATATTGGTTTTTAAATGATTGCTCCTTATAAATAAGGATTGTTTGATGATTTTTTTGAAAAATATTTGAGAGTGCCTATATTGCCCTTCTGTTCAAAGGAAGAGTAGCAGCCCCCATGAGTGCAAGTTGTTGTGTTGCTTGGCAGCTATAACAGCCTCAACATCCTAGTATTCCAAAAGCCCCTTTCACAATGTGTCTCGATGAGCTCAAAACGACCAGGCACCAATGTAAAGACACAAAAAGAGATTGTGTGTTTGTGTGTGTAGGTGTACGAGAACATATAGCCAGGTGTGAGCCCAGTGGTAATACTGCAGTTTTCAGCAGGTTGTTTTCAGGGAGGAGCTGATATCGGCAGTGGATTGCTATATGTGTGTGTGTGTGTGTGTGTGTGTGTGTGTCTGTGTGTGCGTGTTTGGCAGAGTTTCATTCCATATTGAGCTTTCTGCTGACCTTGGCATCCTCAGGATTTCATCCCTGTGGTCTCTCATCCCCCTCCGCTCCTTTTCTTCTCCCTCATCCTCTCACCCTTACTCATATCCCCTCTCAGAACAGTGCTATTCTTTTCTCCTTGTAGAATAGAGCCACAATGATCCAGCAGATCCAGAAAAGAAGGTGCCAGCTTCTCTGTCTTCCACTTGAATAATTCGTCACAAGGCTGTGATCAAAACAGACAGGATCGTGGTTAGAGTGTAAGGGCTACAGCCAATAGTGAGCCTGGATGCAATCATTAGGGTCTCTGTGTTTAAAACTCTCATGGCTGACTTTTCCTGTCATCCTCATTTCTGCTGGCTCATACCTTTCAGAGTAAACCATGCCAGAGATCTCATTATTTCAAAACAATGCTGTCAGAAAGGCAGAGATGCAGTGAATGGCAGATTGAGGTTTTTCTTTACTTGTTATTTTATCCCTTCTCTACAAACAGACTCTTGTAAAATATAATAGACACATTTTAGCAAAAAATATAAAAGTTAAGATTTTGAATGTTGAGTGTTTAGAAATGAGCACACAAACCAATAGCATCGCTGTTATATTTACAAAATGTTTTCCCCAACAAATGGTGAACATTCCACAGTGAGCATAAATTTTGTTAACATTGAAAATGACAGAGGGGAGTGTTGAGTGCTGCCGTATAGAGGCATATTTCTAGTGTTTAAAAGTGCTTCAGGTTGACAGCAGTTGAAGCCACCCAGCGCTGCTGCGAATCTTCCTATGGGTAAAACAACTGCCACTGCAATTCAATCGCAATGACAACAAGTGCTTTTTGTATTGTTTGTAAAATGCCTGGCAGTGTGGGTACATATGTGCACTGAATGTGTGCACAATATCCACAAGACTTACTTCTATCAAAAAGAGGATTGATAACGTAATTTCAGATGGTTTAGGCTATTTTTATCATGATCTTTTTTTTTGCTAATCCATCAAATTTATAATGACAAATCAAGGTGTATCATAACATTAAGGAAAACAATCCTTTACATATAAATCCAATATTCCCTGAAAGCACCTATGCTCATTTATCTGGGATTTTGATCGCAGTTTTCTCATATAACCAGGGAGATTACCCATAGTATACACTATTTAAAAGTCTTCAATTGGAGGCCCATTTTCTTTTATGCTTGAAAATTATTGGGGTTTAGAGGTTTGTACATTTTTTGGAAGCTGCATCAGAACTGGAGTGTGTACCATGCTTTTTAATATCAGGAAATATCTCAGATTAAGCTACAGAATGTTTTGGGGATCTAGGCTATATACCAACCTACTCAGAGGTAATGAATCATATTTTAATGTTTTCTACATGCTTTTATGGAGTCCTGCAGAACATAACGTCTTAATAAAGCAAAAAGTCAATAAAATCAAGTTTTGCTAGCTTAAGCAATACTGTGTTAATAATGTTCTCAGGCCAATAATATAAAGAAAAGCTTGGATGGATGTTATTTAAACTCTAGGATTTACATCTATGGTTTAGGCATAGAGCTAAAGCTCTTATCCAGTGTGACATTGAGTACATTGAGTGGATGACACAAGCTTCCTGCATGCTGACATTCCATATTTCCAGTGTGTCTATCTTGTGGAATAACATAAGTCATTCATATTGCGTGTCCTTACAGAAGTCATCCGTTTTTGTGTTTCAGGCTGAATCTGTGTAGGCACCTTTCCGCTCTCCTGGCAGGAAGCAGGCATGTTCTTTGCCTCTGTTCCAGTATGGTAAGTTAGTCTTTTGTGTCTCTATTAGCATGAATAAATGTGTTCCTCAGGGAAAAAAAACAGCAGGGCTTCATGCATGACTTGTTATAGATTTTGTTAACCACAAGTTGGCTATGAATATTCTCAGTGTTCTGAACAGATACAGGTCAAGGAGTGTCAGACACGACCTGCTTAAAATACAAGCTATTATGAAAAAATGTGGATAAACCAAGATAAAAGTGAAAGATGATCACCTGACAGTTTCTGTCTTTTTGTGTTTATTTATATGGGTTTTTTAAGGAAGAGATGCAATTTGGACACTGCAGGAACTGTGACATGATTGAAAGAGCTTCTGGCATCCTGCACTATGTCAGATTCCCTCTTGAAGATGGTAGTTATATACAAACTTCACCTGCGGGTGTATTGACAGCGGGTGAATCCGTGGGTGGCTTTTCAAACAGGCCAGCAGAACACGCTGCTCTTTTCACATCAGGCTTGTCGACAGATTCAAAAATATCATTGCTTTTGACATCCCTTTGTCAAGTCGGTATTCTAAAAGAACTAATGAATGTTAGCATTGGGCCTCTGATGTGTTAGTGAACACCCCCTCTTGACGTTTTTCGATCCAGGGCAAGCATGAACTATACATAGGAGTGTCAAGATTTTGGTTCTGAATTGAAATAAATGAGCTTTCTATTTTGATCCTCAAATCAAAAGCAGGATCGGCAATGGTTTTGAATTGAATCGTGACCTTAAAATTGAAAGTCTAGTCAAATCATGGGTTTGGAAAATTGTGACACCCATAGTTCTGTATAGTTAAATAAAGTAGTAAAGTTAAATCTCTCCCTCCAAATACATAACACAAGCACAAAATAAATAATTACTAAGTAAGTTCACAATTCTGTTGTTACTGTTAAAATCCAACAGAATTTCATACAATGATGTTAAAAGTTATTTCTGTTCAAAACCAGTCTCAAAATGGACAGTCAGAACATGGTGGCCCTGGGCTAAACTTGAGCATACATGGGTTGGTCAGGGTGATTGCAGCCTGGGAGCACAAATCCAGAATCATTAAAGCCGTTCTCTTGTACCAATCCCTGTCATTGTGCTTTACATGATAAGAGCAGCTTACAGCTCCATGCCAACTACTGTGCCCATTCAGCAGTCCCAAATTGTACTGGCGAGGTTAGAGGGGAGGACATGGCACAGTGGAACCGAAAGCAATGAAGCATGATGTGGCCAATTATTTCAGAATCTCTTGTTAATGATCATTTTTTCTCTTTTCAAACAGTTTAAGCAGTAACTACATTGATACTGTTTTTATTAATGACATGAGCAGGTTGTTTTTTTTTTTTAAATTGCCCATACAGCTAATCAAAGACAGGGTGGAAATGTTGCCTGAGGTTTATGGGGATCTAGTAAAAACCAGATAGCTCTGGGGAGGGTGACGAAATGGAAGCAGACGTTGCTGTTACTTGCCTGCAGTTACTGGTATGGTGATGACAGTAAAAATGATCTATGCCAACTGTAGCATTTCAGACAGCTTGTGAGTCTTTGAAGACATATGAAATGCTGAGTGTGGAACACAAAATGGAGGTGCAAACAGTAATTTATCTTTTACCTCTGAAGGAAAATCATATTTGAAATATTATATGTGCTGTTGCTGCTACCTTGGACATGGCCAGGTTAGATTGGTCAAAGGCAAACAGAGGGAGTAAAACTGGGTTTGATCTTGTTCAGTGAAAGCTGTTAAATGAAATACACACCACACTACATCCAAGAATTTTAAGGGTAAAAGGTCAACAATGTGGCAAATCTATCTTCCAGAAAGAGTTTTATATGTCATTTCTTTATAACTAGAAAAGAGAAACATTTCACATAATTGTTCATCTTGTCACAGTGTCCCAGGGGGGTTATATGGGATGTGATGTTGCATTTGTTAATTTAGAGACTTAATAAATGCACAATACAGCACATTTTGTAGTGCAGGCTCAAACCATTAATCTGTCAGTAGCTCAATAAAGTGTTACTTGAGAGCATTTTATTTGTGTATTGCCCTCAGGTTCATTTTTACAGATATTGAATGAAGAAGAAGAGTTATAGTGTAAGTGTTTTGATTCAAAACTTTGTTTTTTGTTGCCAAAATAGATATGGATTAGATATAAATCAAACAGGATTTTACACATAAAAAGATAAAATTGTGGCAAGTCATTTTTCAAGTGAAACCTTTTGGCCTTTGAGAATTCTATCAAAAGACATTGTGCACCTTTCCTAACCACACTTTCAAAGATGCTAAAACCTCTGTCATTCACTGTAGTTTTTATTCACTGTAACAGAACAGTGCTCTTTACCCCTGTTAGAAAACAATTGAAGAAGAGTTTAGCTCTAGATGCATGCAGTTTATGGTCAAGTAAATCATGTGTTGTGTGGTTTATGTCTTCGAAAACAATAGTCCATGCATTTTTTTTAACCTATTTTATAAAAGTCATAAACCATCTTGCTTTTACAGGCAGACAACCTTTTTTGACCGTGAAATATGAGTGAGTATGGGAACACTGGCACTTTGATCAACAGGGATGCCAAAAGACATGCAAAATGAAGGTTCCTTGTAGTTTAACCAGTTTCTCAACAAATGAATGAATAGGAAGGAAGTGAATATCATGTCATTGCAGCCAGAGAGAAAATGTTACTTGGTTCATATCCGGTGCTGTGCTCAATGATAACCATTTCTGCGACTTGAAGTGACAGTTGACCCATCAGAGCTTTGCAGGTGGCATTGAAGGTGCTTTCAGACATTGAGTGCTCGCTGCTGTGGCTGCTGCCGCCTGGAAACATTGGTGTTCTGAATTTTGAATCGCTAGCAGCAGGGCACAATGCCGCAACCGGCTACCTCAGATCCTGCCAGCCTGTACACCACAGGCAGCTGCCACCCACCTACTGTGATCGCATCACACAGCTAAATAGAGCATGTCGTAGCCTAAAATAGAGGAAATGGTTATCAATATGAAGCAATTTTGCTAACTAGTATAAAAGCATTGTTAATCATAGCAGACCGGATACTCGGATGCAGATACTGTACGTCGAAGTTGATATTTCTCAGCTAACGTTTGTCTTCGATCCATCTGGTCTCTGCTGATGAAGAGGTGCATAATTCAGGGAACTAAGGCTCAGTATCATCATGAGCGGGGCACAGCTTCTACTATTACAACTGCGATCTGATAAACACAACAATGCCATATATATATATATATATTTAAATATATATCATCTGGTAGACACAATTGATGAATTTAGCAGATCACTTTAAAACTCATCTTTATCGAACAGAAATGTGATGTGAAATTGGTGGTGCATTCATATGGGTTTTGTCATTTTTATGGCAGTTACTTGGATAAACCATGAATTTATATGAACTCGACTTCAAAGCTAAGAGCAAGAAGCCCTGGAGTGAAGAGCCACTTTTCTTAATTGTTAATCCTGTTTAATGGATTTGCTATGCTGAACACCTGCATTGTAATGTTTTCAAAACAAATAGAGTGCACTGAGGACAAACAAGTTCTACACACTTCTAGTTTTTTCTTAATCTAAATCAATTCAATAAGTTTATTCAAAACGTCTTCATGAAAAACTGCACCCCACGTTGATGATAGACTATTTATATGCATCATATAGAAATGCAGTGACTAATTGTAACATAGAAATTCTAGGGTATCTACTTAAAAATAAAACGGAATCATTTAATATAATAACCAAATTTTAATATAAACTGTGTTTTGTTACTTTTATTGATGTAGCTCAGCTCAACTTTAACTGTATATGCGCTATTACAACTCATCCTCCCTTTCTTCTTTCCATTGAACTCATGCTATTCCCAGCAAACACGCTATTGCCAGCAACTGTTCAAGCCCTCCATACTAATCAAAATCACAAAGTGTGCACAACAAATTAAATATCAATTTCAAGAGACACAAGAATGTAAAGAAAATAGAGACAAAAAAAGCAAACACCTTAATACAAACCAAGTCTTAAACAAATGGGTCTTCAGCAGGTTTTTTAAAGGTCCCTCCAGGGACCTACATTCTTAAGTCTGGTGGGAGTGAGCTCCAAAGTTACAACCTCAGAAGCACAGTCTTCTTTTGTCTTTAACCTGGAGCGAGGAACAGCCAACAAACCCTGATCTGAAGACCTCAGAGACCTGGTGCAAATGTTGGGCTGTAGAGTTGAACTTCTAAATACCCAGTGCTGTATCCTCTATTTTGCATCCTAACACTTATCATCATGATTGTGGGGGATATTTTTAATCTATACTTGTAATTTCTCTTATATCGTATAGGTTCTTGCTTCTTTGCATCAATCTGTTTGGTTCTCTAAAATTGAGTCTGACAGAACAATGCTTTATAAAAAGATTGTTGCTCTGGAGAAACTGCTGCACTTTAGTTAGGCTGAAGAAAAGACAACAGATGAGAATCAGTCTTTGCCTGCGTGAAGCATTACTGCAGTTGTGGATTGAGGAGGTGCAGATTCCCGTTCCCGGAGACCAATGCCCCCAAACAACACAGTTAGTCTATGTTGTGAGGGGCATTTTTCTACTCATCACAATATCTTATATGAAAGCAAAGAGTCGGTTTCATGGCATTATTATTCACTCTTGTCAAATCAAAGTAAGTGATTACTTGATGGATTTGTATATTCACAATTTTTCTAGCTTTTCTCATCAAGATCAGATAAAAATTGTCTTGTTATAGCTAATTAGGTCCAGTTTAAGTGCTTTTTACAAGTGGAGGTAAGATAATCGATGCTGACATTAGTTTCTTAATGGGGGATGTGTGATTCACATTGCAAAAAGATCAAAGACGCTGTAACCTGTTGGCCTGTCCTTGTCTAAGAAGTACTTCTTTTTCATTTCCTACAGCATTTAACTTCGGTGTCCCTGTTGTTCCATGATGCATGATGCAATTTGTTTTTCTGTCTGTGAATTGGCACACATGCCTTTTGTTCACTCAATGAAGACTGAGATCTTACATTTTTCTTTGAGATCGCTTTAATGAAGCCCTGGGCACAAGCAAAAAGCAGCAGCAGACAGGCCTTTCTAGGGTTGTAATCCTGTCTAAGAAAAACAGATTTTTATCAAAGTCGATTTTCTGTGTCTGCACTGCGGTGAAGACATTACAAAAAAAAAAACTTCATAGGGACCACTATAGTTCAGTTCATTTCGCAGAGATCGAAGCCAAGATAAGGAATTGCTGTTTGCTATATGCACATTCTCACAGGCACACGATAACACATTTGATGTAACTTGAACATGTTCTAATCCATCTAAACCTTGGAGCCCAGCACTTCACAACAAATCTGTTTGATGCCACCTGCTGCATACCTGCTCATGCAAACTTGCATGTTGCATTAGAGCCTCGAACTAGACACATCATTATCACTTTTTAACCTCAATCACACTTGGGGCCGTGCAGCAGCTGTAAAGCACAAGTTCCCACATCAGATGCTCTTCCGGAGAGCTGGCAGTCGTCAGCGACATGCCATGAGGTGAGAGAGTGGCGGAGCATGAAAGGATGCTATAGATGGCCTGCTGATCAACAAGAAACCTGAACATGATTAGATTTATCAATAACCACCTACAGTAGCTGTTAGCAGCAGATGAAGATGATTTCATCACGATGGACCAGAAAATGAACACGTCAAAAGATGATTATCTCAGAATATCCTTGTTAGCATAGTGTCAAAAATGAGAAGCCTTTATGTATAGCAGTGAAGGTGAAGTTTTGCTTTTGCATTTATGTTGGCTTGATCTGTTTAACACTTTTTTTGTGCGTCATCAGTCACCTGATAACTGTGCCAAAATGGATTTAACACATGAAAGTGTAGTTTGTTGAGGGCAAGTTTGAGACATTGACAGTTGTTCTCAGCAGTTACTCAGGAGTGAATGTGCAAGAGAAGTGATTATCGATTCATTGATCTGACACAGCCAAATTTACGGCTCATGCTTGCTCTTGTTTTCTCTCAGTTAGAGCTGCTGGTGCTGCAGTGTCTCGGTGCCTCTGACAGAGTGAACCCAAGTCTCTTGGCTGTTTGGTTGGCGTGGAGTGGAGCCACACTGTGACTATGTTGGGGCAGTATGACAAGCAATTCAGTCTTTGCAGAGAGTTGCTGGTGACATGCAGATGATCCGTTATTTGTTTGAACTTTTGAATTGTATGCATGTTATCACTGTATCATTGATAAAATATAATATCTATTCATCAGATTGAGGAAAACTAGCTCAACTTTTCCGTCCTTGTGTTTTCATACTGCATCAATCTAGTTGGAGCTGGAAGTTGATAAATTGCAGGCCATTTGTCACAATTAATCTGTGATATTTTTATCACTGACTCGTTCAGCTATGTCAGAGTTCCTTCTCTGTCTTTCTAATACCAGTAGATTTGTACTCCCTGCATATTTGTCGTTTTTGTTGCTAAGGAAATAAGGGAGGTTTGACAGCCAGGCCTGGATGTCTGACATTTGATTGACTGTGCAATGTTCCAGCAGAGAGGCAGAGAAATTATCTGAATATTCAACATAAGGATTAATTCTTCTCCTCATGCACTCCTGAGTATCTTCAGCTGTGGACAAGGGAGGGGAAGTGTTTAAACACTATTTCAGAAGTTTGAGTTAATTGAAGCACATTGTTGAGGATCTATCAACAATGCTGACAGATTGTGGAGGACAAGTTTCATTTTGTGTAAATATTGGGCAAATTGAATACAGTTCTTGACTCACAATTGGCTCAGCTAGCAAAGAACTCAGAGGTCACAACCTGTTTAGCTGGTGAGAAGGCCCATTTGAAAACTAGTTGATGCTAATGCGAGACGAGCAGAAAATTGTTAATAGTAATTGCAACTAAAAGAAACACTCTTTTAATTTAGCAAGAGCAGCTCACCTGTCTTGCTCATTCACTCTCACTGCTCAACATCCTGTGCAGTTTGATGTTTTAACAAGAGAGAAAGCAGTTCACTCAATGAACTCTACTGTGTTGAGCAGAAACACCTTAAATAAGATGTAAGGGCATCTCAGTCAGCCGTCTAACTTCTCAGTCTGTGAAGCCATTGTTCTGTGTCTCATTTCCCAGAGTATTGATGTCTTTAAGTGAGTTTCTCAAGTGCCTGGAGGGAGTGGATCCTATATAGATTGCTTTCTGGGTATTGGGACACAGCTGGCTGGCGTATCTCAACAGTAGACCAATGGTAGATCTGGTGGAGTGGAGTGGAAGATTTTAGGAAATGATTGTGTAAATATAGTTGTTTATATACATTTTTAGTGAGTCTAACTGTAAGTTTTACTTTCTGTTAACAGTATGCTAGCTGATATCTGCACACACACACACACACACATACACACACACACACACACACACACACACACACACACACACACACACACACACACA
>JAOWBC010001868.1:20479821-20513144 GCA_028566105.1 Hypoplectrus providencianus | reverse complement strand
CACACACACACACACACACACACACACACACACACACACACACACACACACACACACACACACACACACACTACCAGATAATCTGAACGTGGTTCCTTGGTTATCTCCTTCATACAAACGAGTTTCACTCAACTGTGCAAGAAGAAAATCATTGTAAACAAAAATGTCTCTGCTAATAATAGTAGAGTAGTTTTATAGATGATATGTTGACACAGGAATTGGCTTTGTCCTCACAAATAAAAATCCTTTTTCGAATAGAGGAAGAAGAAGAACAGGAATATTGGCTAGCAACAGAGAAATGGTTCACTATAAAGAAAAGTAAAAAAAAATGGAAACAAAAGAAAAATCAATACTGTTGCTCTGCAAGGTAGCCATGCAGTGCTGTGAATCGGATAGAGAGCATGGATGGATAGGTGTAGAGAGTCACTGGGACGAGTTACAAATTGTGTGATGCTGCCTTCTCTGAAAAGCTGCAGTGGACTCCTGCCAGATTGTACCTCTCTAAATCAGCAATATTTCATCTTCAGACATCTACAGGCTTTTCTGTTAGATAATATTTAATTATCATCATTGAAAACTGAGTAAAATTAGCATGCCTATCCTTGATAGGCTGATATGTATCTGTTGAAACTAATCAAACAGCTCTGATTGTAAGCCTGCAGCCTATTAAGCAATAAAGCTCATTGAATTAGGCACGAGGCATGACGTATGAATGCTTTATTTACTGTATGCCATGCACACTTGAAAAATTCACTGATATAATTAGGCTTTCCAACATGACATCGGATTAATATTGCAACCACGATGGCTTACCCTTCTGTGGTGTGTAAAAGTGTCTTTATTTATATCTTGGTAAATTGATTGGATTTCCTCTTTTCAGTTAATTCATTATTTTGAATAGTATTTTACAGAGGCACAGATGTTGGGTTGACTCAAACAAGGAAGGAGCGAATATGCTACCACCTGGTCAGTCACTCCTCCTGGACTGAATTCAAAACAACTACATTCATACAAGCATACAGAGGCAATCTGGCAGAGGCACAATCTCAAGAAAACATAATGGTCTTACCCAACTGGATAAGGGCTGGCCATGATTACAGAGGAGACTAGAAACAAGTGCTCGGATAGAGAAGCTGTGAAGAAGTGCTCCAGAGAGTGTAGGCAGCTGGACTGCAGTAATTAGTCAGTGAAGCTCTTTGCGGTTAAGGGGCAGCTGACCACTGACTTTTCTTGCTTTAAAGAATGGCAGAGGTTCTTCCCTCCCTCAAATATGACTGTGATTAACATCAGCAATTACCTGCAGAAATTGCCCCCCCCCCCCTTCTTCTTTTAGACAAAGAGAAATTGATTGCCTGTTAGGTGTAGATAGCCTCAACCACAATGGACTTTCTATTTTAAACTTTGCTTAGGCCACTGTCTGAAAGTCCAAACAATAAAGTGTCATAGATAACATGCCAAAAAATGTAGAAATGTGTGTATGTAGTGCTGCAGATGTAAACAGCGGCAAGCCCAGCTGGTGTGAAGGCATATCGGCGTTGTAAGTGGAGTAGTAAACTTTAATCTGCCAATTCAAATTGAGGCAACCAACAGACCAAAAGTATCAGATGACATGCTTTATTGTCATTAAGACAACATTTCCATTTCAATATAAGAAGCATGCATGAAGCAATTAATAAAAAAAAACAAAAAAAAACATTCAATGCATTTTATCCATGCACCTATCTCACCTAACATTTGTGGAGCTCTAAAAATTACCTCTGTGATCTCTACTTTCGTGTCTGCTGTCATTTATGGTTGAGCTAATGAGCTAACCCCTCAACACCTTGTGAATTTGTTGATGTTTACCTCCTCAGAATTGGGAAATGTGTGGGAGAGGAAGTAATATGCGCATTAATGAGCACGTCACACGGACAGCAGCTAATTACAGTGACGCATCTGGGGCCTCATTTGGTGATGGTGTCAGCAGTAACAGCCTCCCGGCCATTTGAGTGCAGTCTGAATTACCATAGAAGTCCCACTGAAAGTTCCTCTTGTCTGAAAGCGTACGTGTCTGTCAGAGAATGGAGACTGAAAAGCTTTACATTTGTTTTTTCTTTAACTTTGTACGAGAGGGAGTTACGGGAGCATGTTCCTTTGAGGTGAGACTGAAAGGCTTTTCTTGGCTCCTGTGTGGGCTAACCTGAGATTCTTGAGATCAAGCCAGTGTGTTGGAAGATCTACTAGTAATAGCATTGTTACCCAGGGTTTTGTTGTTCCTTTAGAGAATATCCTTGCTGATTACAAAGACCTCTAAAATGCTGAAACAAGGAATGAAGTCACCTATTCACAGCAGGTTGTATTTATATGAGCTTATAAAAGTAGCCTATATACTACACTGTCTGCAGCAGTGTTGTTGTTTGCTGTGTTTCAGCAGCACTGAAAGAAATCTCACTGTGAGTTGAAAGAGCTCCACTATTTGATAGCCTTTGTCTGAATTTCATTTGTTGGTAGCAAAACACCCATAAAAATCAGTATGAATGAAGTGAAATGTCTTGATGTATATAATAAGAAAAACACTGCAAAGACGTGCAGGTTACAATATGTTGATTGCAACATAAAACAGTGGACAGAAATACAAGTTGCACATCACCAACGAAAGTAAGACATGCAAAAACAAGGTGCGTGTCTGCTGGCAAATAAACACTAATTTGTAAGCATAAAGTTAACTTTTTAAAATGTAGTTACAAATGTGCAGACAGCTTTGCAGATCTCATTGGCGGTCCATGACAGAGATATGTTACTGTGAATCCATAACATTTCATAAAGTTCAGAAGCACCAAAAGGCTTGGTGCCAAATCTGTGCAGTGGAAACACTGAGCAAACTTCCTCACTGCGCTCTTGCTGCTACCACCACTAACCAGAACACACACCAGATCTACCAGCATCAGAATCTTAAGGATTTTAAATAATTAAGTTTGGGATAGAACACGCTGTGCTGTAGTCACGAAAGTGCTTAAAACTTACTTGAGACCTTGTAAGTGAAATGCAGAGTATGTGCTTCTTTGAGCACTTGGTGGGAACATGATTTGAATGCATGCTTCTTGGAATAATAAGCAGGCAAAAAATTGAGGGACAAATTTGTTTACTGAACATGGTATCTGTCAAAAAAAATACTTGGGAAAAACAAACAATGTAGGAAGAACTACAATGGCAATTATAAAGTGTTAAAACAAAGACAGAGACTTGTGTTATAAATGTATTCTGGCGTACAGATGCACTGAATCCTGCAGCTGTTTTTCTATGACTCACTCCAACTATGACCTTATTCAGGCTGTACCTTTATACCAAATATCAGGATGGTTTGGATCAGGGAATCTTGACACCATTTTAACAAGCTGCTTTCAGCAATTCATGGTATAATTTTTCACAGGTCATCCATACTTTGACAAGCAAATTTTTAAAATATACAAAATTAATTTGTTAAAGGTTTCTTAAGAATCAGATTGTTATTGCAGCTGTAACATGAGTTTTCGGTGTTATGGGCAATATAGCTGATAAACATGCTTTCCAAAAGATCAGAAATAATCATGATTCTAAACTGGATCATAACTAAAAATCCTTAATGACATGAAATTAATTGAAAATGGATGATGTACTGTATACAAGTTTATCATACAAGGTATTCATTATTATATTATAACCCTGATTAAGGAAAAACACAAAAATCACCAGACAAATCTTTTAAGTGTATACTTCTATGACAAAAGTACAGTGTTTTAAAAAAAGTCATAATGTTTCATATATAAACTCAGTCAATTGTTTAAGAAGTGTTTTAATGACATTTGTAAGCAGACTGTATGCAACTGCAACCAAAACTGTCTTTGATATACAGTATTACTTCTCCGCCAGCTATTGAAAATGAATTATACAGAAATGCATTTAGACCACACTAACGTTGCCATCTGTCATCGATATATGTGCTCTCTTCCCAGCTGCTGTCTTATTCTTCTTAATGCCTTTGGCTATTTCAATGGATTCCCCACATTACTTACATTCCATATAACTGACCATTAAGCAATAAGCCTGTGCATAAAGTGTATTTCATGGATAAATATCAGGATGTCTATTATTTTAAGTGTCTATATCATTAGTTTAAACTGATGATGCAGGTGTGCATTAGTGTGCATTGAGGCGTGCATTAGTGACTTGTTAGAGAAACATCTATGTTTTGTGTTAATAAAAGCTCACGCTAATTCGTCTAGACAAAAGAGCTGTGTTACTTTTACCTATACATTTGGAGACATGTGAAATATATCAGGTGGAGGATGACAAACTGTAAACTCATTATTGACCTCCATATGAGCTGACAAATGTTGATATTATACTTAATTATAAGATATGTATATTTGTGTTTTACGATTTATATTTTAATTTCCTTTTTTCCACAAGCAGTACTAGAGTTACATTTGTTTTGGTAGGAATTGTCTGTAGTTAGTTTACATCTATATAGGTTACATTTAGTAAAAGATGAGGTACTAGTGATGTGTCTGCCCCTTCATCTTCATTGTTTAATTTCTTTGAATAATTGCTAACCGATTTACCACCCAAAACTATCTTTGGTATTTTCATGTTCAATGCAATCAATAGCTGAAATTGAGCACTTTATAAAGTAGATGAATCAATGGATTTCCTTCATTTTATGATGAGAACTGGAGCAAAGCTGCATTGGCTTTCAGTCATACTTACTATTGATTGTGAGGGCCATAATTTACTTCTGTCCCAAAGCAAGCTTTTCACCCCATTACACTCTGCTCATGGCTCTTTGGCCAAAGCCAGACTTGGTCTCCATCATCATTAACACCTTCCCGCTCATTAAATTGTGAGGCTAGATAAAGGGACAGAGATTATAGATTCCATCATTGCTCTTCACATCACCCTAATGATTTGTGCAAAGGTCTAATGGTCGACATGGCAAAAGGCCAAATCCCACCAAATTGTCACAAATTAGAACAAGTGTCAATATGTTGAATTGTTTTGTACTTTCACCTTTGGCATACATTACAAAGCAGGGCACTTGACTGGTGAATGAGGCTTGACATTGAATATTTACTTCATTCTTCAAAACAATGTGGCTAAAGAAGTAAAGGTTTCGCACTCACCTCGAAAAACATTAAGGTATCTACTTGGTTTCTTAGCTCATTTAGATGTTCATAACTTTGTTTTTATAAATCATGCTATATATACATCTATATAATATCTTTTTATCTTTATTGACCTTGATGTATTTGTTGCTCAAACTAATCTTGTAGTCCAGGCATTGCAATCCCATCATTAACTAGAATATCTTGCAAAAATCCATCTCCTTTCACTTGGAAAATAACGTGATTTTCAGTATAGTGATTGCTGTTCTATTTAATTTCATAATCCATGCACTAGATCCGTCATTGCAAGAAAACTGGAGCAATGTAGTTTAGGATCTAAAAGTAATCCCTGACACACGTGTTTTCTCTCTTAAATTCAAAGGTAGTTAAGGATTAGTGCCATCTTTGATCTCAATCAATACAGTCTTGATGTAAAGCATCTCTCCCTGGCAACTGATAGTCTAAAGAATAGAGCACCGACACTCCAGTAAATAGATTAGGGTCTTGTCTGAATGGACTTATTGTATCCTTCAGTAGTTGGATAACGAATGCAGCATCTTAAGAAAATCAGCGAGAAAAGGTCAAGTTTAAGAGATTACCATTTATCACAGGCAAATTCTCTGCTAAAGTGCAACCTCTTGTTAACATAAACAAACTGGGATGACAATATTTGTTTTCAAGAAGACAAAAGAAGAGGTGAAACAAGACAAGGAATTTAAACAAATTGATAATATTATTCATGTAAGTATTTTGGTGAATGAGTAAAGTCAGAGAGTACAAGGAGACAGTGGAACATAGAGTTAAAGATATCTATGGTTACAGAAGTGTGTTGAGATGGATAGATTAATCCAACAACAGATGATAATAAAAGAAACTGTAAATGTTCTGTCTGCAGCCTCAGCTATCTGTGCAGGTTTCTGTCTGGACACAGAATGTATCAACTGGTCTTCTTTTTCTTGCGCACTGACATTGAGGTTTGTTTTATGGGAAACATTTTAAATATATCACTAAATGTTCTTGCTAGCTGCAATTAAATAGTTTTCATAAATACCTAGTTTTGACCTGCCATACCACCAAAAAAGATTAAAAGGAGTTGTAGATCAAATGCACAATATTGTTTTAAGTGCGATTTTTCTTTCACAGAAGGTTTGGCATGTAAGGCAGAGAGAAAACAACAGAAAAACAAAAAGCAGACTAACAGGATCAGTCTTCAGTTAGCAGTTGCCAGTCAATGATTTAAAAGGTATCTTGACTTTTGGTGCAGTGAAGATTCAATCCCCTATTGATCCTTCAAGTGTCAAGTTCTTGTCAAGGAGGCCTACAGCACTTCCTGATGCAATGCTTTGGCTGAGTAAATAATACCTCTCAGCAAACGGCGAGGAGGAAGAGTTGAGAGGGAGTCCAATGTTACTGTATGTGTGTGGGCAGTGAAAGGGGAAAAATCTGACTATCCCATATATATACCAAATAAACAGAAGTAAAATCCGAAAAAGTAAAGCATGATGCTGTGGTTTGTTGTAGAAACATTGTTGTGAAAAGTTCACATGTATGGACAGTAATGAGCTGCTAATTCTTATAAATGTGATGTGGCATTGCATCTCAGAAGAGACGCACCACCTGGAAAAGTTGAAAGTAAAATATATGTAAATGTCCTCTAAAGCAATGTGAGTGACGAGCAGTTGACAGCAAAACACACTTGCTTTTATTCTCATACAAATATAAGCTTAGAGTTGTTTACTTGTGAGGTGGAGACCACTTCCAGCACAGATACAGGACCACATTGGCAATCAGTCTTGCAATCTTTGGTGTCATTGTTATGAAAACTGTTTCAGACACACATTCAGCAAGGTACAAAAAAAGATAAGAAAACAAAGCTTTTCTGTACTCAGGAAACAAACTGTGAAACAGGAAATTAACAACGCAGCAAACGTCCAAAAACAACAGTTCTTTCAGAGCAGAGTATGTAAATTTCGTGCTCTGTGCAACATACCCACGTGGCTACAGCTTTATGAGGCCAAAGGCTGCCTCCTGCTTTGTATCGGTATTTGGAAGCAAACATAGAGGAGGAAGAGGTGGGTGTTTGGGTTGTTCTGGGTTTGTATTGGGTGATTTCAATGATCAGGTGGTGTTAGTTGTCTAAAGAACTGACAACAGATTGTTATTAGTAAGGTTTAACAGCTCCTATGCATTCAAGATAAACAAGTGAAATAGAAGAGTAAAGAGGGAGGAACAACGGATTCTGTCTGAACAGGAGCCTCAGCAGCATCAGACTGAGTGAGAATGAGCAGTGAGAACACACATCAAGGATAGATAGCCTTGGCTCCTGATGTTTTTCCACATCAACTGATATAGTCCATGTTTTAACTTCCTTCCTTCTTCATTATGCACCCAAACACCTTAAGTTCACCACACTCATTTGGCCCCCATCTCTCAGCACACTGGGAGATTCAGGGCCCTACTCCACCTTTACCTTCCTCTCCAACTCTGTTGTGTGCAGTTGATTAGCTGACTGATGGCAGCTGTGCTCTTCCTCCCAAGGGTCACGCCCAGATCTGCACAAATATTAAAAAAAGACAGGATGAATGAAAGCTTTGGCAAAATGTTATGAACCAGTAAATATACTTTCACTGAAGATCTGCAGCATTTTTGTTGAGGAAACATGACCTTCCCCTCCTCTGCTGGAGGGCTCCTAATCACATGTGTGGAGCATTTTCTGCCCCCAAAGCTACAAAGCCAATACTGCTTAAATAAGTTGCAGATTTTCAATTGTATTTAAAGTGTCTTTAACCATAAAAAATGTCATATACTCTTCTCAAAAGAATACTCACTCTACAATGGCCTGTCTACTTCTGATGTCCATTTATCCTTTGCCTGACACCTGCATATATATCCTCCAGCATGTGTTATTGGCAACTAGCCTGTTGATGCTGTGTTCGCTGATGCTCTGTAAATATGACCTGCCAGCTACAATAACACTTTATGTCATCATATGAGTGGTAACTGCAAGTAGCATATGTTGGGGTTGCTGATATCCTCCAATTGGCATTACAAATTTTTAAAGTGTTACAGCACAAGCCATGAAATACAAGCCGCAATTTGAGCCCTCAGAGGAAGGAAAAATCACAATTTACATTCAAATCAACCACATTTACAAAGGTGTAACATGTAGTCTGTGAGGGGTTAGTTTTAAAATTCTTGAAATGACTTCAGTTGTAGGATTTAATGTCATTTTTAACTACTTTACCTGTGGTATCATGTCAAATGGATTAAGCTGCCAGATGGCACCATTGGTGATTTGTGTATCAATAGGATAGCAACACTTCTATGACCTGGGGATATGAATCGATCCCAGTTGATTTTTAAGACTTAGTATATTGGAGCGACGTATTCCCTCAACCAGCTAAAAACTTTTTTCTCTGAATTATACCTACCATACCACACCTATCAAACCTGCATTATTATTCTATGGCCCTTTACATCATCTTTTGGCAGGACTTGACCAATAATGTTTCGCTATTGACTTTTTGTACAATTTCAAAAGCCTCAAATATGGGCTTCACTTGTGAATGTGATCTCAGCAATGACAAACAATCCCTTCTTCAATCTTGTGTTGATGTATGTGTCCTATAGGCTCAATGCTCTTTGTCTCCCTTGGTGTATTTGCAGTACATTCAACTCTGGTCTTCTAAGTCTCTCAGCATTTCACTGCTCAAATGTTTGACCCAGCCGTGCTGAATAAGGTATCAAAAGAGGAAAGAAAAGCGACATGCTGGGATTTTTTAACCAGGAGAGGGACTTGAATAGATTTGACATAGATTTCTTGTTGTGTTGTACAGTGTGCTTGAATATTTCATATTTTTAGTCTGTGTCATTGGTTGTTATTGTCTGTCTGTGTTGAATGGTTATTCTTGCCCCAGTTTCTCTTGGCACAAAAGCCTTTGACTGAAATTGTGTTCACAATAGATGTTGTCAAATATTGATGAAAAACTTGACAAATATGTGTAAAAGGGAAACGTGAAGAAAACATCTGAAAACAAACAAAACCTTATCAGAAATATGTTCACATCCCGGAATTGTAAAAATAAAAACAATAAAAACAGAATAAAACCAATTGTATAATCTGTCCATGACATCAAACAGGACCATTTGTAGGTCCAGTCATCCGAACTATTTTCTGAGAAAAACAGACAACAAGGAACAGAATAAAACCTGCAGTTCATATTTGCAGGGTTGAGTCTCCCAAATTGGCAGGTGAACTTCCTTAGCCTGTCACCCTGCCTGATTCCTTGGCATCTTTCACAATTTGTGATGACACAGGGGGCTTTTGCAAACTGACCCAACCACTTATTCACAGCTTGCTTTATTCCAGCTGAGCTGTCATACTTCTGAAAGGTAGACCATCAAATCTTATAACTTTTAAATGCCATTTATGCAGAGTCTCGGTCTAATATGCGGTCCATGTGGCGTGTTAGATAACAACAAATTAATAGTTGTTCCGTCAAGGCTGGCAAAGAAGACAAACTGTATATACAGTGGAATGATGCAGCTTTACTTCAAATGTATTCAGTGACTTACCTACTGTGCATTTAAAGTTTTGAAATCGAGCACAACGTTCATTTCAAGCCTTTATTTCAAGATGTCTAGCTGTTCTACATGAAACAAATCAGCACAAAAAATGAATCACATTTGTTTCACCCCATCCTGCTTTCACAATAAAAAAGGGCACTCAGTCATGTTTCATTACAAAGAAATCACAGAGAGCCAAAAAAGTGAGAATCTGTGACTCAACACTCCACAGTCAAGTATTACTCTTATATCATCAGACAAAAGCAATCCACATGGCTTGTTGTGATAAGCCAATGGATTTCTACCTAGAGCAAAGCAAATTTAAGAAACTGCTAACTGTCCAACAATGCTAAATAAAAACATGAATTGTGCTCAACAGATGTGTTTCATGGACTCTGCTGACATAGACAGATGCAGTTGCCATCAGTGTTTAACAAGCAAACTGGAGTGAGGGTGGAATAAAGACACCTTTCTAGATGGAGGATGGAGAGAAATCAGTTAAAAATAATGCAGATAAAGTCTGACATTTCTGCTAACACTGAAGAGATCTTAATCTGTGAGAAGAATGCTTGAGCTGGGCCAGTTTGATTGGGCTGTTGTCTTTGACAGCCAGGCCTGCAGAAAGGCCAGGTTGGACTGTATTGTTATCAAATAATCCAATATGGCTTCTGTGTTATCAGACAGTATTATTGTTTTAGACTTAGCTTCTGTTTTTTTAGTTCTCATTGCAAATGTCTAATAGTGAAGTGTTGGGGAATTAATTACATCTTTTTCACATGGGTGTTGTAGATCATATAGAACCGAAAATGTTTACATGCAAAGTACTGTGTACATACAGAAATTAAAATTACTCTTACACATGTGACTGTGAGATGTATGCAGAGTACTCTTCAACTCTAAACAGCATCTAGAAAAATGTTTGTTTTGATTTTTTTTACTTATTGATATATAGTCATCAAATAACATCAGAAAGAGATTGTTGTTCATGTATTAAGTTTCAAATTTAAAATATCAGTGATTTATGTTTCAATCTTTCAGACCTTTTTTTGTTTGCATGACACTATTGTATTTCATTGCGTGACTCAAACTGTTCCTCTTGTTGTTGTTGAGGCAAAGTACAAATACTTAATTCAAAGGCCTGAGTCATTTTGTCAGACTTTGTCAAATGTAAGAAACATTCAGCAACTTGAACAGAATAAAATAATAGTGGATTCCTGGGGGCACAGAGCTGCACAAATGGCAGAGATATGCATGAAACAGATGAAATATGATAATAGTAGATATGTATAATTGTTCATGGGTCACACAGATGGGTAGAGTCGTAGCAGACATTTGCTAGTGCATTTAGATCAAGAATAACTCATCCCAGCACTGAGCACACAGTGGCAGACACACATGCAAAATGTCATACTGAATTTGTAGACTGTTGTTTGGGCAAACCTAACTTAGCTTTACAAAGAAGTATTTGCTTGGAGTAAAACACAGTCATACATAGTGGTAAGGGACAAATCAGGTTGTCACTTGGAGACAGATTTATTTGAGAAATAACATAATTGTTATTGTCCAGAAACCAGTATCCCATCTGCATCACCGACACCCATGAAATTAAATTTTCACAAGACTAGCTCTGAGCTGATAGAAAAAGCTTCAGGTACAAAAGGAAAAAAAGCTCTGATTTGTTTCTTTCACTGTGGTCAGTCATACTATTTTTTTGGAACAATGCAATCTAATAGTGATATTTAATCTACATTTAATGCGTATATTAGTGCTTCGTTTGTCAACTTTCAACTGTGTGGTCTGCAAAGTATGGTACTTGAGTAAATGTGGACCCTATTGTCCTGCTAACCTCACTCTCAGTGTGAAGAAACAAATGATGAAACACTGGATGAAAAACGACTGTACTATATGTGTTTTGCACTGCAAATTCAGTGGCATCCAGCTGCCTTTTGTTTCAGGCAGAAACTCTTATCCTTACTTTTTTTCGTAACTGCTTATAGGCACCAATGTGCTGACACTTTTAGCATATTGATAGATTTCTGTCCAATCTATGTGTAAATATTGACCTACGGTTCATCAATGCTGAAGCCAGAGTGATTTAACCTTTACTCAATGACAAGAAACTGTAGATCAAGGCTCATCATGCAACAATAACAATTGTATCCATATAAACAATGCAGATGAAGCTGCACCCTGCATTGAAGAGTATGATGTATGTATATACATTGATAAACCCTAATCAAATTAGAAAAACATTTGAGCATTATTATTTTTATATGTATATTGATTGGTTTTCTGAGTGATTGATGGTCTCAAATACTTAAAACTACTACTACCCTTTTCCTTGTTATGAAACACTTAATGGCGCACAGCTATTTAGCTAAAGCACAGCTGCAGGATGACTGTTTATTCTAACTGCCTCCTGAGCTGGAACCCTTCATGTGATTTCAATGTTCCATCAAATGCAGATGTAGCCTATTGTAGCAAGTGGGGACAAATACTGAAGCTGTGGTATTCAGTTGTGTTTTAATTAGGCTTGACATCAGGTCATGTATCAACATCTTGAGCTGGCAGTGGACATTTTAAATCTGAAGCATGTCTTCAGATTGCATTCAGGGAGCCAGAAATTCTAAAATTGAGCAGAGCGACTGTAGAGCATGGGAAACAACATGGGCATTGCTGTGTTGTGGAATATGTCAAATATTCACATGCCTTTCAGCCCTCCACATTTGAAGAAGACTGCCTGTGTCTCTTCGGCTTGCCAGGTGTTTGACATTCTTCACCAGCGACTCGTTTACTTCAGCTGGAATCAACTGTTTCTGTTGAGCTGGATAGCTCTCTAAACCCTCACATCTTCCAGCAGTTTAACAACCACATGTGGACTGGCTCATGAAAATTGAGACATCCAGCACAATGCAGTGCTATATTTCCATAAGTCCTCTTTCTCTCAATCTGCTTCCATGAAATCCTTTTTGATCATGTGCAATCCCTGCTCAGTACCTGGCTGCTGACCATTTTCTAGACACAAATGTCCATTTGGCACGAAGAATGCAGCAGACATGATTCTGCTTAACATTTCCAAGCCGGACAAATTGGGCTAAGATACCAGCTGTTAAGCATGGGAAGGCTAATCAGTTTAGCAGAATGCTGAGGATTATGCAGTCAAAGAAGAGTTGTTGTTCTAAACACAATATACTGCAGAGGACAACACATCTGCTGTTGGTTTCGTTATCTGAGCTATTTCGTCTTGTTCATTCTGGAAGCTCGTCTTAGCCTTATTATTTGCCTGCTGCTGTTTACCACAGGCCTGTTGTGAAGGAAGTGTCCAATTAACTGTGGATTTGGTGGCATGTGCTATCACATCAGGGTTCCCAGAGTCTCAAGTCATCTGTGTGGCAGGGTGTGAGAGCTTTAGGCCAGCCGTTTTAAATCACTTCCCTCAGCTAAATGTACAGCATAAAGCATTGCATGACTGCATGTGTTAAAAATAAAGAGACAAAGATAGCTCCAGAAAGACTGAAAGTGTCTATCAGACAGTTTGTCTTAACTATTTACCTCTGTGATAATAAACATAAAATTGTACTATATAATATAGTATTAAAACATAAGAAAATAACTGCATGTGACCACTTCATGTCATAATAAAAGCATAAGTCACTGATATGAGTGTGTTACAGACATCTGTGTTTTTAATAAATAGTTGTCTACAATTTACTGCTTTATTAAAAGAAATCACATATGATGCAAGGGATATCTAAGTCTTTGTTTTTAATCACTGTTGTAGCTCTGTGTTGTGGACACTGCATTAATTAGTTGTGTGAATTCTAATTTAGCGTGCTACTTTACAATTAGAATTGCCTTTAACAAGTCTTTTGCTATAAATAATTCAACAGGCTTGCGTCCTTTTATTCCACTGCATTGCCTGGAGTTGTCAGCCACTACCTGTCTATCCATGAAAATTCCCAAAATATTATGTAGATCCTTTTTCTGATACATTTTATGGCCTTACATTCGAGTTTTGGAACAAAACAACATATGACACTGGATTTGTGATTTGTGATTACAAATGATTGGGAAGAACACTTATGAAACACGAATGATTCATTGATATAATCAACCTTTTTCAATCTAAGCTTAGTCAGGCTTGTTTTTGGGACATAATTGTTCCAAGTTGCAACTTTTTAACAAATGCAGTTTTATTTGGCTCATTAAGTTTTTTTATTGAAAAGCCCTAATATGCATGTTTTACTAGACAGCAGACTGTGCAATTAAAGTTTAAAGAACAATTAGCTGTTACTCAGATTGTAAGATCACAGGAACTGAAGCAGTTTGACGTGTTAATATTAAAAAGTGGGAGGAATTAAGAAACACCTTCTTTTATTACTGGTAGAGCACCAACACTTTTAAAATGTCATATCTCCAAATTGCAACTAAAAAGTCTGTTAGAGCTGATTCTGTTAAAAGCCCTGATGTCAAGGTAGTACTACAGTTGTTCAATTAGAAGATCTGCTTCACTTTAGCTTTTGGCATTATGCTCTATAACCCTTGTGCTAGGCCTCTGAGGGTACAGGGGCAGACTCTGTCTTTGGTCTTCTCTCTGCAAATTGTTCAAGACTGGCCTCATAAAACAAGGTCCCAAGGTTGAGACAGTGTTGGAGACTGACTCAGACACTATGTGCTACAAGCAATGATGCAATAAACCTTTGTTTAGGGAAGCACTCACACAGCATTACACTGTGGTGGTCACTGAGTTCTCAGCATGGGGCCAAAGGCACAAGTATTTTCCTGTTCCAGTCTTTTTTAATCTTTTCAAAGTGATGTTTTTTTTATATGTTCACTGCCTCCTGCACAGCCTTCTGGCTAAATGCAAAATCCATGTTTTACTCTTAAATGTTACTTGATTTATTTTTCTGTTATAATTTTTTTAATAATGCTGTCTGGCAGGTGGATTTGCCTTCATCTTCTCTTCCCCATCTGTTTAGGTTTAAAATGCTGACACGTCTTTTTCTGTTTCATTCAAGCTCTGTGCGTATGGATCTGCTTGCAAAGATATACCCCTGACCCCAAGTTTCCCTTGATTTCTGTGGCATTTTACTAACCTTTTGAACTAATAATCTCCATGTTTTTATGTCTATTCAATTCAGTTTTCCTTTGTGTGTAGAAAAAAGTGAGGGAGCTGAATTTGCTTCTCGTCTATTCTGTTATATTCTCTTTGAAGAGAGACAGATGAAAAGGAGGATGGGGGAGGTTGTTAATACTTTTCATAAAGCTACTCCAGGCAATATGGATTGGAGGCTGGCAGCATCTCTTATAGGCACATGTAGCTAAGTTACACTGTCTAATAGAATGTCAAAATATATTGTATGTTGTCATTTCCATCCTCGACTCTAAACTACTGTTGAAAATACAGCAGTTTCTTCGTCTTTTGAAGAAAAAAATGTGCATTTTCGAATAGTATAAATATCAGAATTTTGTAGCACATTGTTATTTTCAGTTTTACAATACACAATTTAAAATGGCATTAAATGGTAACAGTTCCGACTGTACCCATCTTACGGTAGAACTGTTAAATTGTGACCTAAAATACAATACAAAAGCACAAGAAATCCATGTAAATGTTCTATATTTCAGATTACATAAAAGACAACAACAGTACATACATCAAATCATCAAGGCATTTTATGCTTTTTAAACATTGTTAGAGGGAACCCTAACCTGCATGTCATACAGTATGTAATGTTATGGTGAGAAATCTGATTATAGGAAAATTAAAAGAGAGAGAAAGGTGTGAGAATGGTGCAAAACAGGAGTTACTCCTGCTTTCACTAAGCCTGCATACTCAATAAAATGTATAACTGGAGCTAATGTGTGACTTAGAATTTGGAGTTCAGTCAATGCAAGAACATACTGGGACACAATACAGTGACAAGACTAGAAATTATTGTAGTTAGTGGTCCTTATTGTTCATGTAATGTAATTGAGTTTTGGATCAATGCATCTGGGCCTAAAAGACTCCTTTGGCATGTTTGTGTCATCAATTGAATTGAACGCACAGACATCGACTTGCCCTTCATGTCTTGCTGCTACATAATGAAACTGCTGCTGGGCTGTGAGCTGAGTAACACTGCTGCACATGATGAGTCCAGCACTGCCTGGCTGAGCTAAGACTTTGAAACCCACTGGATTTAAATGTGAAATAATTCATGATAGAGGATGTAAAGTATCGTCATAGTCCAACTGGGAAATGGTGTTTTACTACAGGGTCTCACAATAAAAGATGGTGATTGAAAGGCTTTGTTGCACACAGCTTTTGGAGCCTAAAGATGAACTGAAAGGCTTAAATTGAACAGCAACAATGAAAAAATATCCAGTGAAACCAATGAAGTACCTTTGCTTGAGAATTTTACCTGTTCAACTTGCAAAACAGGACATTCACAGCTTCGGGTGTTTACGTAACAAGGACAAAAAGACAGTGAATAAGCATTGAAGTGAGTTGAGCCTTGTTGACAGTGTGGCCTTTTGTTCCTGCCGAGGACAGTTGCTAGATTGAATTGATCTGACTTTAGAGCCTAACCATTTATCTTGGTCAGTCATGTCTGATCTGTGGCTGTCAAGTGGAGACAGGCTTCTCAGAGAAATAAACTGCTTGGAGAGCTAGTCAGGGGTCTACTTTACCTCTGCCACAGCAGCAGCATTTCCTTGACTACTTATGGGTTTTTGTTTTTGCATGGAAGTCAACAACTTTCAATAATTTAATGTATAGAGCTGAAACAGTTCAATTAAAATATTAAATGATTAGTAGAATCCATTACTAGCCCCATAAGTCCAGAGTTTCATAAATATCTGCTTTGTGATTTTCATGCATATCTATCCTATATTTCAAAATTAACTGAATAATTTAAGTTAATCATCAGTTGAACAAAGCCTTCTGCACTGTTGGTCCACCAAAGCAAGTATTTGATGATTTTTCAATACTTTTGCCTTGTCACAGACCAAACAATTAACAAATTAACCTAGAACATACTCAGCAGTTTCAAAGGTAATGAAAAACACACTTAGCTGCCATAATGCTGTTTAAAAAAATGTCTGGTTTTAAAATTATGTCCCCATGTGATTTTCATTCCCATTATGGTGAAGAAAACCACTTTGCCAAAGTCATTTCAATTAACCTTTATTGCAGTTTTTGCAACAAAATATTTAGCAAAACAACATAGTAAAATCTGTTCATTATCAGTCTACGGAGAAACACAGTAGTGTTTTAGGTTGCAAGATCAAATAGGGAAAAATAAATAACTAAATGCTCCATTACTTTCCCCAAGCTACAACAGAAGGCTGTTTGGTCCTGCTGCCATATTTTCCTCAGAGATTTTCACTTTCGTTCACCTCTCTCCAAGGACCCCCCGAATTTTTTTTTTTATTGGCACTAGTGCAGCTCAGTACTGTCACTCCAATTCAGAAGGCTGTTAGCTGATCCTTTTGACCGTGTCTTCCGCTACCTGGGCCATTTCTAAGCCACAGATGATAATCCTCAAGGGGCCCTCATTAAGTCTTTGCTCCAATTAAGCCACGCTCATTTTGCCGCAGCACAATTGCTCTGTACCACAGCGCACAAATCCTCCAACAGTGGATTAGGCTGATCAGTGGGTGGGATGAAAATAGCAGCACTGGTAAGTCAGCGGTAGAGGTGAGCATTTCTTAGGTGTCAGCAGCCACTGCACACACGTCCAGTGGTGTGCATCCAACAATTTGAGTTTAAGGAAATTATATTGCATGTGAAATCATACAAAATTTTGAGCTACAGTAGATATGGCCTATTTAAGTGGCTCAAATGTGGCTTAGCCATTTGAATCACTGAGCAAGCCAGTACTGCTGAACTTTGATATAGTAAGTACATTCCTGCTGGCATTAAGGCTTTTGAGGCCTACATTTTTCTTATCCTTCACAGTTTCATAATCTGTTATGAATCCTGTTGCAGTATGGATGGGAGTGACTGGATAAGTTGTCTTCAAATCTCACTGACTTCAAACTACAGTAAATGTGCAAGTCATTTACAGAGAGTAGTGATGACATAAATGAACACAATAATAAAACATTCTATAGAGTTTAGTAATGACATCTCCAAATGTGATCCAAACTCCCCCTACAACTAAACTGTGGAAGCAAGGGGCTCAGAGGGAAGAGGGGGAGGGCTGATGTGTTTTAACGCAGTGCAGTTGTATAATTCATTTTACAGCTCAATTCATGTTTAATTTTTCAGTACTACTTTAATGTCATGCATTTGCACAAAAGAGAAAAAAGGAAAAAGAGTGTGCTCATCAGTCAGCAAAAGAATATTCATGAGTGTTTACGAGTTTAATCTTTAACAGAACTTATCCTTGCTGTGGGAACATTCATGATTTGAAATTCTAGTGAAATCAAAGCTATTGGCTTACTCTGCAGCACGACAATGACGCTTTAGAAATACCAGTCTCTGCTCTGACGGTTCCAAAGTAGTCCAGAACTCTACCAGTCAAAGTAATGGATCTTATCAGCAAGCTTTCAAAACCAAGTAAACACATCAGTTTGAACATGAATCATGCTCGTGGTTCTAGCAGTAATATCTGGTGGGCCACACTGTCAATGACAGCATCCTGATGAGGCGATGGCCGGTGGATCAGCTGACAGCTGACTGAAAGCTCAGTAAGATACCACTCAGCCGTTACATGTTGAAATTCTACGTATCACCGTGCAGCAAACTGTTATCCAAAAACATCTCCATCTTTTTATTACCGTATCATGTTTAACTGTCAGTTGCCATTGATATTGGTTGACCATTATAAACCAACTTTCTTTAAAACTGATTTTGTTTCTGCGTCTTGTTCTACACAAATAAGACTTGTGCATAAACAATATTTATGTGTAGTTTGGCATATTCGAAAACAAGCCTATGTACAGCAGGCATGCTTTAACAGACTACAAGCCAAGACTATTCATAAGATATATTGATTGATGGGAACCATTGTCTCACATATGCTGTGGATACTTTGCAATCACTTACCAGTTTAATTCTGGCTGTTTTACGCTCGACTGAACATAGGACTAGTGATTCTTAATGGAAAGTAACTAATATTTGCTCAAGTACCTGTTAGTTCCCCATCTTTAAAATAAAGAGGCTCAAAATATCTAAAAATGCGGTTGGCTTTAAGTGTTGCTGTTGTGCATTTCAATAATATGCCATTCAGTCAGTAAGGGACATCCCCTGTCCATGTCTGCACCCCGAAGTTGAATGGCATGAGCCCTGCAAATGCTGCTCACTTGTCTTTCCCCGACTCAAATGATGGTGTAATGAGCCATTCTCTGGCAGCTGTTTAGGCAGAAAAATGATCAAGTTGACCAAGCAAGGAGAAAGATTTTGTGCATATGTCATACAAGTCTTTCCTTGCCTGCTATCCTGCTGTGGTTTAGCTAATGTTCTTCCTTGGACTGACATTTCTTCAAGGATGTTTATCCTGGATCACTGGGCATTTGCAGTGGCTGAGTCGTGAGCTGACTCTCCACGTCCGCTCTGATTTGTGTTTCTTTTGTTTTCCTTTAGACCCTGGGGTAAGTGACCTGTGAATACTGTCACACTGGAGGTTTTCTAAAGGACTTCATTGCTTCTGTAACAGTGTATGGACATCTGACATTGGGAAGCCCAGCAGGTACGTCAAATTATGTTAATATCTTTTGTGATCATGGGTCATTTTTATTTTTTTTTTATGTTTGGATTAAAGATTAAAGAGGTCACTTTAGAACATTAACTTTTATTGTGTGTATATATATATATATATATATATATATATATATACATGACAAGGACAGGGGGAAGATGGATAAAGCATTGTCTGAAAATAAACTGGTGTAAGAAATGTGGTCTCTTTCAAGCTGTGAGCAAGACTGATGAAGAAAACTTGATACACTGTACACTATACACATTAACAATATTTTGTATAAATTATATATTTAATAAATATTGTTTGCATTCAAGTCATGACATTTGAAAATCACTTGCACTTATAGTAAAATAAATAATGTAACTCAAGGCATTGGACATTAATATAAACAGTGCCTATGAGTCACAGGTAAAGAAATTTAGATGTTCTGCTGGTAACTAACAAATCATGGGAAGAGACAGGCTCTTATTCTGGTAGTCTTAATCAGTCACTACAAACACATTTTTGGCCCTTTGAGAGAGTCTTAGGTACCTGTGCTGCAGCTGTGCAAGTGGCAGTACTAGAAGAGGCTCTGGTGTGGGTCTCTGTGGGGGAGTGTTGGTACAGAGCTGCAACTAGGTACAAGCATAAAAGTGGGATTCAGCACACACACGATTATTTTTTTTTGTTGAAAAACAGCAACAACAAAAAAACAACTGGATTACCATCACATGCCAACTGGAATCCTTGTGAATATTTGTACAGGGAATAAAAACGAACTTGGTGTGTCATAGCTCTTGAACCTGTTTAGCTTTGTTTGGCCCAACTGCTGCAGTGAGACACTGAAAGCAGTGCGTCACAAAGCAAAGTTTGGCCCTTTCCCTCAGAACAGTCACTTTTTTTTAGACCATTGGAGTTTGCAGGTCTGAAGTTGTACATTTAAACGGATATCCAGCTGGTAAGTATGATGTCATTGTGCCATCTGTTCAAATGCTTAAGTCCTCTGACAGTTAAATTCCAGTTACCTACTATCTTATAATACATCAGATAAATAGATTATATATATATATAAAAATAGATATAATAGATAAATAGATAAATCAGATATTTAACATATTTGTTGTCCTCAACTTGCACATAAATTTGATTTTCATCTGGAATGCATCACAGCACATATGGTGGGTTCACATAACGGTTCAGTTGAGAAATGTGTAACTATGCAATTAATCTGGTGAGCACTGTTGAGTAATAGATGATAAATGTCAGATTTCTCTCGATGGTCAGATTCTGCTCCACCATGTCCTCAGTTTTTGGTAAATGCACTGCAGCAAGCAGGAAGGAGAAAATGAAGGAAGGGCTTTGGTGATGCTGCTCACTGAGATTTTTCTATTTTCAGAAAATATAAACATAGATGGGCCCTTTGTTTTTCCAGACATCTATCTCAAGTAGCCTTACCCACAGCAGTGTTTGCCCATTATATTGTGCCAGTGTCGACATCTGCTGCAGTCATGGACACAGACATGAGAGGATGGTTTGCAATTATATACGTAACTAAATCACTTCTCACTCAAAGAAGATGAAGAGAATTTTGTAATTTGTGTTGTCTTTATGTTGTTCACCATGTAAAATAGCTTCTAGCAAACTAGTTCCTATTTATTAATCAAAATAGGAAATAAGAGGCACATGGAAATAGGTGAGGTGTTTAAATAGAGGCCTGTCTTATCTAATCAGCCATATTTTGTCTTGACAAATGAAAAAAATAGTTTACTTCACTGAATCAGCAGCCTCAACATCACCTCCAATGCTTAGAGGCATAAGAACACATGACATTTACCTCCCTTAACAAAGAGTGACTTGGAGGGTGTCAGACACATCTAGCCAACATGCTTTAAATGCTCAGCCCTAAATGCCAGTGTCACACATGTCTGGTCAAATGCAATGGTTCCGGTTACGTTTTTCATCATTTGCTTTTCATATCACTTTTTTTTTTTTTCAATGAATGCACCCAGGGAATATGTGGCGAGAAAGACTGGGACCGGTTGGAAATTAATGTGATCACGTCGGGGAAGGGACTGTGCTGAACGACGTGTGGAAAGAAAATGTGTCTCTCTGAACTCCCTTGCTGCCGTGAGGCATAACACAATTAGACTTTAGATTGTTTTTTCCTCTCCCTCTGCCCATCTGATTTCTGCTCTTGCCAGGCTATTCTCTTTCATCTGCTTTATTCCTCTGTATTGTCATAATGTAGCAGACCCTGAGTGCTCTCACAGATCACTGGTACAGCTTATCAGTGAAGTGGTGCCGCTTCAAATTGGGTCCCTTAATTTAGTCTCTCTACATTCATTCTCAGGATTACACTTTCAGGGGAAAAGGCTGTAGTGGTAGAGAGGAAAGATAAACATACTCTAGGTAGAAGAATCAAGAGTACATGGAAATCACATGCAGAGTTTAGGAACTGAGAGAAGAAAGAAAAGTGTGTTTGCAGTTCTAAATGTTAAAGCAGCTTTTTTGCCTTTGGAGGCGACTGGCCTGATCAAAAACTTGAACTCAATCTTAAAATATTTTTTCTACTCTGTCAAACTCAGTTCACATACAGCATATGCTGTTAAAAATACATGAGTACGAACAAGTGGCAGGACATGTATAATGTTGCAGTGGGAATAGTCACGTTAATATAATAAAGCTGAGATTCTAGTAAGTAACTGATTAGTGGTCAGTTTTTATGTATTTCAGTCAATACTACATACATTTTCTGCTTGAATTAGAAATTCCTAAAAATGGTGCATGCTGGATAAAAGTTATCCTTTCCAATATTTTGATAATGCATGTCTCATGCAGGCTTTTGTATTGCAAAAAGAATTGCATTTACCACCCTTCATTATGCAGCCATACTTTATATTGCACTGTACAGTATATGGACAGGAGAGGCCAGTTTGGCCTTCTAAGAAAGGAAGAAAAATAACATTCACATTTATTCAAGACTGGAAAAATACAGCGTTGTGTTTGCTTCTGTGCAGCACTTCCATAGAGGCTCGTTATATTTTCCTCATTCATGTGGATCAATGAGAGAAATTATATTGAGTTAAAATTATCAAATGTAATAAATGTGTTGTAATTAGACCTTTCTTCCTAAATATAATAATACTAATAAAAAAAACAGAAAGGTCATTATGTAAAATACTTTTTAACAGATCAGTCCAAGTCATATCACAGCAATAAACATAATGCAGAATTTTCTCACTGTAAGCATTAAAGTAGAATAGCAGACAGTAGAGCTGCAGCTGTTAAGGGAGTCCAGCAGCGTACTTAACCATGTGCCTGTTAATTTAGCTCCATTTAATGGGTATGTTTACTTACTGTCTGCCTCCTGCATTAGGATATTTTCTGACTTGTTGTCAGTTGCTGATGTTTCATGAGCCAGTTTCAACATACCCAGAGCAGCTGTCTCCAAATTTTCATTTCAGATTGTTTTTTTGACATTACTCATGGATATGAGAGCTGAAACAATATTCATCTGTGGCTGCATTTTACTGGAACAAATGTAAAGGCATGATTAAGCCATTAAAGACACATCTGCCAGCCTAATTCGTTTTTAATTTGCAGAGAACTCTGCTGTATATTACTACAGTGGATGTGACATTTTAATTAAGCAAGGGCTGTAAAAATGTTTACCACGAGGTTGCAGTGGGCTACTGCTGATATTACTGTGGAGAATAGTAACCAAAGGTCCAAACTGGCTACCAGTGCCAAACCAGCACACTCCAGAAATCACAGAGACCTCCCAATTACCATTACAGCAGTCTGTCTTTCACTCACTTAACACACAGAAAAGGTAGAGGCCATAACTCATTTACATCCATTCAGATTGAACATAGAGTTTTAATGCCAGTAAAACCAGTATTATTCTTACAAAATAGTCTTTACAGCTGAGCTTATTACATCAGTATATTTAAATCTATTTTAAAGATTCTTTTTCCTGTGGTAAATCCCTCTTGAGATTTTCTTTTTTTATTACTGCCTTTGGCATAAACACTCAGACTGGAAATAGAACTCTCAGATTAATTTGACACACAGAATGCCAACTTGAAACACTGATGCGCAAACAGAGACCCTGAATGATGGAAACTGAATATATGTTTAACTAAGTGATTTCTGGTTTGCATGGATAATTCTTTATTTATTGGATGAGCAAAGCGTATATTTATGTGCAAGGATGTTAGATATGGGACTGCTGAGAGAAGATCTTAATATAGGATGAATTTCACTCAACATCTGCATTGTTTAGTTCACATCAAAAGACAAAAGAGATCAGCCTCTGGAAATTAGTTAAATGACTTAGGACAGAAAAATACATGTGTGTTATTGAATATCATGTCTTAAACATTCTAATCACATATACCTCTTAGCTAGATATCTCTGATTTATTAAAAAAAAAAAATAGTCATAGTCATAAGCATTATTCAGGGATCAGTAAAACATAAACAGGAAAAGAGAGAAGTGTATTCTCCTTTATTACAGAGTGACGTAAATATCCAGGAGAGCTGGTAGTACAGTATGTTAGCTGGATAAGCGAGTCTCCCCTCAGCATCTTGTGTCTGCAGTAAAGCTGTTCAATAATACAATATGGAAGAGTGTGACTGTACTGAGCTGCACTCCAGTACACATACTGTACTGTAACTGTGTGACTGAAGGATTTTTGAAGCACAGCATTGCTGCAGCACAAAGAAATATATAAATCCTTATGTAATTCTTACAGTCAGTCAGTGTATCTCAGAACTCTAGGATCTTGGAGTATCAAGCATATTTACAGCTTCATATTTACTAGTTGACGTTAAGTGGATGTGATTTTTCATGATGGTAGGGTTCATGAATATGTATGTGCAGCTGAGGAACTGCTTCAGTTAACAGTGCACTCTCTGCACAGCTTTCACGCTCAGCACCACCTAAGCACATGACTTTGCATTATAATGATACATTATTATTTTGTCACTGTAATGATACAAATTTTCCTGTGACATTCAACAATATCTCTGGAACTGGTTTGATGAAAATGTTGGCGCGCTGGAATGATGGAAATATCAGACACAATTCAGTCAGCAAAAGCACTGGTAGCATGCAATTATAATCGACTGGGTGATTTTAGGTTTTTGTAAAGCGTTCGGTGCACATCCTTGTCAAAGCACAGTTTGACTGGTATAGTGAGTGGGATGTGGCAGACAAACAAAAAAGGGTGAGGACTGCCTGAAAGCGGTGATGTCTGCGGAGATGTCTGTTCTGACTAATGTTGCAAAGCCAAAGCAGAGAAAAGCAGTCAGCACCGTGGACAGCTCCGCTCTGTGTTCTGTTCTCCTCAGGACCTTGGACAGCTCCTCAGGCGTCTGACTACAGCCATACACAGTTCATCTAAAGTGCATCCACTGGACAAAGACCAGTGTTTCTTTAATTTTTTTCACTTCACTTAACTTGACATGTTCACTTTCCCTCTTTATGTAGATACTGGCAATTTCTGATTAATACAATTCCAAGTAATCTGAAGCCTGTATAGACAAATAGGTTAGTATCTAACTTTGTATGTAACTGCTTTAACTGGATTTTATGCCTCATTAACTCACTTTCATGTGAGGTAAACATGGTAACCTATTACTAAACTGTTTCTAGAGCCTGTACAGTTCTGCCACGTGGCCATTTGCTTTTCTTGAGAGCTGTGCCAATTGTTAGCTAAAATGGAATTTGTATTTAGAACGAATTGAATCTCTATAAATACTCTGTAGATCTAATTGATTTAATAGGGAGCGGTCAGCAGTGCATGTTCTGAATATAAAATTACTTCCTATAGGGGACATTTAACAGACACTACTATAGACAAGTTTTCCTTGTTTACATATTATTATTATGATAAATATGTTTTGCATATATTTAAAATACATTCCTTTACAGCTCACAGAATGCTAAATAAAAATACACCAGCCAAGTAAAGGTTTAATCCTTTGTATTGTTTTGGAGAGCACATTTTGCTGGTTTGATTAAAAAAAAGAAATGTGAGACATGCACCAGAAAAAAACAGAAAGAAAGAAAACTCGCTATATTAGAGGTGACACTGCCCCCAGCAACAAGCTGACACTTTTATTATATCAATGTAGCCTTTTCATAGCCTGGCTATAAACAGAGTTTTTAACGGTAGAAGCCAGCCAATTAATCATTTTTTCAATAGATGAAGTTCACTGTTGCCAACAAACTGTACTCAGAAAATGATGAGAAAAATAAAAAGCAGGTCTCCTAACAGTGATTGGTTCAATGTAAACTATTGCTTTCATGTCTCATCACTGCAGCTCCTGCGACCATCAGGTGGACATCATGAATAGAAAATCTTTTTATAGCCTCAGTGTGACAGCACAGTATTTCATGTTATCCTGAACTGCCTCCTCTGGAGCTGTCCATGTACTGTCTATTACAAATTACAGCTTACAGTGTGAATACAATCATACTTTGATTGGGGCATTCATGGTGTTGAAAGAGCTCTTAACAAGCGTTGTGAGACTTTCCATGCAGGATAACCTATTTAAAGTCTCACTGGCTTTGTGTGGCGGATTTCTGTCATGCACATTTTATTTTTTTCTGTGAACACCGTCAACTTTATCAATTCAGACAGTAATTGTAGAACAACAGGATTTTGAGTGATAGCAAATGATTCAAGGCACCTTAATTTATCTTTTGCAAAGTCTTGACATTCTTTTCCCTCTGTCGTCAGCTATTTAACATGATTATGCTTTCTCACAAAGTCAGAACTGAATTGTAAGGTTGTAATGGAGATTCCTTGTATTACATGAAAATCTCCTTACCAAGAGTCTGTGGGACAAAAGTTCAGCAGGCAGGTTGAGGTTTAGAAAATGAATGCATTTTAATTTTCTCAAGCTGTTCCTAACATTTTTTTTAAAGGGAATGTAGCTTCGTTGTTGTCTTATTCGGCTAATGCTTTCACAAACTGAATCTCAATGTCAGCAGCATTGCATTTCCTTTTTTTTTTTTGCTTTTGATGTTACAGAAAAAAGAAAGCATATGAGCAGTTTGAGGATAATACAGAATAACACCTGTGTAATTCCTTTTTCTCCTGTTTTCATTGTTCCTGTGAAACGTTTTTCCTACCCCCAGATGCTATTGTTGTCTTGCAGAAAAACAGACATCTTTTTCACTAACAACACATGAGTGAATCCACCCATTAGATGTCTTAATCATGCAGCTAATTTCCCTTGTTAAATTGAAACTTCTTTTGCATCTCCCATCTCCATGTGAACAAAGAATAAGAGTTCTGAAGTATGAAAATGCTTTAGTTACAACTGTGATAATAATAGCCTTATCACAATAGCCACAAATAAAATGATCGATTACATTTTCCCCGTTAGCAGTATCTCTCTGCCAGTTGTTTTAAATGGATTTTTGATAAACCAGAAAGGAACCCTTTCAACATGACCACAGTATTTTGGTAGGTTTTAGATCTATGCTGACAATAAAAATACACTTTCACCAGCTGAATCCTACTGTTAAAGGTTAGACAGTTTCTTTTACCTGTAATTGTATCAGGATGTTGCAATTTATTGTATCCAGGTTGCTAAGTATCAAGCTCTAAAATGTTGGCCTTCTTCCTGGTGATAAAATGGAGGTGAATGGAGTTTTTTTCTGGGATACTGAAAAAATTCTCAGCAACTTATTTGTCTGCTGAAAACATTTTAAGTTTGTTTCCATGACCCAGTGTACTATTGGTTTTTCAATCAATGGGCAGGTTCAGATTATTGTCGCCTTCCTCTTCTTTGTGTTTTTCACTGGACTGAACTGTGGTTGCCCATTGAGGCTTCAGCAGGACTGTTAGTAGCTCCAGAGCAGCACCTCCCCCTGAAAATGTTTGTGTAACTAAAACTCCAATCTGCCTCAAGACCCTTCAGTGCATAATCATTTTAAACTCAAGCCAGCGGAACCAGCTGCTTCATACCTCTTTTTTTCTTGTGTTTTTTTGTTTGTGGCTTTAATAATGTACACCCAGTCTTCAGAAATCACTCAGTCAGTCACCCCTGTATTATCTGTATTCAACAGATCTAAAAATTCCCCAAATTGAACTGTGATCTGAGTTTCGCTATGCAAATGTCTGCCTGTGGATGCTGTAAACGGTGGTTTTTCATCGATTTGACTGTAACACTTTAAGGCATCACCTCCTTCTGTCCTCTTCATCTTCACTACAGAAGGCTGTTCTCACACCTGCTGGGCCTTTTTTGTATCTTCTTCTTTTTTTTTTTCTTAAGCATGATTTGTGCACACAGTTTTTTTCCCCTCTTCTCCATTGTTATATCCATCAATGGATTTCCGATGCTCTTAACCTGCCCTTTAACTGGGTATTCAGTGCATTTAGTATCTTCTTACCTTGTTCCCATGTCCCCTTTTTAATATAAATACATTTCTAATTCCCCTCTAATGATTATGTAAAGCCATTACTTGGCATGTTCGATAATGGTTTCGTAATTGAAGTTAAAGCTGTTGCTGGAAATCTACTTTAAAAGCAGTGATTATGGTTTCCTGGCACTTTTTTTATTCATACAGGATTGTATGGAAAATTTAAATTTACTGCACAAGCCAAGGGAGCTGATGCTGTATTTCTGTATTTCTAATCATTTTATCAGTATAAAAATGTAGCAAAAGAACTTATAATAATTACATTCAGGTTTATTTTCAGGTGTCCATGGTGATCTGTGGTGGTACATTTGTTTTTTACACTGTTGGTGGGACAAAACTAGCAAACGTTAATCTTGAGCTCTTGGAAACTGGAAAGGACAGCTTTTACTATTTTAATTTACCAAGTGATTAATATAGGAAATACAATTATTAAAGAATGGAAATGATTAAAATGCTCATAATAATAATTAAAAAAAAAAAAGTCCCAGTAAAAAACTAATGAAAAGGAATATTCCCTTTAAAGAAAGTAAATTACCCTTCATAAAAACCCTGCTGCAAAGATGGGTCACACTGGTTACAAGCCATTTAACACATGTGATGTATACATGATGTATATACAGCCATGTCCAGAGTGTTTGGCATGTACTGTCCTGCTCTCATTGTGACATATTTGATCTTTTTAGTTACATCTTCAGCAGTGTAGAGTAGTGAGATTCTTTTCATTTTGGATCTGTTCGAGCTGTCACATACCACAGAGCTGAACGCTAACCTTTTTTCTGCTGCTGATTGGCATTTATTCAAACTTGACCCCCCTTTTAAACAGCGCCTGCAATTGTGATTAAGGTAGTTTAATACAGATCCATGAGGTGTTTACGTTGGTGTATGTAACCTTGCATCAATTCATTGTAGCCAGTGGGAAAACAACAACAACAACAACAACAAAGAAAGCAGTGGATAATCTGTTGAATTGGAAATAAACTGAAAACTTGCTGTATAGCTGTGTCAGTAAAGCACATGCTTCTATCCCTACTGTGGCCTTTTCACTGCAGTTAATCAGAGCGCAGCAGTAGACAAATGGTGATGATCGGACAGACCCCCATGTAAAGAAAAAGCATTCAATCTCTTCTTATTGTGACTCTTTTGAGCGCCCCTTTAGCGAGAGCTTATATCTTAAACTGTCTGCTCAATAACTCAATTCAAGTCTTATCTCGGGCACAAGGAAGAGATTTAGGGTGAGGTGGGAGAGCTTTCTTTCATTCACTGTAGGATATATCCCACAGGCCAGACTGTAAAGAAATATAGAGGACCCCCATCAATGATGCCTTTGAGAGATTACCATGAAGATGGGCGTTAATAACAGGGCACAGTGTGTGACAACGGATGGTTTATTGATAGGTGCTACAGATGCATTTGCAACACAAGGTGGTGGTGACAAATTGTTCCACAGATAGGACTACATGTAGAGCTTATTAATGGAAAAGATGGCTCTATTTGCTGCATTGATTTCCTCTGTACTTTTGCTATAAATACAAGCACAGTCTGGTTTCAGCAATTACAAGAATAAAGCAAAGTGGGGACAGGAGCTGTCAAATTGATGTCAATATGCTTCTCTTATGGATTTCAGTTGTATGGGTTTTAACTGGTTCTGGTGCAATATTTAAAAGCTACTGTAAGTAACACACATGGTTTAAATTCATAAATTGAACTTGCTCGGGAAAGTCATGTGTGATAACATGTTAGGATCCTGGAAATAGTGGCAGTCTGTTCCTCTGCCCTCCACATTTTGTAAATAGAATCTGTGGAAATCCATCTGTGCAAGGAGGCTGCTGGGAAGGAGGTGTGACTCTGTGTCAGCCACTGCTAGGAGGTGCAGGGGGAGGAGTGGGAAGTGTTGTTTAGGTGTTTAATGTACATATTTTTTTCTTAAGCATCTTTGGCTCTGAAACAGTCTTAGGTGGGTTGTTGGCTGTGCTTATGTAATACTGCCTGATGTACTGTACACTGCTTTTCCCTTATGCACAGCCATTTAGGCTCTGTACATTCTCAGCAATTCAGACTACTAATCCCTCAGCAGTGTCTCGAAGAAGCATGGTGAGTGTTTGCCAGCAACATTGATTGTGAATCATTTTGGTGAGATCTGGTCTCTCTTTGAAAGGCCACCATGACACCTATATACTACCTCTACTGTTTCCATTTTGAAAAACTGATTAAATATTTTAATGGCTGACTTTCAATGTTAACAATCTAAGAAATTTGAATTGGCGCCCACTGATTGTTTTGATGCCTTAATGCAGGTTGTGTGTTGGAGAGCATCAAAACTAACTCTGACATTGATCAGATCTTAAGGATGGAGTTGGTCCTCAGTAGATGCCTTTCACAACCTCTATCTACTCTAGATTAGCTTTTACAATTCCCTGTATACAGATTTAGGGAAAGAAAACACTGAAAGATTATGTGAAATTGCTGATGTTTTATTAAAAAAATGGTTTCACAAAAAAGCACCACCAAATTCCTTGCCAATTAAGTGCACCTAAGTGCTCCACAAACACTGAATTCAATTAAATTTTATTTGTATAGCTGAAATCACATTTGCCTCAGATATCTTGTTTTTGAAAAGCACACAACACCCTCCTGCCTTTGACCTTCTCTTCAGAAATGGATAGCCCCTCAAAACACAATAACTCTTGGATACCAACTAGGAAGGGAAGGATAAAGAAAGGGACATTTGAATGTGAAATTCAGCTACAAATATGCCAGGTGTATTGAAAAATACAATTTCAAATAACGGTTGTTGGGAATATATTGTTGATCGGTAACTTATACCCTGCAAGATGCAGAGAGGTCTGTTTTCACATTGCATACTATACTTATGAATTGTCTTTGAGATATTCTAATATATTGGAGATGCACAACCTGTACGAAGAGCAGAAAGCACAAGTAGTAAAAGTTGGACTCACTGTTGGGCTTCAGCCAGCTCACACAGGAGCTTCAGGGTGAAAGCACACTGCATGTGTAGTAGCTACTGGATGCAGCTCCATGTGTAGCCCTCTAACAGCACTGTTGGTAATTGATTTCCAATAACAAATCTGCATACGCTTGCATAAAGAAGGCATATTGTCCACTCCCCTGTTGATAAAATTATTAAATAGTTGAAAAATCTTTAAGGTCCATTTTAACCAGATAAAAGGTGTGATTATTAGTGATTAATTTAAAACAATAATGTGGTCAATAACTATTAAATATTTTAATCAATCATTAACCAGAGTCATTGTTGTAGTCATTTCATTAGAAAATCTTGTCTGTTAGATCCACTAGATAGAACAACCTGTAATATTGATTATAACAATCATAATGTCCATAGAAATATGTTCTGTCAAAGAATAGAATTTGCTTACCTCGTCCATATTACATACAAAAATTTTATTCAGGATGTATATAAAAATGTTTTAGATTTCAACATTGTATAATGCTTCTAATTGCATAAATAAAAGGAAAAAAAAAAAACGTATAATCTTCAAGAGATTTCTTCTCTTACAGTGAAACAAAGCAGCACCACAGCATCAGGACATAATAATGTGATTAGGTATTCCTGAGGAAAAAAAGAACATGTTTACACTAATCCGTCCTGACTCTAGATATTTGTGCGCCGATTTCCCTCAGTTCTTCCTTCATTTGAAGTTTTTCTGTGCCTCGCCCTGTTCTCAATTTATTCCTCCATTTATTTATTTATTTCCTCAATTTCCCTGAATTTATATGTCTGGAATTTGTATGAGACACATTATTTGCATTAGTGGCTGTACAGAATAAAAATTGAACTCCATTTCTCTGGCTGGTCTGGTTCACCCTTGTTTGTTCCATGCCCTTTATTTCTTTTGCTCCCTATTTGACATTATTTGGCCAACTTGTTTGTTGTCATCCCCAGTTTGTTCAACTCTGTGTTTGTCAGCCTTTGTATTTGTCTTAATGTTTACAGAGAGCATAGACGCATTCGTTCTCTGTTGTTTGCTGTTGCTATGTGGTGAGGAGGCTTTGCTGCGAGAGGTGCTGTGCATTCCCCAACATGATTACCTGCTCATTTTATATGCTGCTCCACTGAGATGCCCTTAGCAATTCATAGCTTGGGAAAAAATAACAGGAAAATACCTGCAATTTAATGTTATTCAATTAGAGCGTGACTGATATGTCAATAGATCCATACCATTGGCTGTAATCAGTATAAGAACAATGCTTCGTTTGATTGAGAAAGTGTGAAAGCTTTTTTCTTTTTAATTCTTAATTTAAATGGTAAGCAATTGACTGCCATTGCACGTGAATATTTATTCAGCTATTTGTGTGTGTGTATCATAGTGATAATAAGAGTCAATATTGTATGATTGAGTTATCTGTTTCAGAAAGCAGCATTTTGAGCACATATGCATGGTCATTTTGGTGCACATGAAAACAGTCTCTTTTTTTATATATATACATTTCAACTCAAAAATATACTATAATTTCCTGTAAGAGTTATTCTCCTCTGAGATCAGTCTAAAAATCCCATGTTGGTCCAGCTCTAAATGTAATACAATAGTTCTTGATTTTATACTACCTTTCATACACTTAAAAGTGAAATGTTTCCATATTTATTTATTTTGTAGCCCAAGAAAATGTGTTTACCAGGAAGGCTCTCCCCCAAATTTTCAAAATCCAGTTTTCAAATTACGGACTGAAGCAACATAGTGATTTTGTGTTTAGTTTGTTTATGTGTCCCAGCCCCCTGTGGAGCCACAAAGGTTGAGAACATGCTAAGCAAAATGTTGGTGTGCACGTAAAAACCTCTGAACCAACAGAGAGGTCATGTTTATATAAAATCCTCCATGTGGGTGGCTGGTGGGAGGGAGTCATTGCCATCACATGAACACAGAAATGCCAGGCCTCTGTAGTAATATGTGAATGCTCTGAGGTGGCAATGACCAGTCTGACATCCACCATGCTTCCCCGACCTTTGACTTTATGCAATATTTCTATGGCCAAGCAAACATTATCTGGGTCATGTAAATACAAATGTCAAGTATTTCCGCATGAGAATAGTTGTGATTTGGCCTCGGGGGACAAACAGGGCCCTTCCTTTCTTTTTCTGTCAGCTTTCCTCACTTTTCTGATCCTTTCCTCTCCCTCCTGTATTTCCCACGATTTCTTCTCTTTCACTTTTTCTTTTCCCTCTCTCTTACTCCGTGCATCTGCGCTGCGGCACACAGGACCTGTCCACTTGTTTGTGGGGAGCATTGTGGTAATGTTGTGTGGCAGTTGCTGAGGACAATGGCCGCCGGGTGTTTTGTGATGTAATGATCCCTGCCATCGCCTCTCACCCCCCTCCGGTCAGTTAAGGGGAGAAAGGGATGGAAGGTAACTGGCCAAGTACAAACACGCATAAGGAGGAGCAGTGCTGGGAAACTTTATCCAAACGGAGCCAAGCTTGTGACTGGACAGTTGCTGGCCCAGATATCGTACAGGAAAATTAGCTTTTGAAGTGATGTACACAGAATTCCCCCCC
>JAOWBC010001868.1:20454421-20478760 GCA_028566105.1 Hypoplectrus providencianus | reverse complement strand
TTTTTCTAGCAAGCAGAGCTGCAGAAAACCGTGGCTGCTCTGCAGGGCTCTCATGTGTGAATCTGTTTAACCATCTGACTGTGAAGCAAGTTTCTACTGGAAAAGGGCATGCACGCCATCACAAAGTGTTTTCTTGTTAATTAGATGTCACATTGGCCGTTAATTGTTGAAGAGCATGGCAGCAGCATCGTAGTATCACTCTCCCTGACTCTAGCTTCCGAACTGAGAAAGTTTTTAATTTTTATAGTCTTCAAAAAAAATGATATCAATCTAATTATGTTGTTATTTCGTTGTCAGTATAGTAGCAGATGTATCATTGTTAATGCTGGAAAAAAATCATTGATAATTAGCTTCAGCCAATATTGTCATCAAGCTAGCAGGAATATGAAAGAGATACCTGGCCTCATTGGTGTGTTTGCAGAGAACAGGATGATGCCAGATTATATATTTATAATTGATATATTTCCAGGAAGTTATCAGAAGGCAGCTCAGACTTTATTTGTTTTCAGTGTTTACAAGTCTGTTCTATGCACTCCTTTTTTCCTGCAGATGTCATTGTTTCCTTGAAGAAGTGCTAAAAACCTCCATTTTGATGGCAGAAACATTAAGCAAACATACCATGAATCAGAACAGCAGTAAGCAAGTGTGAAAGCAGACCACTGAGGTTAGAGGAAAACTATTGACCTCAGGTTCAGACGTAAACAAACAAACCCAGTGTGAAAACAGTTAGTAGTGTTGTTTTTTGTGGTCTTGCATTCTGCTGCATCTCAGTAACTTACAGTTGCCTCGTAGCCTATAGCTACTGATTTGGGTTACATTTGCCTTTATTGTGTGTGTAATCCAGGCTGTCTGCAATCATCTGCACAAGGTATTGCAGATAGGTAGCCAAATTGGAAGTGTGTCCAAGATCCTAAAAGGGTTCTCAACACAGCCAGAGGTTCATTTTAACTGCCAATACAATAAAACCTTTGAAAATCCACAACTAACAGCTGACATTCATGATACACCAACAACTGATCAATGATAGATGGAAAAAGTCTGCGTCCAGCCCATCAACATGGAAATACTGTCAGTCAGGCTTCCATGTTCAGATTCCAGATAAAGAGACGGCTCTCAAAGTAAACACTGATAATGACGAAAATTATGTGGGATTCATTTCTGTGGTACAGTACAACAAATTGCTCCTTTAAGTGGTTGCTGCATCATGAAGCCACGGAATTCCATATAAATAATGTTATTTTAATAATGATACACTGAACAATCCTCACGCTGAATAATACAGTAACGTGAGTAAGAACAAGGCTTTGTGGACTGAGCCAACATAGCGGTTGTCTCTGGAGGACACAGCAGACCTACATATTCCAATCAAAATCTGTTCAAACCGAAATACAACTAATAGGAGGAAAATTGTCAGTAATTAAAATGTACATCAGAAGTTCTTGTTGAAAATACACCACAGGCTGCTCTTCCATCTGTTAATTACTCTATGAGTGGCTTGTTAAGTGAGTGCCTTGGCAATATGCTCATTTCAAATACATTTAGCTGATGAGCATGACTTCAATGATGGGCTTTAGATTTCTGCTTGTCAAAGAAATGTTTTGATACATGTCTTTAAATATTTCAGTTTTGGTCTTCATTTTTGCTAAATTAAGTATTGGTATTTTTTAAAACTTTTTTGTCACTGTTGTTGACTGTTGAAATAAAAAACATATTTTTTAATATGGACATGATCGCAAGATTGCACAACATTCCCTTGCACATCAGGTTTGCAATGATAGAGGTGGGTTAAATAAAGGGTTACAAGATGCATCACATCACTGCTGTCAAAATATGTCACAAATGACTTTCCATCGAGAAATGAAATTCTATAGAAATATGCTTTATCGCACACATATTTTGACTTTATATTAACGATACAACTGCTATTTTCATTCTCCATATTCATGCTCAATATGCCAGCCTACTAAACACCCTCACACGTCGCAGACAGCACCTTGCTGAGTGAAAGCCCCCAATATAACCTGTCATCGTCCCTTCCCTTTCTCATTCATGTGTCATAACTCAGGAAGATGTAGTTTCAATCAACCGATTCACTAAAGAGAATAAAATTGAAATCTCAGTGAACATGCTACGATTGATGGTAATCATTTGGACAAAATGCACTGTAGTCAATCTAAGAATAAATAACATCACATCATCTCTGATATAATATCCTACTTTACTTCCTCTTCAGCAGATATTCAGACTTTTTTAAACCTGTCATCTGCACTGGTCCCAGAAGACTGTTTTAAAGCTGCATAGTCTTGTATCCAAATCTGCCATATGTAGCTGCTGATTAAATCACAAAATGTAAGACAAACTTAACATGTTAATAATTTGGTTTTACTTGTGTATTCTCCTTATTGTGGTACATCTGTATGATAGGAAATACAAAAATGTTACATTACAATACTGATATTTTCCTTCACATTATTAAATACTTAATATCATTTTTGAGAAAGCCTTTTATTGTTTAAATAACATTGCACAACACATTTATGGATATTGGCTCAGCAAAAATAAGCCTTAACTAGTCTTGGGAGAACATATTTCGGACTTTGTAATGACATTAATAACAAAGGTATGTTCTTGTTTTAAACTGGAGCATGCCACACTTGATCTGAAACTGAAGTCATGCACAATGCTATATGAATAGATTTTAGTTAATCACAGTGGTCATGACTATAAGGCAGCCAGGACAATTACTTGGTTGGGGAGATGGAAGCAGAACTGGTGGAGAGTTGCATTCTACTGACTTGACTTTTCCAATTTCAAACTAATCTTTCTTTGATGTTCTTTTTTCTCTCTCTCTTTTGTCAAAGTCTGAATCTTTCAGTTTTATCCCAATGTGCATGATTTTTTTTAAATTCTACCAATCATTCACCAAAGGGCTTGAATGCTTCAATACCAAGTCTACTTTGAATTGACTTGCAAAGTCTGTGGTGAGCCAGCCAAGCTCCAGTAGAGCAGCAGAGCACCACTGCATGTGCTGAGCAGCTCCCAGGTATTCTTTAAAAGTTTAAGCTGAATGCAACTTTGAAAACACAATTTAGCTTTAATTATGTTAATAGATTTGAAATTAACCTTGTCTCGTTCTTTATATACATATATGTGTCACTCAGTTTGAATAGCAAACCTAGGAGGGACTCTTTTGAATTGCAAAGTGTTAGGTTGTGGATATTAGGGTCAGAACACAGCGGAGTGCTTTGCCTTTAAGCCCCAGCATCTGCAAATCAGCTCAAATGACTGTGCTCAGGTTACACAACCGTTCATTATAATGTTGAAGCTGAACCCAATGGTGTGTTTTCCCATGAAGAAGGGCATCACAATGAATTCTGATTGCAATGATTCACCCTCAAAATTAGTCGTGTTTCTCTTCTTGCAAGGGACGTGCTTCCAGCAACAAAAGCATGTTTGCGCACTTTCATCTGGCTATCCCTTGCTAAAGTGGGATCGCCCACACATTCCCCTCTACACTGAAAAAGGATTTGATCACTGCTGCCAAGCAGAGTCAACACACGAGTGTGGAAATGTATTGCAAGGAGTGGGAGAGATCTGTGTGCAAGCTGAGTCTGCCTGTTATGTCTTTATCAGGCCTATGCAAATCGAGAGATTGCCACATTCCAGCAATGAGTAGAATACATTGAGGCAGTGTTATGATGCAATATAAGGCGGCTGAACAAAACGCTTTGTTTCATTCACTTCACGGCACACTGTAAACACTGTGTGAAGGCTTTCTTTTTAAATCTTACTCATCAATTTGGTAATTCAATTCCTGATTCTTACTGAATGTCAGTCAAAACTAAATATACGAAGCAGCTTTAATCATATAGCTCTATGATGTTGTTTTATTCATCAGCTGCTAATATAAAACATTGTTATGATGATTGGGACCCTTGTGATTGGAAATACTCCTGAATATATCCTATAACTGGAAATAAAATGAGTCTAATAAAACGTTAGAATAAAATATACATATCAAATTTAGGTCAGTTGGTTCGACGAGAGTTCACCCTTCCTCTCCTGCAGCTTCTTTCAGACTTACCACATTCGAATAGCACCTTCCTGGAAGAAAAAGCTCATCTGTATTTGGGAGAATTTAAATAATTAAATGAGGTGTATATATAATAAAAGTTTAATTTGTCTTTACACCTTAGCTGTGGCTTTTCACACAACTCCCACAGTCCTCTCAGCATAGTAGAGGAAATATTCTGTACATCAACTCGACAAAAGCACTTTGGTGTTGGCACCTGTTTTTAAGGGTTTTTTTCCTCTGTCTTTGTCCTTTTTTCCTTTCGAGTGTCTGTTCCACTGTCGAGACCCCAAGAGGTGTGGAGTCTTACACCAGGCAGAGCTCTCCTTCACAGAATCCATCTTTATTCATGTTTGAATGACTGCCCCTGCCCCCCCCCTGGGAAGCACGTTATAGACAGTAGACCTGAGGAGAGAGACCCCTAATCACAGTCACACATTTAGCATGCACACTCATGACAATCCCCTGCTCGCTGAGATAAATAGCCTGCTGTTCCATGGTGAAACCAGCAATCACTAGAGGCCACTCTTATGCAGTTTCATGCAAATAAAACAGGTAGAATACTAAACCCTGTCTGTCTATGTAATTTGAGCCAAGTCATTTATGCAAATGCAGTAGTCTGTAATACAAACAGACAAATCAATGCTACAGTCCCCAAGCCTGCGCTCTAACTTATCACATGCATTACCATTATGAGTGACTTAAAGGGATTTTTTAAAAAACACATGTAGACTCAATGTGAGGTCTTCAGATTAACTACAAATGCGTTTGCAAAGAGCTCTTCAGTCCCGCTCTTTGGAGCTATTTGCTGTATTTCTGATTTAGATGTTTGCTATTTGGTATGAACTGTAGCCAAGAATTTGACCTTCTCTGCAATAAATGACTTTACAACACAAGCATATTTATTTTTTTCATCCTTTGCTGTAAAGAAATCACATGTACAAGATTGTCTGAATACTTTACTGACATTTGCATTGTCTCTGGGTACTAGCTGTGACATTTTTCAAATTCTTGCTTTTTAGTGCTGTTTGGAGCTGTCAATCTGTGAGTCACAAGTTGCAACCACTGAAGCTTCAACTGACATTTTTTGAAGGACTTTTTTTCTTTCCCATTTGACATCTACCATAAAACATAAGCACTGGGGAGACCCATGTAGGAGCTGTCATGAGTGATGTTTCTGTTGGACATCAAATATGTAGTCCGTCATATGAAGTGTCTGTGGGGAATTTATGATACCAACCTTTGCACTGACATACCTAGGATCTAAGCTATTTAGATCTTTATATCTTGTATCATTTTTTTGATATTATAAAGCTATTATATTGAATTATTTTACATCACTTATACCCATCAGTGAATCACTACTTACGTCATAATTCTGAGGGAATGGCAGACAATATTTTTTTCTCCTTTTCCGTGTCTATTTTGTTTTCCACTCCCTGGCTCTTTATCTTCCACATGCACACATGTGCGTGAAACATCAAACATGCAGTATGATCATATAATGAGTCAGAGCTCCTTGGAGCATCTGGGGCAGCATGTATACAGCAGTTGTAAATAGCCAGATTTAATCAGTTGCCTTCTGGAGATTAATGGCAACCAGTGCAGTTAACCACATCTAATTGTCATTTAGTTAATTACAACTGGAATCGGCAACAAAGGGCTTTTACTGTGCTGAAACCACACTCCATCAACTGTAAGCTAAAAGTCAAGTCATCTGGCTCCAAGTGCATGAAACTGCACGGTGACAATGTAGGGTGTGACTTTAAACACTGAGGCATAGCAGGATTTCGAGCCACATCAAGTGTGTTAATGTACTGCTATCTGCCCACCACATGAAAATCATTTTGCTGCTGTAATGGAAAGTTCCCCTACTTGGGGCCTTTCTGCAATTTTGGTGCTTTACATTTTCACTGCAGTATCAAAAGTTTAAAAGTTGGGCTCTTGAGTCTTCTAAAAACCCACTGACTTGTTCTTATAACAGCCTGTTTCCAACATGACTCATGGGTTATGCATTTGAGATTTACACTCCACGTAAAGACTTTATATCAACATAAAATATGATGCTTAAGGGTGAACCAAACTAAAATGTACATGGTTTTAACTGATTGCAAATATCAAAACTTGTTAAATATGTTCCTGGCGCTGAGCTGAGCCTGTTTGCTGCATGTGTGTGTGTGTGTGTGCCACTGTGTGTAGCACCGACAGGGAGTGGAGATCTATAGACAGACAGACAGACAGATAAAACATGTGGCTCTCCCATCCTGCTTGCTGTTTGTGGCTGTAAATGAAACGTTTGGGCCTAATGTCATTCCTGCTACTGTAACAATCCACAGACAGTAGAGAAACAATAGGGGGTGAAAAAAAAAGAGAGAGAGATAGGCTAGCAGCGTTTGTGGCAGTCAGCTGTTTCTAGGTGCCCCTCCTGGCTGATTTAACAAAGAATCATTCCTGATTTCAGGAAGTTCTCTCTTAGTGCTTGCTACATTCTTGTCAGTGCTCTGATTAATGAATTTATTCTTTGAGCAGTAACCTTATGCTGTTGTTTTTAGCTTTTTCTGAGGCTCCAATAGTTTGAGTCTGATTTTAATATTGCAGTGAACCATGTTAAATTATTCAAGCAAGCTAAGAAGATTGATTTGAAAAACAAGTTATTTATTTTTTTGTATAAATAGTATTTGTAAATGGCTGGAATTTTTACCACCATAAACAATGAAAAGGGAATGATCCTTTGCATTTTTTATTTTATAGCTTTTATCAATTTATTCAACTATAACTCATTGTATGGGTGATAGTTTAAATCTATCTGCAGCCTCTTTGTGAAAGTGTACAGTAAGTTGTATCTTTTCATTAAAAACAGAATACTGGTGCATAAAGATTTTTAGATGCTCAGGGATCAATTAGCCAAGTAAAGCTGCCATAGCCTTGATGAAATGGTTGTATTAATTTGTGTTAGTCATTATGCTCTGGCATTGTTATTTGGGGATTATCTTTTTTTTGGTAGACTCCTAATATGTTGCTTATAGCATGCCTCATCAACTGAATCAATATGACGGCACCCATGGGGGGACTGTTAAGCCTTTTCCTGCCATGGTTGTACAGCAGTGACAAGTGTTCACCTCTCACTTGCAAATTGCAAAGTTCATTTGACAACAAAGTCAAATAGTGATAAATAACTGTTTGTCCTACGACATACAGCAATTAGGATGATTAGGGATTGTAGATCTGAATAACCTTAAACTGACGTGAAAGGAGTCATGAAGCTGCAGATTAAGGAAGAAAGAAGCTTGCACATGGGTTTTAAGTCTGGGGCTTGTGTGGGGCCGTGAGGTCGAATGTTGCTCGTCTGATGTGCTTTCTTAATTACCCTTATTGAATTCATTATTTATTTGCTCTGTTGAACCTGCTTAACCTTGCTGCCCTTCAGCAAAAAATGATTTAGGAGGCAATAGGGAGTTAGCGGAGACCTTTGCCTTTGGGAGGACGTCCAAGTTCACCTCAACTCTTTGAAAAGTCATCAAGTGGAATTATTCACAATTTGAAATCTGAACTAGGTGATATGAATTTCGTTATATTATGAACATGATTAAGATGCTTAACATATTTCAGAGGCTGCTCAACAGAGAGATTATCAGTTAAAATCTTTGCTTCAGGTGATACTTATATAAATATAATAATATCCAATATATTTCCATTTCAGTTCACTGATTTGATTATATTATGAAGTAATTTTTTTAAGTACGGTAAAGCAAAATACCAAATTAGTGATCCCTCGTAGCCATGCCGTCATTCCCCCGTTGAGGAGCTGACTTGACATTTCTGCCATGCAGTATGCTGGTACATGTCATAACAACTCATCACACTATGCACACAAGGAAGACAAGCTCCATGCTGTTGGTGAAATCCCATTAAAATCTGATAGAAAATTCAATCTTCCAATGGCATTGAAATACATTATCTAGTCATTAGTTCAAGGCCTGTAATAGCTGGATACAATAAGCAGAACATCATTTTGAGTCATCTGAAGGTTGACTTCACCTGTTTTAATGTAATTTATTCATGTCAAGATGATCCCATTCTGCCGTGAGATTAAAACATGCTTGTGTAAAAAAAAAAAAAAAGAAAAAGAAAAGAAAAGAAAAAAAGGCTTCCGGAGAAGTGAGTTCATTTTTACTGACTTTATATGTTTTTTGGTTTTCTTTTATTAAAAAAAAAAAAAAAAAAAAAAAGTACAATACATAGCCATGGATATATATTTTCTAAAGCATACATAAAATGCAATACTGTACAATTTGGAGAATTCTTTGTTGACATGGTGATTGTAATATTAAAGTATTTGCATAATTTGCCAAATATCTATCCAAAACTTGATTTTGTAATCAACATATTTGGCTTTGACTGGGTAATTTGTCAGCCTTACTCTGTTATTCATTTGTGCTCTCAGTGGGAATCAACATTAGTGCTATTTGTATATGTTATTTGTATAAAGTTCCACTCTCCTTTGCCAGTTTTTGCACAGCTTGTTGCCACTTTGCATCTCTGTACCTCTGATCTTAGTTTTCTCCATGTAGGGCTGGTTTCCATCAAAATAACTGATATCCTGCTGCTTCTTGTCTCTTTGTGGCTGAATGTCTGTATTCACCACAATATTGGCCCCAAAAAAACATTTGTTTCAAGGCTCGTTTTTTATTTAAAATGGAACCACTTAATGAATAGTTACTTGGTTGGTTTCAGTGATAATGATTACCCTGAATGCTTTCATATTTTAATAACCTCTGTCAGTCAGTAAAAGGCAATCTCTTTCACAGGCCACAGTCTGTTAAAAATGACTGTATGCACTCATGATTGGATAAAGATGTCCTTCATCAGTACTGCAGTGTCTTAATATCAGAGAAAGATCTTCCTCCGTTATGTCTGATGGGAATTTCAGCTCTGAGAACTCTGCGGAATAGTTATCACCCAAACTAGGGATTGTAGAATGACATTGAGTTGCCAAAAAGCGGGGAAGAATGTGAAAGAGCACTGAAATGAGTTATAAACTCTGAACATGGAACACCTATCAGCTCCACTCCATTGGGCAAATGTGTCTGTTTACTCCAAGTCCTTGAAGGGCTGTGCTTTTGAGTTTGCCAGCTACTGGAACACATCTCATGGTCACATTTCCCTTCGGTTGCCATGGTATTGCAGACAGAACTCGCTAGATAGTAATGATCATTTCTGCACACCTTTAGCATCCAACTCACTCTTGGCAAAATGCATTGAGACAGAGCGAGAGAAACAGCATGCACCAATTTGTGTGTCTGTCTGTCTCAAGGATTTGAAGAGGCAAAGCCCAGCAGTTTCATGATTTTGTGAAAAAGAGGACAAAAAAAAACACAATTTGCTAGATCCCCATGCCCAAAGGCCTGGCATGATTATTTATTTATGTGTTGCTCCTGCTCCTTCATTGATGCTTTGTGAATGATTCATGAGTTAATTCATACAGTAAATAACAAAAGGTGAAACAATCCGTCTATACATCGGGAGCTTAATCAAATACTGCACAACCCCTGCTGCTAACCCCCGCACGGCATATTTGCTCATAAAGGATTCATAAAGCATTTAAAGAGACCTTCATTAAACTTCAGTCGTGAAGTTTTTTGAAAGTTGTCATCTAATTTGAGAAAAATAGCTTTTTCTCCTGTGTACTTCATACATTTAAAGGCACATTAGCATGAAGAAATAGCCTGCAAAAACCATCTTATATTGTGTGGAAAGGACTTTGAAGGAGTTTCAGTCTTCCACTTCTCATTAGCACTGACTGTGATTCTGTGGCAAATCAGTGGGGTTCGCCGTGAAAGGCAAGAAAAATGTATTCAGATCAAACTGAATTATGAAGTAGCCCTGGAAAATTGGGGTCAGTGATGGATCCCTTTGATTTTTTTCCTTTTTCTTTCTAGCAGCTGTGTGTCCATATAACTGAGGTCTGATTTAAAATCCAAATTCAGTGAATGTAGTGCAGCACAAAACATTATGGTCATTTTTAGAAAAGCCGGTGAGTTCAGGCTGTTGTACAGAGCAAAGGACGATGTCTCCTTGTTTTTACTGTGATTGTATCAAATAAAGATTTTGAACAGGTACATTACTAGCCATGAATATGTGTTACTTTTGTTTTTATGTTTCTATACCACACTGCCCTAGAACAAATCTGCAAAAGGTTTTTTTTTATTATTTTTTTTATTCTATTTGAACATACTACTCATCTGAACTGTAATCACCTACGTGTCTATTCCAGTTAGCTGTTTACAATCATAATGAGGGGCTGTGAAACAAAGAAAAGGATTGATTAAAATCCTAATTCAATCAACAATATATATTTTTTTAATCCTTTGCAACGGAAGCACACTAAATGATAGAAAACGCTACTAACGTCAAGAGACAAAAAGCACATATTTGCATATTTTTGAGTTTGTCTCCGGTTACCGAGAGTTAAAAAAACGAGCTCAACTTTAGGAAATGGCTGTGACTCGTCAATGTGACCAAGTTGTTATATCGGAGAGAAGGAGGTATGGGACAAATATCAGAAATACCAGCCAACAAACAACTGTAGAGGATGAATAACTATAATTACTCGTGGCCACAAAGGCCCACAACAGATCTGTCCACGCTCATGCTTCAGCCTTCCTTCCAGCCAAAGCAAGGCCCAGAGCAATTTTTACTTCCTTGGATATTCCATATAGCAACCATAGCTGAAAAAATACTGTTCCCCAAGAGCAGTCTTAGGTGGGGTAAATGCATTGGTAGAGCCCAGGCTTTATGCAATAACAGCAGCAATTGTCCGAATTATTGGAATTTAGTCTGATAGGATAGCAAGGATGAGGGCCCAACAGTGACAGATGCATGGGTCATTTCACATCATTTCTGAACAATCCTGGAAGTTGTTTCTTGTTCAATCAGGTCCAAAAGCTTTTCAACTGAAGCATCATGATAAACGGCTCTTTGGACTTTTCCCTGACACGCTATGATTGTAGCTAATTTTCCGCTTTTCAGATGTTAGCCTTTAATTTACGAGACTGTAATTTCAAAATATCACATTTGTGTGTATTAACCAGTGATCCGATAAGAAATTATGTGATCCACTGAAATTTCACTTTTTCCCAAATGCATGGGCAACTTTAAAAACATCATTATATCAGTTATTACATGAGCACCAGGTGGATAGTAGTACTAATGTAGTATTAATGGTTTGCTTTTGTTAAAAAGCAAAATAACTGAGTTCATTTATCTGCCATTCACAAAGTCACTCAGATAATTATATATCTGGAGAACTGTAATTTAGCTAAAACCAGTTTGAAGTATATTGTTTGAGGGAGCTTTTTTTCCTCCCTTCTTTCCTTTCCTTTTTTCTTCTAGCACTCTGTAAACGGGACCTCATGTGGTGCCTGGCAGGAGGTCTGGAACAATCAGGGCTGGTGACCTCACCTCAAAGAAAAACAAGTGCTGGGCACATCCGTAACAACTCGTTTCGTATCCTAGTGTGTGAAACAACAGCAGCCCACCAGTCATCTGCCTGTTTTTCAGATAATCAATAAATTGCAGATATGGACATAACAACCTTGGCACCCGTCCTGCATGCCCATTCTTCAAAGTGAACCCCATGTTAAAAAAAGGAGCATGAAAAAATAGGCTATAATGGTTTCCACTTCTACATCCAATTAACTGGGAGGCATTGTGTCACTATTCATTTGTAATCATTATGTATATTTGCATGAGTAATGACAGAGAAATACAACAGGTGAGGCGCTCCCTCACTGTTGCAGATGATAAACTCGTGGCTCGACATCTCTGATTACAAACCATTAAATGGCAATGGAGGCAGTTCGCAGTCAATTGCATCCATCATTACCAGAGAGCATGAACCTGCTACCAGCATGGAGGAACTACAGAAACACCGCTCTTACATCAAAATTATACTGCACATACTGACAGCAGTCTGCATCTATAATCAGTAATTATTTAACCCAAACAAGCACTAGGTTCAGTAAAACAACTAATTGCTTTTAGATCTTAATCTGTTGATGCTGCCTGAACATTTGTTGTACTGTTAGGCTGCTTAAATATTCCGAATACGTGTTGCATTGCGGAGGGCAATTTAATAAGCAATATTATTTGAACTCAGAAGTGAGCCTCCAGACATAACCATGATGCAAGCATGCAGAGAGTACTGAGCAAAAAATGCTTTTCTTTTTTTTTTCTTTTCCTTTGAAAATTATCATAGCTATTTAATCTTACACTCTAACGGACAGATGACGACATTTCACTGGCCTCTCCTGTTTTCATAGCAGGATGGATAATTTGATGCAATATGAATACATATGGCCATTTGTTGAGCTTATATTCAAGAAAACAATGATGAAAACTTTATGGTCTCAATGAGATCCATATTTATCCATTCACCAAGAAACTAAGTTGGGCTCACTGTATATTAATGAGATATTAAATATGAATTTACTGTAGCAATGATTGTAATGCAATGCAAAACAAAAGTTGTCCATCATAATCAGTGTGCTGCCAGATTACTCTCTGCTCTTGTAGATGGCTTAGAACCAAACACATTTTAATATTCCATACAAATAAATCATGGACATAATATTTCGGAAACTGCAATTAATGGCTCACAATGAAACATATTAGAAAATAATTTATATTAGAGTTAATTTTACACGCATAAAGTTACATAGAGTAAGTTAATTGCCAAATAATGTAGCACCCTGCCATTCAGAAAACAGACTTCTGAGAAAGACACCAACACAGCTCTCTAAAAGAAATGTAGTCGTTCTGTAATTCACTGATGCAAGAAATTGGGGTGCAAATTGTGATCCTTTAAACTCAGTAGGTGGGAATTAGGAGTCGGTGTACTGGAGAGGTCAAACATGCTACAAAGAATTTGCTCTGTTTGGGATGTAAGGTTCTTTAAATGGGAACATCCATCAAAGGCCATATGCTACTTTTGTTCTGCACCAGAGCCATTTTGCCGCCAACATGCACAGTTGCCACCTTTTGCTTTTCCGACCACTAAATGCATCGCCTCATGTTAATTCAGGTGTAAACATTTAGCGTTTGTTGCCCAATTTCAGCTGCATCGTGTCCAGATGTTAAAGCCCAGATGTACTGGCAAATGCTTTAGCAGCAGACGTCCTGAAACCACATTCAAAGGCGTTTACAAGCCACATCAGCTCGACCAAGATATCTGCTAATGTGTACACATCTTTGTTTGCCTCACACAATAGCTATTGTGGTAGCAGAAACATGCAATACTGCCAAAGTATGTGTGTGTTATCCCAGATACTATACCATCATCAAATATTTATTCAAATCTCAGCTGAGAAAAGCCAGCTGTTGTGCTGCCCTATTTAACTGCACTTCTGGTTGCTTTTGAATCCTTGAAGCAAGAACTTCTCTGCCCTAGTGGTCGTGGAAACGTCCCTGCTTGCTGGCATGAGAGATAATTGAATAACCTGTATGTGTCAAATATTTTTGATTAATCACACAGGGGCAGCAGGTATGTGTGGCTGGGTGCTTAGCAGAACCATCTCCTGATTGGAATGTCACAGGTTTGATCCAAAATATAGCCATCTCTTGAGAAATGCCCTTGAGCATAGGACTGAATCATGACCGGCACCAGGTGTGCCGCTTCTGAGAGACTGTGCAGCTCTGACTCGTCTGGTGAGAGGCATACATTTGTGTCTTGGAGGGAAGGAAGACATTTTAATTACCCTGTTTTGGTATTGTGATTGAATTGTTCTGAAATGCCTCAGAAAAACAATCATAGCTTTTCTATTCATGAAGTGCTACATACGTCACCATAGTAAACAGGAGAGAAGAAAACCATTTGTTCTTTGAGAGCATATTGTATGAATATGCACTGGGCTTCCATTTAGTTTCCTTTAAATGTAGAACATACATAGTTATGGCTGCGTACCTACAAATATATTCATGCAGCAACGTTCAAGATGAAAGTCACAGGTGAAAGTGAGAATAGATTTTTCAAATGGGCGACTGGTGCAATGATTGTTTCAAGGTCATACGCTATTTCCAATGTATGAATAGTCAATGCGATCTGTTCATTTGACGCAGTATGTATGCATGTGTCATGAATGTGGAAATAGCATTATGCCATATGTCTTCCAGTCTCTTTTTCATGCATTTCTTTTTGAGGTCAGAGGTCCAACAAAGACATCTTTGTCAAATGTCTCACCTGGTTGACACAGTAATAAGACGCTTTACGAATCCTGCTGATGTGTTCTGTGATTACTCTGTCTCAGTGCTCACATTTTAATGTCAGCCATGTCGGTAAAAGTGGAGAAAAATATTGAGATTAATGTACGTATAGTTTGCCATGACTCTTTAGCACTGTGTAACACATCCAAACTTCTTGAAGTCTGGGAAACTGTCTGTTTTTATTGTCCCTTAAATGCCTTTCAACACTTTAGCTTCCATTTTTTAAATCGTTCCACTTAAACATTAGGGTGAGAATCCTCTTAGAAAGGTCAAGTTACTGCCTCTGATCCGTTGACATTAACAGGGACTGAAATCCACTGTGTGGTTAGAATATTAGAGGAAAAATAAACAGTCTCAGTCTCTTTCTCCATAGGCTATGTAAGTAACATTGAGTCTTGATTTGCTATAAAACTGTACACTATTGATTCCCTCATTTACACATATGGGCTTTCAGAGTTGCATATATTTTAATTTGCATGTTTGTATAGCTTATTTTCTTTTACCATGTAGCAAAGAAAGTTATATAAATATTTCTCTTACTGTTGAATTGATAAAATTAAGCATTTAAACTGCTTTATTAATAACATCCAAACTGTATGTACCTTTATTTCTCGACAGGGATCTGTTCACCCTCATGAGTTCCTCAATGTGAGAAAAGCTAAGTTTAAATCATGGCTTTTGGCTGTAAAAATAAGCCTTACATCCAACATGATTATCTGCCAAAAAACAAGAACAAATATCCTGTATTAGTTTTGAATTATGATCTTTTAATACACATTATTATTACCTAAGTTCATTGGTTTTGGTTGCTCTAACGAGGACACAATAGCAGCATTTAAGTGTTTCCTCATCAGAGACAATTTAAGTGATACTTTGCCCATTAACATTGAAATGAGCCTGATGGATTGATGGGCACGTCGTCATGTACCCTGTGCAAAGTGTCTGCCTCCAACCTGCCATCTGGCGGGAAAATGAAATGAGAACTAGAATGCATGTGACTGTTTATTTTGTGAGGAGGAAAGGAGCCTTTATGAAAGAGTCCTCAGAGCTGCATGTGGCCTGCTGAGAGGAAGGGGCTCGATTGAAAGGGAGTAAACAGAAGACCAGTGGGGGTATTTTTATTCTGGTAAACAAATGTCATCTGTGAGCTACATAAAACCATACATTTTAATCATAAATGCAGAGGAGGATTTATCTCCGGGGAACAAGGAGTGGATTTTTTTTTGCAGGATTTAATTCAACTGTTGAAAAAGTGAGGCTGCTGTATATCAGCGCCAACACTGACACCTTCTTCTCCTTTTTTTTTTTTTTTTAAAGGCATGGAATCAATAAAAGGGGAGTGGAGAGGAAATCTCTTCTCAAATACCCATGTCTCCCTTCATGTCTTTTTTCCCACATTGTCAGAGGCTACAGTAGCAGCGACCCCCTGGAGCTACATCCAGGGGGTCAAATAGGAGCTGGGAGGGGCGTCTGCTAATCTTAGCCATGCAGGCTCCGATTACACAGGAAGAAAGAGAGACTGCTATTTTCAAACTATAAAGAGACAGACTGCATGAAATAGACGACACAGGATTCCAGATTTCTTTTTTTTTTTCTGTCACAGGTCATGGAGAAGAAAAGGTATTATTCCCTGTTCCTAAGGCCTGCAAGCAGACCAAATATAAACTTGGATTTATCTGTCTCATGTGTTTCTCAGAATTCAAACAGGAAGTAATAATTTGTAATTACACCACTGTGGTAGGTCTTGGTACTTCTGGATACTCCAAAAAAAAGAGCCATACCAATCTTTAAGACCAATAATGATTAGCACTGATGAAACAGTGTAATGTGGATATGTTTTTAATAACTAGTGTGCTGCAGTATGCTGAACTCGAATGCTATGATACAAACATTCAGCCTCAGAATTTTAAGAACCATTTAAGTGTTTCAAATACAACACAAAACATTCTGTTTTGCACCAACACAAGAAAAAAATATATCACTTCCTTTTCATCTTTAAAAGAAAAAAAGTGTTAGCAGTGCATTCTGACTCTAAAGTCCCTGATTCAACCCTCAGTAATAGAATATTTATAGGGCGGTCAGGCATACTCTGCAAATTATGGATAATGTAGAATTTCTGTGGTCAGGCAGGCAGTAAACAAATGTGAGCAGTTGCAATCTGAGTTTTTTTTATTAGATATTCATGAAATGATACTAAATGAGGATGTGAAGAAAACTAACTTAATTGTGCAATTTCTACCTTTTTTAATTCCTCATGTGACAGTAATTTACAGGTGTGTTTGTCAGCATTAGCAAGGAGTTTCCTCCAACCACCTGCAGTGCAGTTCTATCACCAGCAGGAACACTTTGTGCACTTGTGAGAAACAGATTGTTGGTAATCTCCTGGGTGGAAAATTAGTATCAAGTTTACGTCTGAAATACTTTTCTACTGAGACACCTTTGTTGTAGGTGCAACAACTCAAAATTCCTTGATAACCGATATCACTAACATGCCGTTGTTGTAAGTGCGAAGATAAAACTATGACAAGTTGTCTGACAATAGATGTAAAGACACATTAATTTGTCAAAGGAATAATGATCAAAAACAGCTAAGCAACTGATAAGGAAATGAGGAAAGTTTTTTTTTTTTTTTTTTTTTATACACAAAAGAGACAGAAAGAAGGATTTTCAAAGTGATCACTAGCAGAGGTGGAAATCAGAGAAGGCAGCATGAAGCAGAAGGAGATAAGAGGGTGAGGACATGAAGTGTCCCTTCCTGTTTCTCTTCCTCCAAAAGGAAAGATGAGTTTCGGCTTACGACAGAAAACATTTTCTATTCATGCATATCAGCTGACTTGGGCAAAGCTGATCAAGCTGAAACCGAACTGGCATTATCTCTGTTCCAACTTATTGGCAATCTAATGTGCAGCAATATTTTCCTCACCCATTAATTTTTGCTCCCTCTCATTATGTAATGCTGAATGCTCTGTAAGAACTTTGTATTGTATTTCTACTTTGCAATTATGTCTCAGGTTTCCCTCAGTGTTCATTTACATTTTGAGATTATTGAACTTTTCATCCTGCCTTGATGCAAACTTTATATTGGATGATTTTTAAGTCCTAATTTAGGGTAAAACTCAACAAACATTGCTCCCCATTGCCACAGCAAGCATTATGTATGAGTCAGTTTATACTGTCTTAATAAAGACTCTCTGTCATCCTGGCAGGTAAAACAAAATCAAGCCCTGAATTATCATAAATATTCTACCTAAGCGACACTGTTATCTGTAGAGTCTTATAATGTGTGATACCCAGAAGAATCCTCAGATTTTACAGACTCTTATACCTGCAAGAATAAAGAGCTATGACTCGTAAGGGATTGATGTTGAATATGAGAACGTCATCTTAATGTCTAATCATGTATAGTGTGCATAAAAAAATGTATTCACTGTTAAATCACCAGACTCAGAGCCTTTTATATTCGTTACATTTCTTTGTCCAGGGTTAAGTATAGTCTTTTAGGATCTTCTTCCCTACTTTCTAATTTTACCTCCATTTCATAGAGTTGTTATCTGCAGAAACTGGAGGACTGCTTCCTGTTTTGCTCCAGTTACTCAAGTGTTAGTGCATTATGACTCACCGAAGCACATGGATGAACGCCCGTTTGCTGGGTGTAAGTGTGAGCCCTAGTTGAGATGAGTGATGGTTAATAGGCTGCATGATAATGAGGTGGCGAGGCAATACGGACATGGCATTCTTGTAAGCAAATCTCTCCCATTAAAAGATGCATCTCTGCCCAAGCAGAAGTGCATCGCTTAATTGGTTCATATCATCATGGCCAAAAAGCTTTAATTGGGTGACATGCTGGAAGATGGATGGATCAGTTGTCTTGGGAAAAATATAGGTGGTATCGGAGGTGGGCGGCTGAGTGTGATTTGTGTGTCTCAGGATGTGTGTAAAGAGTCTTAAGAGAGATTATGTTAATAGGGCCCGTTAGATCAACAAATAGTTTATCTATTTATCTATTTGCATGACTATGGCTGCCGTACATAAGACAGTGTCTGCCTTTGTGAAGGCACTAGAGACTTGATGCTTGGCATGGATGCTGGATGTGGGTGCAGAGCATTTAAATAAGATACAGAGAAACAGTAGCTGCACATATTGTCGTGATTGGTAGATGAGAAGCAAACAATGGAAATTATGTTATGCATATAAACCCTGCATGTGTCTGTCTGTCATACATGACCTCATACAAGCACCTACAGGTAAAATAATCAGTTGCAAATGTATTCCAACTGTCACAGCTTTACCTTTGTGCTCAATCATAAAGCTGTGCTGTATTTAGACCGCCTCTAGCCACAATGTTTCATTAGCCACTTTAAGAAATCCCAAATGACAGACATCACTCAGTGTTGCCATTTAAGTCACCGGAAATACAGGTGTCCCTATGTGACAGGAAAATCAGACAATGGGGCTTTTTTTTTAAATACTTTGCATGTATTTGTTGTAGCTCATTTTGGTTTAGAATAATTGAAATGCCAAATCACTGTGACGATAGGTATTCAGAACTGCTTCCCTAGTCAATTGTTTTGGAGATAAAGAAGGAATAATTATGTTTTTCCATTTTCATAAGTGAGGCCATTATCACAGCAGATGTTGAGGAGAAGTGTTAAACCTTCTATTTACGCGCAACCTATTACTTTAATGATGATATTTCTTCCCTTGTGACACCAGTTGATCTATTTTTATCTGTCCACATGAAAAATTGCAGTCAAACACTGCCCAACTGTGGGCCGTGTTTGACTGCAATTTTTCACACGAAGGCAACCACTTTGTGTGCTTATAAAATGTGTTTTGTTTATGCTATACTGGCTACTGACAACCATAAACATGTTAGAAATACTGTAATTGGTGTTTTTTTCTGTAGAACTGCATGTTTTACACAAATGTTCAAGATGGATTACTGTCTTCAATCATTGACCAGTGCCACACAGTGTCACAGGTCACAATAAATCAATCAAAGTTAACGTAATTCATATATTTGTTTCAAAGAAATGCAAACAAAATAATGTGTATAGCTGGTTATGGATAGCTCAAGCTGTTTTGAGGTGGCAGGTATAAAAACATAATCCAATTAAATATTAAAAAGTGTCTCAGCAATTCAAAGTGAGGTTATTTTTACCATTTTAGGCCCAAAATAAATTAATTTTCTTAATTATAATACAGATCCTTGTCTCCAGCAGAAAAAGAACTGCTTTGCACCTTTTGTTCTAATACAAATTTGCTTGAAGAGTGTAAAGAGATTACACACTCTGTTGACAGCTCTCCAAACAAGTCTTATGATGAACCAGAATCATAGCTGTTGTAGCTTACTTTATGGAGGTTCCCCACAATGTGTTGATCATTTTCCCCGTTTAGTCTGAACTAGCCATGCGTTGTTGTTATTGTTGGCTTTGTTGCACCTTCTGTTTGCATGGTTGTGTTTTCCTGCAGGTGGATGAAATCTCTGTGCTAGGCCTTATAAAGTAAAGTTAATGGTGTCTGTTCCTTGTTATTTTGTGTTTGGTGTTGTTGTCCTTGGGCTTTGTGGTACCTTTGAGCCTCCATGACGAGCCTCAAGGGACAACTGTACCAAACAAAGAACGAGAAGGAACTCCCCACCTTGCACACGCCTTAGACAAGTATGTTACACTGGGTCTGCAGGTAACTCGGCCCATCTGGTCAGAGTGTGGATGTAGAACATGCTTTCTATGAGGCTCCTATTGGCTCAAGATCAGTCTTCTCTCCAGAGTGCCCATGGCTGCATGCTGTTTTGTCTAGTTTGTTTGCCTAACATTTATTAAAGTTACTTGGTGCAGAAACAAAATGGAGGCAGTAAAACACAGCCAGTATAATTAAAAGTCTGAAACAAAAGTAAAATGATTCGAATGAGACTGATGGGATTGAAGCACCACAGTAATGTTGCTCTCTGTTAAACTAAAACAATGAGCTGGAAGGCAAAAGCAGGGTAAAAGCAGAGAACTTCTGATCTGATGTAAACTGTCCCTTTAATTCAGTGGCAAAATAAAAGAAATGTGTTGGGGGGGACAGAAGTGAAATACAATTATTCTATCTTTAAACATGTCTATAACTCATTTGTTGTATGCTATTTACATGCATTGCATGTGATGATAACATTAATATGTTGCGGTGTGCAATTACTGCACATGATAAAGAAGCAGACACCTGCTCTGCTCAGCTTGGCAGAAGAAAAAAAAAAAAAAAACGCCCAGGTGCTCATTGTGTCTCTCTTCCTCTTTTCTCTCGCCTCCCCTTTTCTGGTTCAGTGTATGCGTGTGTCTGCGAGTGAGTGTCTATGTGAAGGAAACTGCATGTGTGTGCATTTCTGTGTGCTCTAGCTATCCCAGTGGTGCCTCGCACCGGTTTTGCCTACAAGCTAGCGACCTATTTTTCTCTGCGTTGAACGAAGTCGACGTTTGAACAAAGAGAGAGGCAGAGAGAGACGGGGAAGGAGGGGGTGCAGATCAGTTCCTCTGCCTTTATTCAGGCCTGTGGATTAATTACCCTGTACCTAAACCTGATCCCGTGCTGTGAGCGAGACACTTTGGCATCACCCTGATCAATAATGCATTTTTCTGTCTCTCCATTTAATTTGCACACAGGCCCCACGCACTGGCATTACCATCTTCCTAGAAAAGTGCAGTGGACACCTGATACCCAAAGTGCAACACTCCACCCGGACTCCCATGCCATTCTGCATGACACCCCCTCCCCTCTCTGTTGCTCACTGACAAATTGATTCTCTCTTAATGTGCTGTATGGAAAAAAATCTCCTCAATCCTCAGGAGCAGCGTAATAGGATACAAAGCATGTTGGATTAGTTCATGGGTTTGTACAAATTTGTACCCGTTTTGGTTTAAATTGTTACGCACTCCATTTCTAGGGACGCTTATTTAGCAATCTAGGGAAAGCTCAGGTTTAAGCAGCAGGACAGTGCAAAGTGGTAGCTCAACTCCCGAGAGCAGTAGCAGAGTTAGCACAGGGCTCCGGTCGGTGAACAGGAGTAGCTGTTGGTAGCAAGGTCAAACTAACGGGGGAGAGAGGTAGGTCATCTGATCTTGTGTGACTTGTCTGCTGTGTGGTTTGTGTGTGTTTGGTCCTGCATTGAAAGAAGAGCCATGTGTCAGGACCTTAGACTGCTGCTTTGTAAAGCTTGTGGTTTTCCTGAGTACCTAATTGAGTAGCTACTCTGGAGAGTTGACCAGGAGTCCCCAGACTTACTGACCTCGATGGTGAGATCTGCTCTTTCAGTCTGCCTGGGGCTTTTACCTGTGAGCACAGTAATTGCAGGTGCATAACAGCAACAGTTTAATGCTGGTGGATACAACTTTTTGGTTTTGAATGTATACTATGAATTATGCTTTATTTGTAAACCTCGTTTAACATATTTTTGTTATCAGGAAATGTTATGATTTTGCTTAGATTTTGCATTTTGGGTCAACTACACACGCCATCCAATAAAGCTGCCTGTCCTAATTTCACATATTTGTATTTATAAATAAATTGATAATCTAAGTTAATGCACACCCTTAGGAAAGAAACAGGCTTGGACACTCATTAAAAGATCGCCCCATAACACTGCTCGTGGTCAACACTTTAATAGATTAACTTTTAGTTTGTCAAATAAGTCTTTGCACTTAATTTAATTGCTTCAGTTGGCTGTTGTTAACATTCTGAGTTAGGAAGAAAATAATTGACAGTCATTACATTTTAAGCATGCACTATATGTATCCAAATTTGACTTCCAGTTTTAGACATGATTTCTTACTTGTTAAAAATATGTCCCAGTTTATAGATTTAACGTCCCTGAATACAGAAACAGACTCCGTGTTGACCCCTTCTATCCATTAGCAGGTATGAGATTAACATTGTGTAGTTGTCCAGGTGAAGCTACCATATGTCTAGAAGCCCATGGGAGATGGTGAATCCTGACGAGCAGGTTAGCTGTTTCTGACATGCATTGTAGGAACATTTCCACTGATAATAAATCAGAATCTTCTGCTGTCAATGCACAGTCCTGTAATTGGTGGGCTTGCAGCCTTGACAAACAGCAAAACAATGTATAATCCATAAGCAGTGTTTTGTTTTGGGAGTACCCGTCCAAAATAGTAACAGACCCCATTGTAACAGATTTACACATATGCTTCGTAGTCACATTTTCCACTTAACCAACCATGTATACTGTCTGCAGTACTCTGTTTTGTTCCTTGGTGAAGCATGTGCTCCTTATGTCTTTGTACTGTTGTTCAGTTCTTGTTCTTTAAGTTGTGTTATGGCTGCAGTGCTGCCACGAAGACACACTTCTGAACTGTACATTTATCGCAGCGGTTAAGTGATTCTGATTTGTCAGCGCTCACATGTACCTTTGTAGAGATCCAGACTGACATCATTAGTGCACTTAGTGCTTAGTGCTTAGGAGAATGCTGAGCCAATTAACCAGCTGCCTGACTTCTGGCAATGCAGAGAACAAATAAACTCCCCCTTCCACTACCTTGCCTCTGTGTACTCCGGTATCTCATCTCAGTTAAGTGCAATGGAATATGATTTTAATCTTTTATTATGTTTCACTCTTGTATTGTGAGACAGAAGCTTAAAATTAATTTCTTATTAAATCAACATTAACCTTATGACACCATTTGCTGTCGAATAATTCCGCCGTGGCAGAGGAAGGAAATTAGATAGGAGCATTTTTTTCTCCCCTGTCATCTCCATGTTGTCTTTATTGTAAAGAGAAGGGGCGGGTGTAAAAGACATTACTCTAGAAGCATTTGTGTTAGTGCTTAAACTGCTGTAGAACAAGATCAAAACAAAACATCAGTCATTCGCTGTAATGGTTGGCTATCGCTAAAAGTTTTCAACCTGGCACTATCTGTATTTGTGTACAGAAAGTGTGACCTGAGGCTGGATGTGACATGTGTGTTTGGTATACATGGGCCAATAATCTCTCATGGTTCCTGTTTCTGAGTCATGGGCTTGTTATCTGTTACATGCATTTGCAGTCATTATCCAGACTTATTTTTGTCATGTCTGAGAGCCATTATGGTGACATGTTTTGACACAGACTATGGTCCTTTCACTCTGCGGCTTTCTTGTAAGAGTATTTATTTATTTATTTTTTATCATTTTGAGAACATCTCAGTAAAATGTGCAGTGCTGCAGTGTTGTGCTGTAGGTTGTACATCATAAAAAAATCACAGTGAACAACAGTGTTAGGACACACTGTATCATGCAGCTCGAATTAATGCAATGTGATACATTTCCTGTACTAATGATCTGCTGATCTGTGTGGCAAGCATCCTCATCTATATTGCTGTTTGCTACAAACCGACATTATTATGACAAATATGGCAGGACTGAATGACTCAATCTATTGCAGCAATCCTACCCACACAGGCTAGGCCAGGTTATGAGCCCTTACCTGTAGTTCTATTTATTAATCTTGATTATTTTGGTAGGAGTTGTCAAATGTTGAGATATCTGCTATATAGATGACTGGCTTTTCTAGAATATATTATAGCACTTAATTGGTGCTGCTAAAAACAGCAAAATAATAAATACAGTTGAAAAAATGATTGTCTATTGCCTGAAATCATGACTTGTTGACTCAGGATAATCCACAGACCTTGTAATGAGCAGTATCATGCAGGAACTATTAGTTCCATGAAAACAATCTAGACTGATGAATAGGCAAGAGGAAACATATTTAAGTCAACCCAAATTAATTATAATTTGGGGCCTTAGAAATTCTTAGGCATGTAAAAAAAATGCTTAATGTTAAACTGAGTTAACCTGAGGTTGCTTTCACTTGAGCTGTTCACATAACATACAAAGGATTCACTAAATATTGTAGTTTGCACTTCACACTTAAACCTCTTATTGACCTTTAAGCTATATTATTATTATTATTATGTACTTGCGGTTTAAAATGGCCTTACATGCCTGTTACTGTCTCAGATCAGCTCCTGACA
>JAOWBC010001868.1:20436855-20454051 GCA_028566105.1 Hypoplectrus providencianus | reverse complement strand
ATTCACTAAATATTGTAGTTTGCACTTCACACTTAAACCTCTTATTGACCTTTAAGCTATATTATTATTATTATTATTATTATTATTATTATTATTATTATGTACTTGCGGTTTAAAATGGCCTTACATGCCTGTTACTGTCTCAGATCAGCTCCTGACATTTCAAGGTCAGTGCTGATATAGGGTTGGCTGGTTGGAACCTATCTATTCCACCAAATCTAGAAAGATGTGAAAACCTCACACAACAGAACCGCCCACTCTGCCCCATCCTAAGCCACTACATACCTCACTCATTTTTAGTATATCTCTACATTTTGCTGTAGGTGGCGTTATGCCCAGACTTGGGGGTGCAGTTACACTTTAATGCAGGCTAATGAAAACACAGAGTTGAGCAATGAGATGACTGTGCACTCCAGACTTTAGTGTTTCCTGCATACACCTGCCTCTCTGTATATGTCTCCATTACAGACAGAACTAGCCATAAATCCCGGACTGCTGTATAGTTTAGAAAACACCACATACCTGGTAAATCTTATTTATGTGTGAGACTGTGGGTTGTATTCTTGGAGACAAAGCTGGCATATCATTGCTGTTCTGTAACAAAAAAAAAAGCCATTTTTAGCCAGATGTGGGGACATAAAGCCAGCGACCAAGGTAGCTCTGGGAGACAGTAATGTACCCTTGTAACTCAATCTGAAAGCAGACCGCTGAATGGAGAAAATGTAGCATCTTTGGCTCGCGCCATTCTCTCATTCCCCAGTGGTGACCTTTTTCAGCTCCCTTCCGCTTGGGGACTGCACTGATCCCGTAGCAGTCATTTGAGCAAGAGGAAGACAGTAAAGAGATAGCAGCATAATGTTTTGCTTTCATTTACTGCCAGCATGGCAGTGGAAGAGGCTGTAGCAGTAGCTTTCAATAGATTGTACCACGCCTACTTTTTTTCTTTAAGCAAGATAATAGCCCTTGAACAACTGGAAACAGAGCAAATCATCTCCTTAAAGGTCAATCCATGTCATCAAGTGGTTTGCTGTCAGCGAATAAAAAATGATTTTTACCTTTTTACCATATTGCTTCTTTAAACAGAAACTCATTTAAGCCTCTGGCCTCGATTAACTTACCTGTTCACGCAGAATAAACTAAATTTAGGAAAGCCACGGTTACTGCAGCAAATAGTTTGAAAGATCAACATATGATGCAACATACTTGCTTGTAAATATTGTAGCCCCACAATGTCACTTAGGATATAAATGAGTTATATCAAAAATACCAGCAGCTTTATTTGATGCACAGCGTGCACAAAAAATGAAGGACTGCAGGTCTGTGGTCACTCAAACACCAAGGCCCACCTTAAAAAGCAGCAAGTGGTAAGATATCTTCCCTTCCCCCTGGGATAATTGCTTCAGACATATTCTCTGACCTATCCCATGCCTTTAACAGGCGTAGCAGTCAAGAGATTGATCCCTCCAAAGTTCATAAATGGCAGTTTGATTATCTTTCACACATTGATGCTGAAATAATCTCAATTTCATTGGAAAGCACAGAGACAGTAATTCTGAAAAGCACCATGGGTGCAACCTGCAACCATTAACAGCAGATGGATTATGGGTTTTGGGTTGAACATGTGTCACACACACAGATACACACATAAACTAGATAAAATAAGGGCTTCAATATTAACATTGTTTGTTGTACATTTTGCATTTAATTCTAGTGGAAATGATTTCTCAAAAGAATTGGCGAATTTTAATAATCTTTCTTTATATTTCACATTGTCTTCAGCTCCATTTTCCACATCCTGTTTTAAAAATGTCTCTTGTCCTGAGCTCTTTGCCCTCCCCTGTTCGCCAAGAACACGGTGTATCTGTTTTTCCATGGTCAGACATTTCCGCCATGTACCGTCGGCACTTTGATGGAGAGATGAGTGACAGAGAGTGCAAGGTGTTTTTTGAGATTGGATGTGGCATGACATTGCCTGACACTGATAAGAACCGTACTTTGCAGATGTGTCATTTGTTAAAATAAGCTGATGGCAGAAAAACAAACATCAGTGTAACATCTGTCGTTGCTGTGCTAGTCTTTGACACATGAAAATTAAAGCTCTGTTAAAAAATAAATAAATAAATAAGCTTAAATATGACACATATGAACCTGCTTTTCATTTGACTTTTGTTTCCTAATCTCCTACGTACATTATACAATATATATATACAAATCAGTACATCTATAGTATGTTGTTCTTCTCATGGCTAAGACCTGTCCCTAATAACAAGCCTGTGGAGACAATGAGCGGCACTTTTGTGGGTGGAAATGTGCAACACAACTGGGAGCGAAAAACAATATATTACCGCTGTGGTGTGTTCAGTGGCACACATAAACCAAATGAAGCATTTCTATTGATTGTCCCTTCCTTTGATTCCACTGTTTAGGCATGAGAAGGGGGGAGTCTTCCTCAATCAGCTGACACGGCTCATTGTTCGCTATAGACTAATAAAGAGCTTTACTGGTGGTGTTATGCCTTCTCCATGGCTATTGACAGACTGATGACAAGCCTTAAAGATGGAGGCCATTTCACGTTATAACAATCACAGAAGGAGAACCCCCCTCACTGAACTGCCTCAGCAGACATAAACCTGCATGTCATATCATCTCAAATAGCTTGCATGCGATTATGTATGTTTGGTTTTATTAATATTGCTAACAGGCTTACCACACATTTCTTGGTACAGAGCAGACATATTGCAACTAAAGAGGATTGTGGTCGTGTAAAACTTCATCATCCTTTTTCTGTTGTACTAAAATTCAACCTGATGGTAAGAAAGGAATACGAATTGTACAGCTGAGGTCAAAGTGAATACAAATGACAGGTTTATGTCTGTATGATGCTGAGAGTCAACAGCAGTGATCATCAGCTGGCAGCCTGCAGGCCACACACAGTCAAAAGAATATTCATGAATTCAAAACATTGTCTTAGTAAACATCCCATTCCTCCACAAGTTGTCTAAATACACAGTGCTTTCGTTGTGTTTCTGGATGCAACTCTAGTGCTGTGAGTACAAGAACTGCAAGCAGAGGATGAGCAAGTGAAACAGCGCCTTGACACAAGCGAGGGATGTGATCAGATTATATTTTTATGGTAGTTTATAAAAATGCAGCACAGTGATGCTGCACATATATCATACACCAGACATACCAAACACAGACCTGCTGATGTGCATTCAACCTACATTGGATACATTCTGCTCGTGGCTCCCATCATATCATTGACCATAAATATGCAGCACAATTAGGATAAAAGCAAACTACTGGTTGATCTATATGTCTATCAGGACTATGTTCTGCAAGTATGTTTCAAATTTTAACCATTACTCCTCAGTGTACTCTGGAAGCCAAAGAACATTAAATAATACATAGATATAACAAAAATATAAAATGGAAGTGAAAATATGATGCTACAAGGGCTATTAAATCCTTAAAAAATCTATTTTGTTTTTGCTTTTCTTTCTTTCTTCTTTTTTAATCCCCCATAGTATCCATCTGGAAGAATCCAGGCCCTTGGACAAATGTAGTTCCCAACCCCTGTTCTGCAGTGTAAATATTTTTTTTTCTATATTTAGACTCTTCCTTTATAACCCTCCTTTGAACCGTAAGTGTGTTCTCTGTAACCCCTCTAGAATCTACAACCAACATCAGGGTCATAACATAGCAAATGGCAGTTTCATGGGGGATGTGAGCTGAGTTTTTTTTTTTTTTTTTAACGTGTTGAATCAAGCACAGAAGGTCAGTGGAGGAGCACAACAGCTTCCGCCGCATTTCTATTTACCGAATCATCAAAACAAGGAGTTTGTGGAATCAGGCAGCCAGGTGGTGAGAGTGCGGGTCCTTAGACGAACAGGCGGCAGGCTGAGTCTCATGCCAGTGTCCTTGTAGATGACACTGAGCTCTACCTGCACCGACAGATTCTCAATATAGGTTTAATGGTCTGTAATGAGAATTCTTAACTCACTGTAACCCACTCTACAGAGAACAGAAACCAGCCCTGCAGATAAATCCTTGACCTTTCTGCTTCTTTCCTCAGTAGATAATTAGCCAGTTGCTTCCTTTTAATCATAAACTCTTATAAGCATGAGAAAAAGGAAAATTGAGTCAGACCGTTCAAGGATTTCATGCTCTCTTCACTGTAGTCGGGTCCAGGCATCCTCACAATCACATTTGATATAAATGACATGTTCTGAGAAGTTTCTCCATAGAGTTCCAGGAAAGAAACATGTGAAAATGTGATTTGAAGGTTGAGCTACACACTGTATAATCTATCCATACTCTTCATTTGTAGACCATTCAGACTCAAGTATCCCTTGGCCAGCAGCACTATAGCTACTCGAGCTTACATTGTATCCACAGATTGTCAGTGCAGTGAAGCTATCTGTGTCATTATCAGGGGCTTAAAGATGCTGCAGAGTTTTACAGCTGTAGGACAGTTGCATAAATCTGACAAGAACACGTAAGAATGCACTGATTATTGTACTTATTGTATCATGAAATGTATGTTTTGATTTGGTGTTGGGAGGTGCTGGAAAAAAGTAGGTGGAAATTAATTTCTGAATCGAAACCTCGTATAGATCTTGAAGAAAAGCAAGCATTGCTGTGCAGGAACACAAATCTTGTATGTGAATTTACCTGCAGATGTATAAAAGGAGGCAGACTGCCAGCAAAACAAAAGAGGGACTGAGAGATTTTTTCCACTACGTACAATTTCAGAACACTTAAGTGATTCTCAATCCCAGCATGCCTCAGCCAGCCACTGCCATGACAGATGCTCCAAAATTGAATATAGATTTCAGTGAGCAAGGCAGGCGTGCCTGATGAATCTCAATTTGCCGCCGTCCATATTTCATAGTCACCACTATGGATAGCTCAAGGGGAGGCAGTGAGAGCACTTTGGCTGCACCTGCCAAACTGTCAGTTGGCTGGTGTCGAATGATGATCGGTACTTCATAAAAGCCCATATTTATCCCACACTAATTCATGCCCTACATCATTTTATCACTTAAAATCTACATCGGTGAGAGGGGCGAAAGGAATAGATGTTGAAAAAAAAACATGCTTCATTTCAACTACAGTGATCTTAAGAGAAAAATAAGCCCACATGATGACAATCGCACAGCAGCAGAAGACTGTAGAAATGGTGTACAGTAGCTTGAGGGTGAAACAAATGTAGAGAGCTTCCCCAGGGGGGGTGGAAGTGCCTTGGCTGCTGTGTACCTGTCAGTCTATTTTTAGCTCGGTTTGAAGTACTTATGAAATGACACTGGATGCTACTGTTCTGCAGTAGAATACTTTTGTGGCGAAATGATGATTGTTTGATCAGTTGTCTGTGTTGGAGCTGTCACTGCCTTCCCACATATTTAAAAGAACATACCTATGTTTTTGCATATATAATCTAGTATATGACACATTGTGTGTACTTTCCATTGTAGCTGGCCATTTCTCAAAGCACATGCAGCAAATACAGCTTATTTTAGACCATTTCTCTCTCCCAGTTCAGTATTGTATGAAATCAACATGAACAGGCCCTCACTGTGAAATACTGCCTCATAGGGGCTGCAGAGAGCAAGCCTCCCATGTCGTTAATAATCAGCAAATAGTTATGTAACTAAATGTACAACACAGTATGACATATGAAATGAAGCACATTATGCAACGTAATAAGAACAGGGATGAAGACACAGCATGAAAACACCTTAGCATGTTTAAAATGCAATACTGTGAAAGCTTGGAAACAGCAGCTCAGTTATCATAGCTTTTCATAGCAGTCTGAAGTCAAACTCTTTCTGGAGGAAGATAGACACATTACTACTGAGGCTCTAGGCTGATAGTAGAAGCCATCCAGCACAGTGTTAAACTCTGGCAGAGCCGTAAAGTAATGTTTTGTGCAATGGAAAAAGAAAAGGAAAATGCATATGCAAGATAACTTGTACAACACATAGCCTTTCATTTGAATTACTTTTAAAGGAGCATTTTACAAATCATTTTGTAAATTTAGTAATTTATCCATGGCAAACACAGAATAATAAAAAGGGAATAATAAATTGCAGATCTAATTAACATTTCACAAATTGTTTTTATTAACAGCTTAATTGTGCCATTAAGTGTAAATGTGTTTAACTGCTGTATTAATTATTGAAATACATCTATAATTGAATCAAGAATAATTAAACACAGAATACATCTACAGTAATTAAGCTGTCATAATCAAAGTGCCATACCTCACAAGTTTACCTATTTTACCTGCATTCTAGCTGCACACTCCCATATTTAAAGGTGACGAAAAGTGAAGGTGAAGACAAACCAACAAAGAAGAACCCAAAGGCCAAATGTTTATTGTCCATTTGTATAGCTCTTAAAAGAGGTGGGGTCTCTGATTTATGTTAAAGTCGTATATGAATTAACTCTGACAATAGCAAGTAATTAAACCACTGCTCACAAGGAAAATAGTAAAATAAGTTATGTGTTTTAACTGCTGCTTGTAGTCCTCTGAGCAGTAATTTCAAGCCTTGAGGGCAATGGGCACAAGGGTATTTGTTATATCTAATGTCTGAGCAATAAACTGTAGCGTTAAAACATTACTTCTTACAACTCCTCTCTCCCTTGTAAAGTTTATGATGCTGGAATTTAATCTAGTCTCCCACAGTGAAAGCATCAGACAGATGCTCAAAATGGCATGAAAGATGCAGATAAAGACAGACACTAAGTGCATCTGTCTATCAAAGTGTGCTGTGTAAAGCAGCAGGGATTTAAATACATGGAAATAACCATAACCTATAGCACCAAACATGGCTCCTTACCCACTGCTTCTGCTGTGTGCTCTGATGCTGCTTTTCTGTTATCACTGCCATTGTACATGACAGTCTTTTTTTTCTTTAAAAAACAGCGCTTTGTAGTGAATTGCATGATGCCACCAGGGGGTGCAGGAGGAGGCGGCAGAGCTTTCTGGTGTAATTAGAGTAGACGTGCTACATGTGTCTGTGTGTGTTGCCGCATCTCATTAAGGCGAGGTATGGGCCACTGAGCCGGCTAAGAGGAATGGATAGGGAGCATGTGGTGGTGTAGTTTCCTTCACCACAAACGCAGCCGCTCTGCTCTTTCTCTTCCTCTCAGGAGTCACGCCGTGGCCCCAGGAGCCACGGCCAGTCACAAGGATTCCACTTGATGCACGGGCCCTGAAGGAGCCCACTGTCAAAATGCAGTCACACGACACAAAATATAATGTGTGTGTGCAAATTTACATGGGCTATCACATCATGCAGATGCACACATACAGAGAGGCACACACATGCAGTGATGTTATAACAACAAAGTGGAATTCTACTGAAGAAAGGGAAAAGTAATAATGTCAACAGCTGCAGGCACGTTACCATGCATCCAAGCATGCAGATGATGAGCTGATGGCAAATTTCTAGACTGCCATTACCTTCTACTTGTTTCTGCTCTCAAAACTATATTGATTGTGTTTCATTATTTACTGCAGTGTAGAGCCTTTTGTTGCTTTACTTTGCTGCCAGTTCTGCTCTCTAGCACACTCTTAGGGACTAAAGCTAGCTTTAATGGTTTCACCAACATAGTGGTGAAAATAGTCCTTTCAACACAATAACACCATAAAATGTGCATCTTTAAATAAATAGAATTGAGTAATTATCTTTACAATTAACTTATGTAAGATAATCTTTTTAAGATTGCTTTCATACATAGATTACTTTTTATGCCTGAAAGTCGTCACAGATCACCTGAGCCTGAAGGTGTCTTTGGTTCTTTACTTTTCCAATTGCCCGCATTCATAATCTTTTATTGAAGAGGTGATTGTGTTTGTGCAAATTTAACTCAAATCTTGGAATTGTAACACCTTGAATTGCTGCTTATGTTGACACATTGGTACAATTTATGACGCCAGGTGGTAGATAAAAGGCCTATAAAAATCCCACAAATCCTTGAAACTACCCATCAAGGATTGATGTACAGAGGTTTTACCCAGAGGGCAGTTTGTTTTTACAGAACATCCCGATTGACTTGAATGCTGCATCACAGTTCTTGAGCAGTTCAGTCTATGTTAATTGAAATAAAATAACTAAAGAAACATAAAAAAGAACACAACTTTTAACCAATAGATCATCGGGAAATGAAAGTAGGCAGGCCTCTTTGCAGTTTTGTGTGATGTTGTGGGGAAACAAGGATGTTTCCTATGGGTTACAGTTTGCTTTCACTCTTAAGTTTGTACTCGACAGTATTATTTTGAACAGGAAAGGGAGGAGATATGAAACCGTTTTTAACAGAATGAATAATGATCAGATAGAAGGTGATCCCTTTAGTCCTTAATTACACAGAACACTTTTATATGGAGGTCCAAGCAAAGGTAGGATATTATGGGAAGTCCACGTCTAGTCAAAGTGCAACTTCACTGACATTTTAAAGGTCCAAATTAATTTCTATAATATAGAATAATAATATATAGTCTTCACTGTTGTTAAACAAGAGAGGAAACGAGAGAAGGTGAGAGAGACGAACCATTACAGTAATGTCAGTAGTTTTAGAAACAGCATGGTCAATGGTTTTAGAAATATCATTAACTCCAGGCCACCCTCTATCAATATGAGATGGTTGGGTGGTAGATATTGCTGATTGGTTATTGATTTTGCGGGACAACATTTTGGCTACCAAAAGCGGATGCAGAGATTCCCTGATCACATCGACTCTGTGGAGGGTCTCATTGATTTCATGTAAGCAAAGGTACTTAGCTCCTAGTTAGCCTACAGCGAGATCTTTTTTCTTACGCCCTGTTGGCTGGACAGGTAAAAGTTTCCAGCATGAGCAAACAGCAGCTTATTAGTAGTTTATTTTGCATACTTGTGACAACTTTGTGTGAACGTATTTTTTTAACAATATTATTGTAATTAATAACAAAAGTTTGGAACCTGTGCACATATGCCACAATATGGCTTTCGCTGACCTTATGTTTACAGGGTTTACAGGCAATGTTTTGTTTTTTTTTGCCTTTATTAATTTTAAGGGAACTTAAATTATTATACGTTGCGATTCTGTCAATGTGAATTCCAGTTGCATTAGATTTTACATGTATGATATAAATCGATGCTGGTACATTCAAGTTATTTTAAGTATTATTGCATAATGTATTTTGACACAATATATACTCACTCATTGATATCATATACATCTTTATTATGGTTCCATTGTTACAAGATAACAACAGGCTGGGATTAAAACTATGCTTGCCAATGGTAAATACCTGTGTTTTTCAACTACGAATGTCTGTGAGAAAAAAATGGATAGAAATCACCATAGATAATCAGCACTTCAGACACATGTTAAGCCTCGTCTATGTGGATATGATTCTATGATTCACATTAACTTCCTGGAGGGCTTTACTCTCACATCTTCAATTCCCTCGCTTTTTTTCCCTGGAGCAGACCAACTTCTTAATTGGCATAATAATGTGATTAATTGCTTTCTTGTCATTGGGCCCACTGAGTTTTAAACTGTAAAGAAGTATAAATCAGCCGTGTATTTACAAGCAATCAGATGCTCACCATTGAAAGGAATATATAAAACATGCCCAGCTGTGCAAAGTAATTGGTTCAGCTTTATTAGCTGTTTATCATTAATCGAAAGGAGAGAGATTTGGATCTGGAGGATGAATTATTTTGGCATTTAGTTATTTTTTCTCATTTTGAGGATAATCATCAAATTAAAGCATCTTAGTAGGTAAATGCAGCAAAAATTACAATGGGACATATTGTATTTTTCTTTCCTGCTCTATTTCTTGTTTTATTTAGGTTAGGGTTCTGGTAGACAGGCTTCTTTTGGATCCACAGGCACATGAGGTTAGGTCAGAGAGTCCCCCTGTCTTTTATTGATTTTTGCAAGCTTTTTGTTATTCAGTAGTTTTCTGATCTGTTCTGGGTTAATTGTTATAGCTTTCAGCCACTCCTGATGTTGTGGCAATTATGCGAGATCTCCTTTTCTGAGGGCCTTTCGTGTGGGCAACAGTGAAATTAAACTGTGTCTTTCAGATGACATTTCCCTGTAGCTCCTGTGTGGCTCGGACTCCCTACAATGCTTACCAACCGTGTTTTTTAGCGAAACAGTCACAACAGTATCAAATGACCCAAAAAATAAGTAATATTAACATTGTCAAGTTCATTCAAAGACGTTGGGTTTGGTATATTAAGAGCATCCAGCTTTTGGAATTTGTAGGTTCTTTGCAGCAAATCCATATTTGAAGTTTTGTTCACTGTCATTGTGTACATAGACTTGGATGTACATTGCAACTGGACTTTAATCCACAAGCAATTGTTCTATTTTCTTACTCTACTGTTGCAACTTCATACTACAAAAAACAGTATTTATTGTTGAGAATGTATGCTGGTAATTTATAATGTAAATCTTTGTTCTTCTTGAAGGGTATCACATATAAGCTCCTCACCTCTTGAGCTAATTTTTGCCCCCAACAATTGAACCCGACTGCTGATGAAAACCTTTTATCTTCTCTCTCTTGCAGCTGATCAGTGAAATGGGAAGAGAGACAAAAACATACCAATTCCCAATCTGTCCCTCACCATACTACAAAATAAAGTACCAATTATCTGGGTTTGGGCTGTGGTAGTTAAGAACAAATGCTGATGAAGCTCTGATGTCTCTAACAGCATCCAGGTGCTCGTGCATATTAAGACGCTTTATGGTCACATAATTAAGGACAGACACCATTGTCTTGATTGGTGTGCATCTTGATTCCAGGTGGCAAATGGCATGATAATGCATCCTTTCAATTCAAGGCCAAGCTTGTGGAATGACAGGGGAATTTGTAGCAGTTTTTCTGAGGCCACAGTGTGACAGATTGTCAATGAAAGGTTTTAAATCGCATTATAAGCAATGATGTACTGTATTTTTATCTGAACCGGGAACAACTTTATTTTTTAAACACAATAAATATGTGGGGGGACTCACATGGATAAGGGGACAATGAAGGTCTCTATAAATATCAAATATATCAAGACTCTGTTCCGGGGGTCAGACTGATCCATGAAAGGGCTGGTGTGCTGCAGGTTTTTGTCTTAACCAAGCTGGAGCATAGCTGATACAATCATCTGTCTTTTTCCCCTTTTTTCACTACAAGTTTGCCATCATTCATTCATTTCAAGAGCTCCACCATGGAGATGCATCCAGTAGTGGTAGAGAGTTTTAATTAGAGTCCGGTACTTTATGATGGAGCAGCACTGTAGGAGTTGTCAAGGTATTGCCGGAGTTACAATGGTACATGGGCTAGGTCTCCATCTTACATTTGTGGAGATTCAGTTTGAGCTGTGGGAGGTGCTGAATGAAAAGTCAGGGATTTATACTCTGTTGACCATGACTCCCTTTACACAGTTCCATAAGAATCCAATCCAACAGCTGACATTTTCACCCAATATTTGGCAATGCTAGTATGGCTTAAAATCACTGTCAAGATTAAATACCTTTTAGTATGTATTATTTGTGTCTAACACTTTGTATCAAGATTATTGGGACAACGACATCGGCATCCGGAATTCATTTTTCAATCGGAATGTCAAATGTTTGGGGCTCATCTGTTATATCAAGGGCAGACAAAAAGAGGATTATTATAAATTCAGCAAAATCACCCTCTCACAGCCCATCAATATTCTGTGGCCATTGTGAAGAACTGGGTTCAGGCTTAACGAGGGGATCCAACAGATAAATGATCAAAAAACAGGACAGCTATTGTCCTTGAACTCTTAATGGCGTACTAATAGCACAGGGTGTCAAGAATGATTTTAACAAGAGTGTCCTGAGTCAAACTTTTTTTTAATCTCTCTGCCTTTGGACTTGGAGGAGATAACTGTCTCCTCTTTCTCTCTCTCTTCCTCTATCTATCTTTTTCTCTCTTGCTCTCATCATCGCATTACCAACTCAGGCACGCCTTTTGCATAATCACCATCCTCTGTGTTTCCTCCTGCAGTCTGGATAAGAGGACTCATTATAGTAGAGAGAGTAGCAGGCAGGGGCCAGTGTGCATTGCGTAGGTCACACTGTTTGCAAGTCACTCTGAAAGATCAGGAACGTCTGCTCTAAAAAATCTTTAAACCATGGACTCAGCGCTATACCAACTTTGTAAGCCTTGCTTGGGTTCAAATATAGTAAAATATATTTATAGATCATGTGATTTGTTTCATGTAGTTTGAAATCTCAGAACACAGCAAAGCTTTTGCTGTCGTGCTGCCACTGTTTCTACTATTGATTTCTTGTCTCTTCTGTGTCCTTCTAATTTCCAAGCATTGTGTTTTCAAGATGTTTGAAATTGTGATCTTTATGTATTGATTCTCGTTGTGGCTTTTAAGCTTACCCGTAATTTTTCTTTTTATTTCTGCTCCTTCCCTCCCCCTTCTCTCTCAACAAAAGACTGAAAATAGGGAGGACCACAGCAAAAGAAGAGAGAAAAGAATAGACCATGGCTGAGGGGATGATTGCTTCTCAAAGTGGTAAGCAGTAGACATTTACAGTCTCTTAGCTGTTTTGTTCCAGAGACTTGTGTGTTCATTTCGGACGATTTCATTACTTTTGCGTCACTTCTGGCGTCTTTATGGTAGAGAGAAATGGACAAATAACAAGCATGAGAAGCCCTCCCTTTGGTCTCTGTTTGGTCAGAGTGACATGATTATCTTACTCACTACCTGCAAACATCTTAAGAGTTTAGCTCACACCTTACCATTTGCTCCTTTTTGATCCCTGGAGCACCCTTCTCTTGCAATTAGAAATTACTTAATATTACTAAAAAGTCAAAGGCCCATTTAAAACCGATAAATCGGCCATATAGCCTAGATGTTCATTATCTCTGTGAAACAGAACCTGTTCAAGTCCTGCAGCTTCGTAGACTCTCTGTGCCCCGTGCTACTGACTTCCAGTGTTAAGTCAGTGCCCCCTGTTGCAGCTTCTCCAACTGCTGACACACAAATCATTGCTGAATAATGCCGTGACTCCTCATCAATGCATCCAGAACATGCAGGTCACAACACCAGGATGTGTGCCGTCTCAGAAAAAAAGGTTCACATTGTCACCTAGGATTTTCTGTCGCACAAGGAGCATCCTTTAAATTTACAATGAGTCTGTGAACTTTTCACAGCTTCTAAAGAAAGCACCTATGACTCATGAATCATTTAAGATTATGGGCTCAGAAATACAGCAAGTATTGTGTATTTCTCTTTATGTGTTGCGTTGAGTTTATAACAGGAAATCTTTCTGAAGGCATCTGCGATTGTTATGTTCCTGTTAATTCATATCATATAATTGATTTTGGCATTTTCCTGGAAGCCGAACACACATTTAGTCCCATTTACCACATGGATTTACTGAATGTTATTAGCATTTTAAGATGGGCGTATGGTGCAATGCAGAATGAGAATTCTAGCTTTGTTACAAGTCTATAGAACATGAGATCACCAGCTCTTTTCATAAAATAACCTGACCCTGTGGAAGTGAAAGCTGATCCCTCATTAATTTCAATTCTTAATGCCTCTTCAAATATCAAGGGATAAGGAGTAGTGGTTGAAGAGAGGAAGCCATTACAGATACGTTTAAAACACTGATAACATTAAGGACAAGAATCCTGCAAAGGTGATTGCAACTGTATACTTTTAAAGTGTTTTCCTGCAATCAGAACACCAAAGATGGTCTAATTACTGCCACACAGAGACATACTAGATAACTGTTGTCATGCATTAACTTAGTTTGGCAGTATACACTGACTATGGATATATATATATATATATGTATATATATATATATACTGTTCAAAGCATTGACGTCATTGGTTGCCAGCTCTATATGTCACATATAATCCAATTAAAAGTGGCTTGATGACATCGCGCTGTGCACCACACTGTCTAACAGCACAGAACAGTGCACTTCCTTTAGGCATGTTTGTTTTGCCAGACATGTTGAGTGCAGATCCATCATTTCTTAAGCCAATGCCAATGTTCATGCAACAGAAAAGATCATCTTGACACAAGTTGAAATTTACAAGTCAAACTCCAGTTGACTTCATCTGCCAGTAGCCAAGCTTTTGTCAGATTTTGTAGCTAAATTTGAGACTGTGTGGATGTATGGGCAAGTCTCCGTGGGCTGCGTAAACACATACTTGTGTGGATGTTTTTGAGCCTAAACTTGAGTTTACGCATGGCTGTGTAGGCAAGTGCGCTTTGCATCTGTGTTTGGGGGAGAGAAGAGATAGAAAAGCAACAGAGGTGATGTTGTGTGAAGAGACGGGAGGCTGCAGACAGATAGTGTCGTTCCCTCAGTATCACCATTAAATCTTAATCTCCTGGCCCCTCATGGGAGGAGCCAGTCGAGCATGGGATTGTGTTTTGCATCTCAATCAAGATGTCATGTTCCTTCAGAGAAGGCTTTATTGAGACAAAATTTGATGTGTCTGTTCTCAACTTCAAATACGTCTGGATACACAGGCTGATCATCCAGCTGCTGCTGTTCATGCTGAGGTCCTGTTAGATTGAATTGCCTTCTAAACTGGAACATTTATAATCAGCTAAAAAGAGAGGAAAGAAAACAAAACTCCCAAGGAAGTTTAGTTAAGTTATTAACCAGCATGTGGAAGTTTCAGCACGTTGCATCATGGGGGCTGAATTTTCGTAGCACTCATTACCACCAGCTAATACCAGAAGGTGTAATTACATATTAAGAGTTTTCTGTTTTTTCCATAATTCTCAAATGAAACAAATATTGGATCTTGGACTAAAATTGTCTTTTCTTCTTTCTTCTGCATTGAAACTGTCTTAAAAACAACAGAGGAATGAATCAGGGAGCATTTTTGCAAGTTCCTCAACAAAATTACAGAATTGCCAGAAAATCCATCTTTGCTATCAGAGAACTTTTAATAGGGAAGGGCATGCCTTTAGACTGCCCTGAAGACAAAATGTACATCATTGAGTAATTGGAAAAATTAAGAGTAAAATGAAGTTTGGTACTGAGAAGATAATGGTTTTTATAGCTTTAAATGAGTAGGATTTAAGAAATAGTCTGCATTTGCTGTAGGGACAACAAACATCAGTCATGTTTTGAGATCACAAGACAGTTTTCATGTTACCTGCACCATTCTGATGCTGTTATGTTCTCGTGATGGTGTTTATGACTAAGGCAGGACTGGCCAGTTTCTTTGTTTTCTTGTAATGTGTTTGTACTGTACAAAACCCATTCATCCTCCGGAAAACATTCCCCCAGGTAGCTGATTGTGATTAATTAACTCAATACAGTTCATCAGTCAAGGCATGTTGCATCCCATTAGCTTCATTTTGTTTTGACCTAAAACATTCCTCCAGTTCCACCTTCCTAAATCAGCCTTTTCTCTGGCATTACTGTCTGTTTGTCATTTCTGGCAAATGTTCAGTTTATCAGAGATCAAAAGTAAACACACCACCTGGCCCTTATCACAACAAGGTGTGCTGCTTTCACATCGTCTTTCAGCAGGAAATGGCCCATATTTTGCACCATTTCTCCATCTTCTCAGTAGGCAGTACATGAGGCATGTTGTATATCAATATGCCCTCAAGACTTACCCCTTAAAGTCCTCATCTGCCATAGCATTCCTTGTGAATCTAAGAAACACTGTGGCAGAGCTTTTAATTCTTGTTAAAGCAAAAAACAAAAAGAAACGTTGGTGTTTATCCATCGGCAGTAGAGATTATTGTCCTGAAATTTGTGGATAGGGGACTTTTTTTTTTTATTTCTATATATGTATTATTTATTGTTTTTGTTTTTTCTCAAATGAAGTGCTACATTTTCCCCAACATCAATTGGATATGGTATTATTAGATCTGGCTGCACACTTTGAGATATGAAAGGGAAAAATAATCTCTCTGAAAGAGGTAGGCTCTGACAGCACACGCAGGCATAATGGAAAGCCTGGCTGCTGTTTCAAAGGGAGAACACAGTGAGACAACTGGTTTGGAGAGAGATGTCTGCTCGCTGCAGATAGAAGACGGGGATAAACCAGCAAGGATGCTCGATTCATTGCACTGTACCTAGTTCTGATTTATTATGGATATGCTTTTTTTTTTCTCCGTGCAGCTCCTTTCTTGTAGCTTGAAGGCAAAGGCACCCTCTTGATTCTAGGACAAATGTAATTTAGTAAAGGATGCTGGGGAGATGATATATAGGAAATGAAAGAAATGCATATGGAATGTCTTGGAATTTGCCAGTGTATTATTTCATAATAACTACTGTGAAATGTCAGATATTCAAATTCTTGTCTTGGACTTAACTTTTTCTTGCTTTTTTCATAATGATGTGGACAGTTGGTTTACTAGACAAAGATGCATTTTATTTTCAAAATTTAGTAAGAAACAGGCGTTGGAATAGAAAGCAGAAAGCATTCATCTTGTCTGTTATAATTTCTGTGCTGCCCACATGCCTCATTATTCTTGGTAATAGAGTCATATCTGCACCAGTTTATTGATTCATCATTATTTTCTCAACCCTTCCTTCCAAACATATTATTTGAAGTCTGGCAATTGCCAAATGAGGCTGTTTTGTTGTTGTGTGGAACTGCATTACATAAAGTTCTGGCTTGAAATGTGTGTTTTTAATTTTTTTTTTTTTTTTTTTTTTTTAATAAAATTTGGAACTTGTACACATATAAAAGGCAGAATAACATGAATACTGTATCAAACACATACCACAGAACAGGTTGCTATAATAGCAGTTGACTTAACCTGCTTCAAAAGGTTTACATTGCCATGAATTCTCAGTAACTGCTAACAGTTTAACACATAGTCCTATAATTTGCAGATTTTGGTATGCTAGAAACCGCTAATGCTTCTAGACAAAGTAGCTGTTGGACTGGACCTATTAACAGTAAGTAGGCAAGTTAATAGATTTACCTTCATTTATATATATCACACTTATCAAACAAAACCTCTATTAATTAAACATTATCAATCATGTCTAATAATAATGAACATGAAATGCCCAGGCCAAAATCGGGTTTTAATGCTACATCTAAGTATGTCTTGTGTCCAGATAATTGCGCTAGTAGTTTTCCATAATAGTGACAATGACAACCCACCAGCACACAATAATATAATATACCACGTGATCCAGGTTGACCAAGAAGTTGAACTC
>JAOWBC010001868.1:20392702-20436846 GCA_028566105.1 Hypoplectrus providencianus | reverse complement strand
ATAGTTTAGAGTCTTAATAACGTGCAAACTATGCGAAACATAAACAGGAAAGCTAACACTCTTAATTGGGTGTGCTCATATTCAGCGGGTGCTGGCTTCCATGTTTGGACTGAATGTTGGATCTGTGTTATAAGCGATGCCAACAGCGCAATAGGTGGTTACTTCACACTCCACTTAACAAACTAGTTTTTACAATAATTATGTCACACCATTGGGTGTCAATAGAACTGGTACTACATATTCAATGACAAAAGTTCAGCTTGTAATGTTCTGAATGTCATGTGAAACCTTTAAACACTTTTGCATTTACAGTGTAAGTGAAAATTAGTGTTCTTTCTCACCTCACACAAAGACATGACAGTACTGTACAGTACAGCATTCTGATCAGGTTTTCCTACTGGTTTGTTGTACTCTCTAGACCTCAGGTGTTCAAGAGTTTCCCCAGTGCCCGGATTCCAATTATTTTTGTGCTACCAGTGTTTTTAGAGCAGATGTCACATTTTTCAGATTGTGGATTTTTGAAAGAAACTTGTCATCTCTTATTGTTTAGTGTGGATAACCTCCCATTACTCACTGACACTGTCCTCAAAATGCCATTATAGGCTGATTAGGTAAATGCCAGCAGTGATCACAATTTTTGGCCTTGATTAGAGAATATTCACCCCTTTTGTTGCTGTCAAGAGTGATCAAGAGCAGACAAGGTTTGCTAAGTGAGTGAACGTGACTGGAAGCGCCATCATCATCATCTCTGTAACACTGCGGCTCTCATCTCTGAAAGAACATATTAACATGCTGCCGCACTGTCATCCCCGGTGCCCTACTTAGACCAGATGGGCCTCATTCAGGTCTTTCACAAAAACACAGACGTGAAGGGATCTTAAATGTCAGTCTCAATATCACCAAAGCCATAATTAAGAATGAGCTCACAGAAGGACATCTACTTTTGTGTCCCGGTTAAATGAGTTGTCTCTTATCAGGAAGATCACAGGTCGAATTACCAAAACCCTGTAATGAATCCGGAAAGAAAACACTATTCAAAAAGCCAAAATTGTATTTTCAGTGCATCATCATACTAATAGCAGTTATTACATCATATTAGATGAGCATGATATCTTGCAAAGAGCATAAATTAAGCAATTATAGTCCACAGTTATCTTCCCTGGTCTCGCTGCGACACAATATGCATATGACAAACACATGGAAAAGGCGTACAGAACATTAAACTTTAGTTGTGTATGTACACAACATGTAATCTGTGTATACCAATGTGTTTGATTTGTATCAAGGAGTCTTAATGTTTCATACGGACAAGTCTTAACACAGCTATAAACACACAGTTTCAAGAGCAGAGGATTTTCAGCACACTGAAAACTCTGATCATTAAACAGACTATTGATGGCATTCAGAACATTAATATAGCAGTAAACAACTATTATGTAAAGGTGTTGTGGAATAATGACGTCCTGACCAGAGAATGAAGTCACACTCCCTCTGTGTGCGTTTTAATCTGAGCTTCTCTGTTCTTTGTTGACAACAAACAATTTGTGGCAGAGCCGATCTGGCAACATGCGCATGTTCATGCATCAGGTTCATTTGTCTTTTACTCGCTGCTGCTCTGCACTGATTGTATATGGCAGTTAATGCTGATATCATTTTCAGGACCCATGACCACCCATCATTTAACCCCTCAGGTTACACTGTTAGCTCTATCACCACTTTCAGTTCATGTTGGTGTTCGCTCCGTTATCTAGCTAGCCGCTGGCCCTTTGAGAGCCATATGTCGGCAAATGCTCTAAATTCCATTTACAGGCCCTTTAATCCTTCACTGACTTTTTGCATTTAAGGAGTTGTTTAACAAACATACTTGGCATTTAGGTGAGTTTTACTGTCAAAATACATTTAACTCAACAGCATTTATCCATATAATGAGGGTGGTGATATGAGGAGATATTCCATGAAACATTATACATTTATGAACTGTGAGGCATGCTAACACGCTTTTTGTTTTAATTTATTAATAATTAATCATTTTAATTATTTATATAGATATTTTTTAATATCAAAATATGAAAAAATATCCCACTCCTACTCCGCTTTAACATTTCTCAAGAAAGAAAGTTGAGTTATTTTTCATTTTAGTAATTAATTTAATTTTGATGATCATGTTTGTCTTCTTTTGAGATTGTAGCTTATTGTGTAGTTTTTAATAAATACATCTTAATCATCAGTCACTGACAAATTCAAAATTAACATTATAAGTCTTTGCAACCCATGTTATGTAACCGAAAAGACCATTAGAGTGTTGTGATTATGTTTCACTAGATTCAGGGTGATTTGTTTATGTGGACATTGATTTTGCACACAGCTAACTCTCCACTGGACCTCTGCTTTGGCCTGACTGAGGTTATCAGACAATTTTTGCTAAGACTGCACAGCCTCAATAAATGCAAACAGATATGCATGAAGGAACGGGAGGCTTGTGAGGAGATGGTAGGGGGAGCTAACCTTTGAAGATGCCAGAGGTGAATAAAGAGGGCAGAAACCAGGTGTTTATTAGATGTTCCTGTTCAAGGCTTTGTCCTCTCACATAGCCCGCAATTATTGCACACTGTAACAACAGAGTGCATTGTGGGAAATCAAAGGCTGCGCTCCCTGTGGCTTTCTTCCTCTTGTGTTTGTTTGTTTATTTCTGTTGTTTTCCATACAGGAAATGCAAGGCTTCTAATTAAGTCTTAGAGGGGGAGAATGAGGCGTCTTAGTCGGCCAACAGTGAGCGGCTATCGCAAACTCAACTTCGATGTTTAATTTATGTGTGCTGTTTTATTTATGGATGTCGTGATCTGTGTGTATATGGGGCTTTATGCAAACTTTGAGTCGGTTCTGTGTTTGAACGTTTTAGACAAAGAAAGAAAGCAGAAATCTAAAATATGAAGAACAGTACTGAGAGAGTAGCCAGCTTAAATCTAGTAAGGGGTCAAGGTAAATGTGATCTGTCTGACAGTTCTGCGCTTCCCTGTCTCATTTTCCATCCGCACGTCGTAAATAATGCATTTGCTGCTCATTACATATTTCATACAGTTATGCACTCCCATGTACATTCATAGTTTACAAACACATGCGTATCGTTTAACCTTCAGTAGAAGGACATGACTATGTTCATTGTAGAGTACCTTAATTTTAACCTTGTACATGCCTAGCACAATTTGAGACAGAAACAATGTTATTTTCTTTAGAGGACAAATAAGGAATTCTAAATGAGGAAAGCCAACCCCAATCAGCTTTGTGTATTCAAAAATGTGTGTTCAAACATGGCATGTACACACAGATACACTCAGTTTTCTCTGCCTGGTCTGCGCAAACTACAAAAGCAGCAGCAGCAGCAGCAGCAGCAGATGATGATGATCAGGGCAGAGAAGGTAGATGAGGTAATAATGCCCATGACACTGCTGCCTACAATGGCCAAGAGGACTATTTTCATGTCCCCCATCCCCCACCCCCATCTCAACCTTTAATGTGCAGCGATGCGCTTCTAACCCACTGAATGTTATGCACCAGGCAGAGCCAACTGAGGGCTAAATCCACGCCTCAAAAATGCCTTGGATCAGCAGGTGTGACTGGGGAGGATCGCCCGGATTTGAAGAAGGGGTAATGCAGGAAAAATAAATATGTCATGGAGAATTTTCTCACAACACAGTTGAAAAGGAATGGGGATACAAATCAATAGTAGTGGGGGATCTGGCTATGCACAGATAATATTACTGAAAAAGGCCAATACAACTTCAAATCACAAGGGTCCGGGGCTACATTCTTTGAATTACTTTTAAAAGTGTATATAAAGTTTTAGATTTTGGAATCTTGAGCGCTTTGTTTTGTTTTTGTTTGTTTTTTTCTTAACTTGCTGTATTGCAAATCTATACTCATAGTAGAACTTTTCCTTACAGTAAACATCATGTTTTAATCCTTGGAAGCTTATTGGTCCAAATATAACACGATTTAGTGATGTTTGTTTTTAGCTCATTAGCTGTCATAATTTAGCCAGATTGTGTGCCAAAATTTAAAGGAAACTACAGACAGAATGAAACCCGCGGAAATAAAGCATATCACAACAACCAGTCCAGATTAAGTAGTTGTTGACCCCCAAACACCTCCAGTCAAACACAGGCATCAGAGCAGAGCATGTGTTAGCATGGAAGAGTGAAGCAATAATGCAGGCTGAAGTGGCCATGCATGGTCAGCATTTAAAATGCTAACAGTTTACATCAGCAGCACCTCTGAAAACACGGCCACGTTATTTTTGAATCAGTTGATATATAAGAATGGACATGTTGTTGTTTCAACAGCAAAAAATATTCCCACTGTAACTTTATGTAAAGAAAGCCTGCGTAGGTGAACACACTGTGCCTGGCTGTAACGCTGATAGGTTACCGGCCAATGGAGCAACTGCAATGAAACAAACAAGCCTATGTCATGCAGGAAATTAGACAGAGAGGAGCAATACTGCACCTAACAAGCTTACAGCCCTCTGAATAAGGTGATTGAGAGGGAGGCAGTTTCCTGGGCAGGAGCACTGGACCATCAACCTTCAGTCTCACATATCCTATGGCCCCTGTCCAAGAACTACACACACACACACACACAACAAGGTGAGGGAAGGCACTTAAGGGCCTCTGCTTCACTTGAGCTGCTAAGTATCCAAAAGAAAAACTCTATAGGATGTGCTGGATTCCAAACATCCTGAATGAGAATGTAAGTTACTGGACTTCCTGAAAAGAGCTGTTAGGAAGAGTAATTAGTATTTACTTTTCACTGCATGCTTTTTACAAGATGATCAGAGCACAAGTTCAGTAAGGAGTTCCACGACACCATTTTTACATAAGACATATATTACTGTAAAGCTTAAAGATAACTATAATTTGGACCATGTTTCCTTAATTGATAGTTGCCTCAGCCTGTCACACTCATCCCACATCAGCTTCATTCAATCTGTCCTCCCTCTTAGTGGTTTTATCATTTTTGCCTCAAAATTTGTATCAGGCAGTAAACTGAAATCCAGAGTAGGCCCATTATGTGGAAAATGGAGGAGGAAACGGAAAAGCAGAGCAGCAAATTTTCATTTTAAGCGCTGGAAGCATTCATGTTTGGCATTTTGGCTTGAATAATTACATACACAATTATGAAAATTGTAGCCAGTGAATATCCAATTGATTGAGTGAGTGATTAATCGAATAATCTTTTGAGCTCTAATCCAGACTTTAAGACATTTCCTTTGGGTGATGCCACAAATGCTAAATACTTATAATTTGTTTCACTACTAGTAGGAGCCTAAATGAGCATAAATTCGAATTGCAGCAAATGTATTTCACACGCCCTAATATTGTATATGATAGTGGTTAAATGGTTATAATCCCTCCTGTTGGACAACTACAATCTCCTACAAAAGACAGGAAAGCTAGTAACCTTAGGGTGGCTGATTTAATCATTATCAGTGACAGAAGGGTGCATTTGTGAGTTCCCAACTGGAGGCCATTGCATCTTTGATGCCACCATCCACCACGAAGTGCCCTTGAGCAAGTGACTGAACCCCCACAACTGCTCCAGGGGCTCTGCACTCTGGCTGACCCTGAGCTCTGATCCCTCTGATGAAATGCATTATCCATTTGTATGTATAACCTCAGAAGGCTATGCAAAGAGATTGATCCTTGAACTACAACAAAGACAGAATTGATGAATACATTGTGGCAGAATGAGCCTACACAGACTTCGATTTCTGCAAGCAGGGAGGTACCCAGCTGATTACTAATACTGACCATACCTAGCCTGAGTAAATAAGACAATATTGGTACTTTGTAATAATGCATATTTTAAGGATGGGAGGAGTAACCTCTCTCAGCCACCACCTTATTATACATCATGAGTTCCCTTCCCTTCTAGATGGACTTGGTCCTCAGCCATTTACAGGAAAATATACGATGCAGGAAGCTCATAAGACTACATTTTATGTGTTCAATTGGGAGTCGGAATGGTCTTGAGTGATGGGGCTCGGTGAGGGAGTGGACTTCATTTTAACGCCTGACTGAAGGTGAACCTGACCTCTCCTGTGGGCCGGAAGGACAGTTAAACTCTAAGCAGTGTAGCATAAGCATACACAGCAAGTTCGGTGGCTCTATGGGGTCATTACCCCAAGGAGAGAGACTAGGAACACTGCCAGGCCGAGGCCATTATCAGTTTGTTGGTACAGGTGATTATAGTTTACTCCACCATAAAAATCATATAGTGCACTCATCCTAAACTATATTTACTTTGCCTGCTGAATTTACAGATATTATGTTTATTTTTATGACTCGCTTTCCATTTATATTCAAAGAGGGCGCTCACCCAAATCACAAAATATATATTATCTCTCACTCTGAAAGGCATAAACATGGATGTGCTGGGTTTTTTTCGTTGTAGATGGACAAATAGAAAAATCTATGAAATCTATATCCACATACTACTGAGCTAGTGGTCTCAATGGAAGAGAAACATGTAACAAAAGAAGCTTCTATGGGAATAAACAGGAACAAATGTGGCATTTAAAACTAGGCAGTAAATAAGAAAAAGGCAAAGCATGCTGGGATGCAGAGGGGTGTGAAGAAATTGGCCATTTGTCAGCTTGGATAAGGTCACTATGTAACTTGCAAACAGCACAGTAATTGACTGCAGTTGGGGTGTTATAGCTAATGGTGGCTCAGATGAAAAGCCATGGAACTTATAATGATGTTCCATGCTTAGTATCTTATTTCCAAACAAATGAAGATCATCACCAGTGCCATCATCATAATTAAGACACTGATGCCTGTGAAGGGAAGGAGAGGTGTCAGAGGGCAAGTAAACCCCCTCAGACACCGCTTTGAGGAACACTTGATGTACTCGCTGTACCATTTTGGTGTGGAGGAGATTTAATGAATTCACTAATTTTTGTGAAGAGTTAATCACTGTGTGTGGACATAAAAATGAACAGGATAGGGTAATACAATATCTGTATTTAGGGATGATAAAAGCTATGTTTTTGGTTGGAGTCACAGCTAAAAGGTGACATTTGTGGTGTCTCACTGGCATGTGGCATATTCACACTGCTGTGGGCAGCCTTCTTAATTAAGTTGCCATGCTTGGAAGAAAGCATTTGAGACGGCTCCTCATTGCTTTTATACACATGTATTTCAGTCATATTGAGGAATACATGCTGAGTGCTTCACTGCAGTAAAATAAATAAATAAAATGTATTAAGTGTTGTATTAAATTAGTAATGCACGTCACATTGCGATTAAAGGCATTTCTGAGAGTGACCGCAGAGCTTATTTAAATTCATCTTTACTGTGTTTGTATTCCCCAGCATATATAAGCTCTTGTCACCATTGTTCCACAAACATGTAGGAGTACCATAATGAGATGTGTCAGAAAGCAGGAGGGTTTTTTGATGGGACTGCAAACATCCCTACAGCTGCACAATGAAGATTACTAATTATTACCACATACTGTAAAGGCATTATTACCTGCTGTGCATGACCCTCCTGGCAAGCAGCACATGAAAGCCTCCCTCACAGCTTGGAACTATCTTGGAGTTTGGAGGAAGAAAAACAAATGTGAGTTTTTGTCTGCAGAATTTGTATTGCCAACTATTGTTGAAAATTGTAAGTACTGTCTCCAGCCATAGGGTTGTCATCCCTGAGGAAAATCTGTAAATCAGTTGACAGAATGTCATTTTATTTATTTATTTATTTTAAATATGGTTGTGATGGGGAAAAAATTCATGATCCAGGAAAATTTAATGAATTTAAAGTCCATGCAGTGGATGAAGTAACCATCAATTTACTTTGATGATAAGCTTCAAAAAGTACAGCAAAACTGTGACTTCCAATTAATATTAACAAACTACAGTATAACATACTTCCTAAATCTTGGGCTTGATCTATAATGCAATCATCCAGGCACTGCTGCTTTAATTAAGATGGTCATGCCTATATGCCACGTTTCAGTAAGAAGCAACCTAACCTTTTAGCTGTGGCCTCAACCAGAAACACATTGCTTAACAACCCATAACTAATTACAGCACATCACCTTCTTATATTAGTTTTAAGTCCTAATTCAGTGACTAAATCTTACTGTCTCCACTGATGATGAGTCTGCTTGTTTAGACATGTAGTCACGATAAGAGTTGGAATCATTGGGGTTTCAACAGAGTCATATCTGCACTCCACATCTGTCCATGAGGGAAAATACATCTAGCATATTAAAAAGGCCATCAATTTTACACACCACCAAGTTTAGTGTAGTTAGAGTAATTTACAAATCCAGGTTATTCTGAAACCTTTAAACTGCTCTTTGGTCTCCGAGGGGCATTATACACAAGTAGGGACCAAAATTACTGCTTAATGTTGTCCATTTAGATGGACAAAGCAAGCGATGAAGCGCGTTGTGACAGTTGCAAGCAGGACCAACATAGAATTTCTTAGGTAAACGATACACTAAAATGTGTTTCTTCGAATAAGTGAGGTGGGAAGTATGCAATGCGCTATATTTTTGGCATTTTGATCCAACCAATATGAACTGCACAGGATCCATCCTATCAAACCTCGACCTTGTGTTGAAATCTGTTTGAATGGGTGAGTGACCAGACACATCGAGCAAATAAAACATGAGCTCTGCAGGTTTCCAGGCTGGTTATTTTAAACGTATCCAGGAATGTATGAAGAGGACGGGTGCCTTCTGTATTGTCTTTGCAGTTTGGGTTGTCTTTGTTGTTGTCCATCATGATAAAGTAAAACCCAAAAAGATGTATTGTGCCTGCCTGTTTTTGTTAGCCCTGCTGTTGTGATTGTGTTGTCAGTCTTGTCAAGACTGCAGCTGTCAAACATGGCCTCCATTTAATACTGTCACTTGGTGAACCGTTCCTGGCTGCACCCTTGTCGCCCTCAAGGTCTTAATAACTCGTTTAGTTGAGTCAGAGAAGGATGAATAGCAGTCGTGCCAGGCAGCGGGCTCTCTGTGGCACCCTTATCTTTCAAGTTGTCTTTCCCAGTCTTGTTTTAATTAGATTAAAAGTTCTGTGCACCTCTGGGGAGAAACTACAGGCCTGGGCCGGTGCCGGAGCCATTGTGTGCCGAGCGCTTTTTTTTTTTTTTTTTGAAAGGCTGCCAAGACTTCCCTGTTTCTCAGTTGGGGAGCTTAGGTTGCTCAAACTGTGCTTGGGTCAAACATCATGCAAACTTGTTGACATTGGCGATGTTTTAAGGTGACTGAGTGGCTTAAATGTGTCTATGAAGCAGCAGGTTTATCCTTGTTTGACTTTTAACTATAGGAAGCTGTTTTTTTTTCCCACACACAGTTTAACTGTCATTAACTTGTTAGCTTTGCCCTTGAATCTCTCAGACTAATATTCCCTCTTCATTTTTTTTTCTTTTCTCACCCACCTACTTCATTGCAAGTGATAAATGATTTGATTAAGCATGAAGATTACATGTAATTAGCAAGCTTGAGCAACTATAAACTCCAATAACGCACTCAAGACACATCAGTGTGAGCAAATGAGTGTCTGTCATCCAGCATCTTGTCCAAATCAGTGGTTTTTGTTGTTTGGCTCCTTATCAGCTGGCAGATGCATGCTAAGCTTCTGGGGGGTATTAGAGCTGGACCAAAGGAATGGACAATCTGAACAAAGCAAATCTTTTATTGCAATATGTAGAGAATTTTAAATCCCAATCATAGCATGATACAGTAATAATCGATAAATTATTTTTTTTTTAAAATGCTTAAGATAACATCCTGTGCTTTATTGTGTTTGATTTTTCCTTTTTATTTAATTCAATGTATCGATAGGCTACAAACAAAATAAATGGCTGGTATGAGAAACACTTGAGATATATAGGAGAAGACTAAAAGCACTTTCCAGACACTACACATATGATGAACTCAGTGTGACTTAGCTCTTTTAGCCATGGGACCTCGGATTATTTTATATCGTCATGCAGTTTCACTGTATCTTCATTGTCAGAACATCCAATAAACTGCTACATTTCCAGTAACAAAGTAATTCTGGAGTATAGCTTTGAAAGACCTCTCCGTCACAATGTTTCCAGGTATTTGTTTTTTTAAAGAGGAAGAGATGTTAAAGCTCCATAATCAAAACTAATCAAAGTGAAAAATCTGCTTTGAAGAGAAAATTATTGTCACACAGACTCACACTGCTTTACTCAGTGGTTCTCTATCATAATAAGTCTAAATTGATTCAGTTTATTTTCTGGATACTTCCACTTTGCGCAAATAAATATATACCACTAGAAACATTTCATTCATTTTCTCAGATTTTTAGTTGACAGAAATCCTTCTTTTAGTTGTTTTTGGATTTGAAGAAAGACAGAACTAATGCATAACTTCCCACTGATAGATAAAGTTTCACTATTTTTGTGTTAACTGATTGTTATAAAGCAATCCTAGTTGCAAACTCTGGTGGAACGTATAAATACACCACTAACTCCACCAGGCATTACACTGGTTTAAACTCAGGACCTCCTTGTGTGACAGCCATGCTAACAACAGAGATACAATGCTACATGATTTTTTCCTACTGGAAGTACTGGTCCTGTGTGTTGGAGCGGCGACACATGTCTGACAGTCCAAATTACTGCTTCTTGTTTGAATATTACTGAGTATTTTCAAATAAATTATCAAAGTGATTCATTATAATGCAGATCAGTCCAACTCTCATTCATAGAACAACACACCCCAGAGCAACTCTTCAGGTACAGAACCCCGAAGGAAATCATGCTGTGTTGCTGGAAACTGCACCGACATGAACTCAGCACAGCTCTTTCATCTCCACTCTATGTTTCACATTTAAGGAGGCTTACTTAGCAAATTTACCCGTAATTTAGGGTTATGAGATGGGCCCCTGGAGGTCCTGTGGGCTTACCTCAGTTAAACATCGGTCAAGATATGTCAACCCCAATGGTTCTTAATATAACACTCCCCTTTACCAAATCCAGCTTTCTGCAGCACTGTACTGCAGGCTACGCTAACATCAGATGGTGTTAAGACAGAACATCACAATTTCATGCATTAATTGCAGTATTTTGATAACCTAACTGCTTGAAACAAGATTTACCTTTTTTTATTTTATTACATGTCCTTTTTCTAAGTTCATTAGGAAAAGCAATGATGCAACATGAAATATGATGCCTTAATTTCACATGCGAGCACCCCATGAATCAGTGTAGGTGCTGAAGCATGTTTTTATGAGACTTGGACATAATAAAGACAATGTTGATGATATGGCAATGTGCTCTTGCTGGAATTGCATTTAATTGAATGCAGGAAGGGGTTACAAGCAATTACACTGGGTGAAAAGTAATAACTAAACAAATAGAAATGGTATTAAGATAAGCAGAGAGGTATCCAAGGAATTCTCAGAGACCAACAGCGCTGTATGAAGATTGAGTGGCTCCAACATGCTTTACCGTCCAACCCTGATGATTAATATCTTGATAATACAGCCTGCCGGCTCTCCTCTCTCAGATATTGTGCTGACAGCAGAAAGACATGTGTGCCAGTTAAAGTTGTTTGAAAGAAGCCAGTGCCAAAGCAATATTTTATTTTATTTATCTTACTTCTCTTACTATTCATTGCTGCTATTCATTACCCCTTTGACAGTCAGAGCCATGGCGTACATTGATATGTGGGGAAACGGGTTGTATAGTGCAGGGGAATGTTCCAGGCGAGACATTTCCATTAATTGTAAAGAGAAATCCTATCACATTGGAACTGAGGGATAAAGCACAAACATGTTTCATGCCCTGCCGCATTGATTCAAGAATAATTATTGACTCCCAAACAGGTTCTCATTGTCTAAATAAGCCACTGGCTTGACATGTAACATTTCAGGTGCTTTATGATTCAGTCTGGAGTGATACACATCAAAGTGGATGAATTGGGTTTTATTGGTAACAGACACAGACACGAAGGAGCAAACTGTGAGCAGAACTCAGACTGCTCTTATCAGGATTCACACACATCTTCAGCAGCGACCACTGTTAACGTGTGTTATCCTGATCTTCGGTTTGTGTTTGTGCTGAAACCAGGCAGAGACTCTTACTCGACCTGAAAATGTAAGCAGTAATGTGAAATTCAAGTCTGCTTTTCAATGTCTGCGCATGCTGTAGATGAAATGAGAACATTTTTTAAAAGCAGATACCAAGCAGCTTGAGATAAATTAACCTGCTCAGTTGTTTTGAAGGAAACATCAATTTATCTCAGCCGCCGTTCGTCTCTTATGCAGTGCAGTTGATTAAATTCTGACCCTCATCACTCTGTCATTAAACAGAGATTTATTGGAAAATAATCAATGTTCCCCAGTCACTCGACTATCTCTCTGTGTCAGCTGCACAGGGCACCATCACAAACTTGTGTAGTCGTTAATTACTCCATCCAATTTGCATAAATGTAAAGTGCGCCCGCTTCCCCTTGTATGTCTGACCTGTTTGTAAAACCTGACCTCTGGTCAGGGATTAAACAATGCTCACAAATGTGGCTTTTTGCTCCTTGCGACAAAGACGACAAGATAATGAGTTCTGGGGAAGAGGCTTTTTGGCACTATCGAGTGAAATTCCTTTGCCCTGAAAATGAAGGCATTTGGCAGCACCTCTCGGTGACTCTCACTGTATTTACGGAAGAGAAAAAAGAAAATGGAAAATGAGGAAAGAAGCCTGACTTGACCTCGTGCTGTGTCATTGCGACCGCTTGTTGTTTATCTTTGTGTATTCGGTGGGATTGAATGCATTGTTTACAGGATTATCAGTCATCCACATGGACCAGCTATGAATGCAAACTGTGATAATGATTCTGTCCAGCCAGAATGGAAGTGCAAAACCCTAAAAGATTACCAGTCACTGCAGCTGACTGGGGTTGCTGGCCATACCACAGTGAGACACCAAGTAACAGCAAGCTAGCAAACAAAGCTCCCCCACTGTTAAATGAGACACATTAAACATAATATTCAAATAGGAATTGCAATAATTAGAATGCTTTGAAAACATTCAATCTAAACTGATATCACAGTGAGAAGTGGATGTTTTCTTTTCCATAAAACAGATCAGAAAAAAAACAGGCTGTGCTGTAGACCATAATAGTTTCCTAGAGAACGGGAGAAGCTGAGATATGACACATATGTAAGGATACAATGAGGAAGGGGCAGGAAACATGAAGTCTACAGCACTGTTGTTTGTTTCACATGTGTTCTTTATGTATCTGTGCGCTAAACATGTGAGTGAGCGCGGACGACAGTCACACAGAGGGGAGAACAGGGGAGATAAAGACAGTGAATGCTTTGAACAAAGACGTGGCTCTTTGCAGACGGCTTGTTAAAGCTGCAGAGGATGAGTCAGAGAGCAGTCCCCTAACAGGAGCCCTTGTTGTTCGGAGTCCAGTCTGGTTTCATCTTGTCAGCCTTGCTCAGGGCAAGTTAAAAAAAAAAAAAAAAAACTGCTGCAGAGGAAGTCTTCTCCATGTCCTCATCTTGACATTTTCCTCTCCATTAAATCACCTGGAGGCGCCACAATAATTCCTTGTCCCAAGATAAAGTCAAACCATGACTGTTAACTGATCTATCATCCTAATGGCAAATGATCCGCCATCTGATTTAGTTTAATTCATTTATGGTTATTTACATTATTTTGGAAAATGTATCAACAATGATGCTTCAAATGGCCACACATACATACAGTTGCACTGCAGCTAACATAGAGCATTCCAAAGAAAATGTCTGTAATAACCGTGTGTATAAAAATGTCAAAATGAAAGGAAATTGTGATTTACATTTATTGTGAAAGCAGTGAAATGATCAGACGACAACAACAACTTCATCATCTGTTTAGCCCAGAGCACTGGCTGCTACTGAAGCATGAACAGGGTTAGAGACAGAGAGGTGCTGCTTCATTAAGCCAGAATTACTACAGTATTAATTGTAGTGTTAAAATACTCGTACTGAAGCATATTGTTTTCAGCCCAGCACACTGCAATTTAAATATCCTGACATTTTCTGCACAACATTAATGTTTCTCATTAAAATCTTCACAGGAATCACAATGGACTGCTGACATTCTGACGATATTAGGTTGAGGATAAATGGCTCACTTTTCTAAGTTTAATTTTACTTACAATTAGAAGGTTAATGGATAAATGTCCTGTCCCCTAAACACAGTTTGGCACGTTATATATGTAGATTGTGTTTGACATGTTTCAAAGTAAGAAAAAGTTGAGAAAATATGAGTACAGAGACCAGGATCACTCTTAGCTGTTTTGAACCACTGTTTAGTTGAGAGAAACTGTTCTGGCCAAAGGGAAAACCTCATGTGTGACCAATCTATATTTCTATGCACCTCACAATGGAATTTACTGCTTGGGAAACTTCAGCAGAACGTTTTTCTTGTTGTTGTGTTTTGTTTTAATGATGACCATGTTTTTTAAAGAAATGTGGGAAACTGAGTTTTCCCACATTTAATGGAATAATCTTATTTTACTTATTAAAAACATCCATTGTAGATCCCAGATCCTCCTCACAAAACCTGAAAGGGAAAACAGTATTTCCATACTTTCCTTACACAAAGCACAGGACTGTATGGAAAATTAGTTGTCATGATTTTCCTGGTTTAAGTAACTAGGTTTATTCCGTTTTCATCAAAATTGGATGAATCTACTGGAACATACTCGAATCACTTTACCTCAGATTATGTGAAGAAACTATATGTATGCTCAAAACACATGGAAACACCAGATTAAACTTCAGAAAGTAATTATAAATCATATAGAGAATACACTCAGAGTACTACATTTTTATTTTCTGCCACACAGCATTTTTTTTCATTAATTTATTACCATTTGCAACACAGTAATCAAGTGGAAACCTGATTCCTGCCAAGCTAATGTGTACATACATACAGCATGATAATATTCATAGAATTCATGAATGTATTTGTAATTTGTTGTATGTCTTTTTACTTTGGAAACAGGTTGATTTGACCACAAAAAGCTAAGGTTGTTGTATGTCGAATTTTCCAATGGTATGTTGGCAAGTTAGCTTGCAAGCACACCTCAGAGTCCCTGATGTTACTCCTTGCAGAAAGGAAAGTTGAAAATAAAAAACATCAGCCCTGAATGGTGTGCACATGGTATATTTGATGCTTCTACAGTAGAGTATGCCATGTATGTTTTATGACCTGTCTGAAATGCACCATAGACTAAATGCATACGAATAGCAAGGAAGGCCTAGATGTTTGGATGTCTACATTTCCATCATATGTGGATCAATTGTGAGACCCCGCCAAGGCTTCTCAGTACCCGTGTGTGTCACAGATTGCAGGTGGTTAATATTTCAGTGCAGTGGAGCTGCATTTGGCGACAGCCAAGGAGTTGGGTCAGGTTAACAGGGCTGTTGCGTGCCAGTGCCCAAGAGAGTCTTCAATATTTGATTGCCTTTTTCTTCTTCAGCTTCCTCTTCTTTTAATGCATTTTAGAATGGATCCCCATATTTGTAGTTCAAAAATGAGCCCACGGAGACCCTTTGTTAAACATGTTCTTGTCTTTTTTTACTGTGTTTTAGATATATTGTGCTGGAGAGGTTTAAAGTTATGCTGTACTATTTTATAATAACATACTTCGTCATGGTTCGCTCATATCGAAGAAAAAACTTGCTAAAAAATACATGACTTTTATTATATTTTATTACCATACTCTATTACTTTTACATTATTACTTTAAAAATTAACAGCATTTTGTAAATGTATAAAGCTGACAAGTTACACATTTCCCCCACCACGACAGTAACAGATGTAAAAAGTTAAGAATTCAGCAGCCTAGTTGGTAATGTAATGACATTTAACTTGAAACTGCATGCTAACGATTGCCAACCTTAACTGTCTGATGCTTTAAAGCAAACGATACCAAATGACCAAGGCACTCAAAAGATGCATTGTCCGTCTTAAGCTTTCTCTTGACGGAGCACTCTGTCTTTTTCCCATTAAAAATTACTTACTTAAAGCACGGACAGTGTTTCCTCATGGGCTCTCCACACTGTAGCATTAGCCACTGATCATCGGAGGTGGTAAAAACCCAAAGTGACAGCTTAGATTATTTGGCTGACCTTTAAGGCTGTTCAAACATAGCAGCTGCAAATGTGAAGACAAATAATGTCCTTTTTCCAAAGGGTAGTAGCTTTCAATTAGCTCTCAACAGGCCAGTCCACAGGACACTGGAGCCACAATTTTATAACATTTGCAGCCTGCAGAGCCTGTACTCTACTGACTTAAGAGTAAACAAAGACTTTAGCGCTGAAATTATTTTTATGGTTATTGCTTTGATACCAAATAACATAAATATTTAACATAATAAGTATAAGAGAACAGGGATGAAATGATTTCAATGCAATAACCTTGGATAGCTAAACTTGTTATTCATTGAATTAAATAAATGGATCCATGAATGTCTACTGATTTATTAAACACTGCTTTAATGAAATATGTGTATGTGCTAATGGTAATAATATGTTCTGAAGTCCATTTGCCAAGACTTGTTAGATGGTAAGTCATCACAAAGGGCATCAGTGTCAAAGGAAATCTATCAAACGGCTTTGACATGTGATATGATTTTTTTTCTTTCTCTCTGAACTACCTCTTCTGCCATTGTGAAGATGTCATGCAATCATATTTGTATACTATGCACGCTGTTCAGGCTGTATGCTTTTATCCTGCAGCAAACACAGTTTTCTGGTCATGGAGCTATGACCTGTCAACGCCATAATCCATTAATTAAAAGTGACAGATGTGTAAGGCATGAAATGAACACATCAGAATATATACTTACAGTGGAAAACCAGATTTATTTTGAATCTATACTGAAATGAAAAACTAAGCCATACCTTCTCTATAAAAAGAAAGCCCATAATGATGGTAGAGGAGTTAGTACAGGATCCCCCTGCAGTGTAGATTGTGGTAATGGTGGACAGACAGGAGGTGAATGATGGAACCTCATTCTCAGCTAATTCTCACAGGACACTCTGGAGATAATACAGGTGATGGATTAGGAGGTGGGTCATGCAATTTCTGCTCTGTAAGACAGAATGGCAGGTTCAACAATGATATTCAGATATCAGCATCCACCAGCCAACTGTAGGAAGAAAGCTGGAATAGTTCGACACGATGGCATTTGAAATGTAAGAATGAAAGTTTTGGGGGGATTTTCAAGCTCTGACAATATTGGGCGGAGGAATGAGGATGTGGAAATTCAGCAGAGAGAGTATAAAAAGGCAGCAGAGACTCTGGTTTTCTTAATAAAGACACCAGAAAAAAATGTACTTCCACAAAAACTTAATGACCTCCGGGAAGCCCAGTAATAACTATAATTTTCTTGCTCGATTTTGAAAAGTCTAACCAGATTAGGTTGTGCTGAGTGTGTCAGCACTGGAAGGCAAATATCTGAAAGCCATCGTATTTCAACTGGAAAATGGAAAACACCTGTCCATTGACTGCAGTTTCACCTCTCCGTAATGGTTTATACTATAAATTATCAAAATTAAACTTTCTGCATTAGGCATGATCACTACTGTAATAGCTGAGTAAATCAAATAAATCTGAATTCACTAGAGGGTCATTTTCTTGTTGTATCAATATTTTAACTTTTTCTTGGAGATGTTCTTGCTTTAGGTGCCTGCTTGCCATTTTCTGTAGCTTTGGATGAGGTCTTCCATAAATAACAGACGTGCGGGATCGGATTCATCATCATGATTATTATTGAGGGCATAACTCCACTGTACATATATTTCACTGTTTCTAAAAGCAATGCATGTGACTACCAAAACATAACCTGGCACCCTCGTAGACTGTCTGATCAGAGTCCCATCAATTCTCAACAAAGAGCCATTTGTCCTGGGCATTCTTTGTTGCCCTATCAGAGCAAAGTCGCACAGCAAATTGTGTACCAGGATGCAGCAAAGGTGGTGGGAGATGAAGAAGAAGAAGAAGAAGGAGGAGGAGGAAGTGACAAGAGTGTTACCCTAAATTGCTATCGATTCAGCTGTTTGAACCTTTTTCTCCAGGAGGGTAAGAGTCTGGGGGAAGCCGGGCTGAGGTTCAAAGGAGGGAACTGTCACCCAGTCTTAATTCAAAGTGATGTCTGTCGCACCCTGTCATCCTTCCCCAATTGTCCAGTTAGTGGGAAATCGAAAAGTGAAACATCTTGGGATTCTCACTAAATTGTCAAGCTACTGTCAGCTCATCATATCAAACTCTTTCTGGGGGTCTTGTTATTATACCTAAACCCTTTTTCATTGCTTATTTATTGAAAATATATATTATTTTCTAATATTATCCACCCAGTGACTGGCAGCAATACAGGTCAGCACAGTCTCAGTAAAGTGAGTAATCTGGCTCAGGATAAAAGTTTAAAGCTATTGATTCCTAACCAATGTACCGCATAATGTTTTTCCACAAATATTGATACAAATACAACTTGAAGCTTGCTACGTGTTATAAAAGTTATTGACTGAAAAAACAAGTGAGCTTCTGCACTCCCTGCACAAAGCGAACAATGCCAAATATCCTATGATGGATTATGGTCCCTGATCGATAAAGATGCCTGATAGTTTATAACTTAAGAAGATCAGTAGAACTATGAAAGGCAGCAACGCTTTTGATTTATATCCTGTATGTCACAACAGGCATCAACAGTGATAATACATCAATTCAAGCAAAGATGAAGTCTATACACTTGTTTTGATTGATCAAAAGTGCATGCATCTTCAAAGAAGCAGATTCCTTTGCTTCTATTTAATTCTTTTCCATATAGGATGTTCAAAATGTTGTATTTCGCTGCTTTAAAATACCTGACATCCTGCGTCTAACTGAGGCAAAATAGCTCTGTAATACTGTCATTTGTTTCCTATTAAAGAGCTCACAAATTGCTTTCAGTCCAGCATATCACAGCAGGGATAACAGCATTCTAACTAGCGTTCGAAAACTGCACTCACAGTTTTTGGGGCTTTAAAAGACAACCCATGCTCAGAGAGGATTATTTTTCATATTGTGTGACCGGGCGTTTGTAAAAGAAAATGCATGCTCCTAAAAGACATCAGAATGGTACCCTGCGTGAATGGGATATTACTCTGTGAAATGGCTTCAAAATGGCTTCTTTGAGCTCATTTAAAAGTGTACACATGGCGGTACACAACATCTTTCATCCCTTGTTTAATAACAGCGGGAGAGAAAATCGGTAACAGCTGGTGTCATATTCTACAAGGCAAATTTCACTCTTTCATGTCCACCCCCCCCACCCCCCTTTGTCCTTGCCTCTCTCTTCCCCGACCTGTATCCATCTCTCTTTGTCTTTTATTTTCACTGCATCAATAACATTTGAAGAATCACAAATATTTCATAGCGTGCCTGTGGAAGGTTTCCATCAACTTGAGTGGATTCCATCAACTTGAGGTGATTTGCATTTCTTAAACTAGGCAGGCGCAATGCATTATGCAACAGTGGCAATGCATTCTGAATAAACCCAGTAGCTGAGTACATATTTGAGAATCTAACATTTCATGGATTCGTTTTTCTGTGTATTTGCTTCCAAACAACAGTAACAGGTTATTCCTGTATACATTTTAACTGAAAGCTGAAAATTACTCCTGTTAATATGTCCAACTTCTGATCTCTAAATATTGCACATGGGAATAATTTCACACAAAGCCCTGATCATTTCTATGGTGCTATAGTGCACAGTGGACTCTGCAGCCTCGTGTCCACCTGGAGTCTCTAGTTCAGCTCAGTGAAGTAGAAGACCTCATGCTGCGTTCTGCAAAGGAGTCTCATTGGAGAATACTGATCAGGTTGTACTCTCATGTCGGTGTGAGTGAGTCAGCCGAGTAAAGCCAACCTCCCTCGTCACTGAAGTGAAAGTGCTCAGAGGATAGGCTTTTTTTAAACAGTAACCTGAAGCACCTTCACTGTTAAATGTAGCTGCTACCGTCTGGATACAGAGCTAAGAGATTAGTGTTCAGCATTACTTTATTATAGGAAGACATGGATTCTGTAGTTAGAATAGAAATTTCCTGAAAAACAGCTAACCAAAATAAATCCTGCATGTCAAACATCTAACCTTGGGTCCAGATTCACCCAACCACAGGATTCAATCCAGCCAACTATCAGACCTTGAAAAAAAAATTATTAATTCAAATTTTATAATAGCATAGAGAAGAAGAACAATAGCAGACCTGGAACAATAGATGCTCGATGCTGTTAGATATCCCACATTCTTACATACAGGCTCAATGACACTGTCACTGATGCTGGGAAGCAATGTCAAGCGTGGGCTACTGTTCATGCAGAAGCTGCCTGTGGAAAACGTCTGTGTCAAAAGAAGAGAAAAGAAAAATAGATACATAGTGTCTGTTTTTTATTGAAGCTAAAGAGAGGTATAGTTAAACGTTGTTTCAGAGATCTTTCCATTTTGCCGGAATACATCCCTCTGAAAAACAATAGCTACTTATTTTGGTCGGATATAAAGATATTGAACTTTGTGCATATTAGCATATAAATGTATAGAAAATGTCAATATCCTGTTAAGTTGTTTAAATTCTGAAAAGTAAAATACTGCGTTGTTGCTCAGCTCAAATATGTGTGACAAAAACTCATTATGCCCTAATACATGAATAATAACAGTGAAAAGAGTGACTAAATTTGAAATAGGATGAGGTATGTTGTTGAAATTGCACTCAAGACATTTCAGGTTTTTCATCTATTTTGAGAATGATTGTTCATCAATATTAAATGTTTCATAAAATGCTTGTACTTCTAAACACTATAAACTGATGTTTTAATGCAGTGCTATACTGAGCAGCCACTTACAATCTAGTCGGGCTGCATGTAGCCCATACACTTAAATTCATTTGACACCCCTGAACTTAATCACTGTATTGAGTATTTAGATTTATGTTCCACAAGATGCTTTCTCGCATCAAATGAGCGTGGCACCCAACAAGCAAAGTCAATGGCCTCAATAAATCACAGCTTTAGGTCAAATAGTAACCAGATTAATGTTATATAATGACAATTACTTTACTATGAAGATAGAATTCACAAACGCTACTAAGATCTAGCAGATAAATCACTCTGCCTTTGATTTTATCAGACCATCCATAAAAGAAGATTTAATTGCAACTAGTGTTAATGACAAAAACTTTGTGATGGCGAGCTTCCATTGGCATGGAACTTAATCAGTCTTCCTCGCTTCAGATCAAAGGCCTCGGCCATTTAAGAGTCCCAGGGTATTGATGCTTGTTTTATCACCAATCCTGGAGCCTATTATGGGCCAGGAGGCTGCTTCTCCGTGTCCCCTGATAGAGGTGACACTCTGCATCACTGATAGGGAACTCTCGAACTGTTTCGACTGACCATTCACTCGTCCCCCAAAAGCGCAGGACAATTATTGGCACGAGCAGCTTCACTCTCATTCATTCACTCCCTATCTGACCCTTTCTGTTTTACTTTCTCATCTAGCTGCTCCTACTACAAAAGCTCAGTCTATCTCTATTTCTCTCATTCAGACAACCAAGTACTCTTAATAGAGAGCGTATAGAAACTCTTTGGATCTTTTCTGTAAGTTGCTTGATGGAACAGCAAATGCTTTGTACAGAAATGACCTGTTTATTGCAATATAAACAGCTTTATTTCCTCAAATGGTGGACTAGGAGGTTGAGCTGATATTGTAGTGTCCAGGGTATATGTTACTCTAGTCTCTACTGTTCCTATAGCACAGGTAATATGTTTGAAAGGCACTGCCAGGATGTGAGTCTCTCACATACATAATGTGCTGTACCCAGGAAGCATTGTTGCCCTGGGAACAATAATATATAAGACCCCAGGAAAGTAGATCTTCATTAAATTTCCATCAGCTCACAATGAAAGTAGGGGAATAAAAAGTTGCATACCTGCCTTGACTCTTGTAAAATCTTTGCATGACGTCAGACAGAAATTTCATTGGAACCATATATAATATATTTCTCCTGGATGTGGAACTGCGGTGTCAGATAAGATATAACAGCAATCAGCAACAGGATCAGGTGCAGCAAGTAGTCTAAAATAAGCATCATGGTTTATTTGCTTGGCTCGGATCTATATGTGTTACATTCATAGAAACGTCTTGAACGTGTTGAATTTTTTTAGTTTGTTTTTGGAGTAAAGAAAATAAGTTGAGCTGGCAACTTACAGCATGAGATCTTTTCACTAAATCACAAGTAATATGCCCTCTCAAAATAAAAACCCTTTTGTTAGCTGTGATGAGACATTTTTATGACACCTAACCTCAGACACATCCACCTTCAAATGTTCATGTCACCTTGGTGCTTAATGTGACTGCTAACACATTCAGTGGTAGTATATGAAAATAGTTTCCAGCCAATCAGCCTAATGAAGTATTTCAGACAAATGATGAAGACCGCACATTATGCATATGAGTAGTGCGACAGCCTCTCTGATTTATAATTCAGATTTTGAGAGATTAAAGAAAAGAGAGAGAGGAAGGGAGAGGGAGAGAGAGAAAGAGAGAGAGAGAAAGTTTGATAACTTTATTTTTAATTATTCATGCAGATGGAATTATTCCTCTCATAATATTGTCACTCTCTAGAGGAGCGTCATTCAAATTTAATAGCGGAGCAAGAGATAACCATTTGGCTTAATTCAGTGTCTGTAAGTATTTAGAGGATGTGCTTCTGTTTTATGTCCTAATGTTTGTATTCATCCCACCTGGTTAGACATCAGCGGTAGTTTCTGATATCTTGTTTTATTTGTGGTCCTGTTTTTTCATTCATTTTTTATTGTGGAAAAAAAACAAAAAACAATACACTTGGATATACCACATATATGTATATAAACCAGTTATTACCATCACAATCTTATGGTTAAATGAGTTAGAATATACAGTATGTGTGCAGAATGTGGAAGGTTATGAATTATCCATCATGTGATATTATCATTATCCTTTTATTATACTGGAAACTGTGTTCAGCAAGACTTTAAAGGAAAAGAACATTCATATAAAATGCTGAAAGTATGTCTTCCTTAACAAGTAACTTAAAAGCAAACTTGAAAGGTAATTATCTTCCCCAGCAGAAAGTTATTCTCTCCCGGTTCTCTCTTGAAATGCTGCCATTGTTAAAAAATAAAATAAGTTTCATGGTTCGACATGACGTATGTGACCTTTTGCTACCTGGTCATGACCAAAAAAACCTGTCTCTGAGAAATAATGCATACTTACAACATACTTTTGATGTCTAACATTAAAAACACCATGAATTAAATGTAATGTTTTCTGAATTATGTTTTGGTCAGCATCATGAGGTTTTAAATAAACATATCTGCTCATTTAAAATGGCAATTTATACATATATATATAACTCGGTACAACTTCTGTGTGGTGTATAACTACCCCTTGACTCCAGCCAGCCATCAAGAGTGCTTCAAAACATATTTGGTAAAGTTAACTAGTTTTACATGAACATAATAATGAGAGGTCGGTTGGTTTAAATTTGATTAAAATTTAAATCAATAAAATTTGGAAAACTTACAAAATAAACCCTCACATTTAAATCATCCAATAAAGATGGAGAAAACACTTGAGATAAAGATAGAAGATAAGTATAAAGACTGTAGTTATATTTAGAGGGCATTTCGGTTAGTTTAGTTTTATGTAAAATCCTTTTCATTCTTAAAACTTTGGCAAGTATTGCAGTCTTGCTTTTCCTTTAGCTTTATTTGATCTTTTGAGTTCTGGCTCCAACAGATGGCACTCCCTGGTCTGGTTCAGTCTGAAGGGAGACAGCCTTTCTCCCCTCTATCTTTCTTTAAGGACAAAAGGGACTTTTTTTCACTTCCCCAGGGCTACAGCGCGTTCCCCTGCCAATCAAGAATCAGTGATTGAATTAGTGCCAGGTCCGCTAGCTGGTGCTTCCGCTGAACGACAGACAGATCCAGAGTAGAGATTAGGCGAGTGTGAAGTTCACCCTCCTTCAGAACTCCTCACATGCATCTCTTTCTCCCAAGCTCTCAAAGGCACCTCAGATGAAGAGGGCTCCTGCCTGACAGGCCCTGAATCGTCCAGCCTGTGCAGAATGCAAACGAGGCAAATGCCCATCTCTTCCTTCCCAGCTCTCTAGGAAAAAGGGGAAAAAAACATAGATGCTACATTTGAGATGCAGTAGCTGTTCTCATGCAATTTCTAAAGAGCTCTCGGAGTTAAAATGAGTTTGCAAGATAAGACTGCACACAAGATGTAGCCTAAAGCACAAATATGGTGTGGAGTTTTATAGCCCAAGCTAGCAGATAACAACATATACTTTTTTTTTTTTTGAGTGCCTGTTTCAGCATGGTCTCTGCTATTTTGCACACTGACGCTCGCTTTAATTAAATAGGGTTAAACAAATATGGCTCCTGTTGCTTTGGTCAAACTGTGCCATGTTTATTTGTTTACACATGGGGACATCCTAAACATGCATATACAGAGAACCCTTCCTCGACTCCAGCCTGAAGGAGATTTTACAGATGTTTAAATCCAGTGAGTCCAATTCCATGCAGCCAAAGTGTTGTGTAGATATCATGCTGAGAGAGCACAAGAGAAATGCTTTAGCGAGCAAACCAACACAACACCCTCTGGCTTGACAAACAATTTAGGGAGCATCACTTCAATAATCCACAATGCTTTCCCTGCTCATTGCCATTCCTCAAAACAAAAACAGAGGCTTGTCTTAAATGTCCAATGGTTCAGCAATGATTTAAGAAGAGAAAGCAAGCACGATAAAGATACTATGTCACTGGACTAAAAGGCCTTGTGTAAGCTGTTCGGGAAAGAGAGGTGCTTTATTTGACTTTGTTTGGCGAGTTTTACAATCCCTATTCTGGCCGGAGTCCTGCATCGGGGGAGAAACAGTTTCATTACAAAAGTAGATTAACACATCACAAGCATCATTTCCGGACCATTTTATCCAATTTTATTTCCCAATGCATGAAATAGGAATACCTACTGGCGCCTAAATGTTGCTCTCAGTGTATCCCCACTAATAAGCCAATGAAAAGGTCATTTGACATATTTAGCATATGTATGACACATAACATACTCAAAATTAAATATACCGAAGGTCAACATGACTATATTTATCATAAAAGCGAGCAGATATGTCTAACATTTGGATTTTCTGTATGGTTTCTATCACAGTGTTGAAAAACCAGCATCTAGACAAGTCACACATTTTGTCATTTGCACAATGCTTTATGTTCTGATGTTTTCACATAGAGTGGAACTGGAGCAAAATGGAGATGCATTGTTTTGTAACATGACTGTATGGAAAGAAATTGTCTGACAGCAATGTAGATCTTGATCGTTGTTTGTTGTGGGACTCATGGGATGAGTTTTCATTAACTTTTGGCCAATAAAAATTTAAGCAAAGCATCAAATATCAGCATCAAATTGATACTACTAATTATCGACTGGTGTCGCCTGTATCTCCTACTCAGAACTTGGACAACAATGTTTGTTTTCCATCAATTAGGGATGATTATTTAGTCAGCCTAATTAAGCTAGGAAGACCCTCAGCTAGTCATTAATTTGATGGATGGTTTGTATTTGTATGCTGCACTAAAACGATCAAGTAAATAAAACACAGCGTACCAAAATACACTTGGCTATATGGAGCCATTTATTAGGCATTTTATTATGTGTATGATTCAGGATGAAATATTCCTCCCCAAATACCAAACTATGTTGTCAAATGTGCCAGATTTTGTAACTTAGGAAAATACAGAAGGATGATGAAGGAATCCAACACAATGCTGAATGCTCTAAATTACTAGTGATACCACGGACAGCTGTACTGGTAGCACCACTTAAAACATGGCAAATGATAATAACATTTTATGCCATCAGCTGCGGGTAATGTAAGACTGGCCAGAATCCCATTATCATCATAGTTATTATCGACCACTGCTGTGCAGGCACGACAAACACAGTCTTAGTGGCTGCCTCAGAGTTGTATTCTGAGCTAGATGTAAAGGAGGGAAGAGAGAAAGAGACAGAAGGATAGATTTACTGGGCTTTTATTGAGATGCTAAATCATCAGGTATCGCAGGTCAGAATACAACTTTAAGACAAAGTACTGAGGACAATGAAAAGGTTTTGTATATAAAAGAAAGGAACACTTTAGTACATTTTTACCACTTAGGATGCAGTTATATGGAGACTGAGATTTAATATTATTAGACGGATAGAAGAAACTATGCAATGTCAACAAACAACACAGTCTCAATCTTTTCTTCTCTTTCTGCAAATACTTCCTTTTACTTAGAGTGCATAATGCTCAGGGCTTATTCCTTTGTTATAGACAGAAAATCTGAATATTATCACTGTTTTGTTATTACACACTGGCATTGATTGTGATATTCAGCAGGAACTGAAAGATGTGTCTTTCCACTAAACCTGACCTTAAATTGTGTCAGTACCTAGCAATGGATTCAGTGTTTCATGTGAGACCAGGACAACCTCAAGTGGGTTGGGGAGGTAAATGATCTCCTGAACATCTCTGTTATCTTCTTGTGTTCTCTGCCATGATCGAGTCGACATTCACAGACCTCAGCTCTGAGCCATATGAGCAGATACTATGACAGCAGTTAAAGGTCTGCCAGTCTGGAGGATATACACATAATACCCAACCAAAATCTGAATCAATTCTAAGAAAGAAGAAATATGCTGTAAGTTTAGAAAAAAAGAAACTAAACACTAAAATTCAATAACATGTTGAACCATTTGAACTTCTTCACGACTTTTAGCCTACATCATACAATTTTTGTCCATTTTCCTATGTTTTTTCTGTGTTCAGTGTGATTTTTAGTCACTGGTCATTCTTTTCAGCTTTAGCCAGTAATGATAATATACACTTACTGTACACAGTGTTGAGCTAATACCAAAACCATCCAAATGAAATCAATTCTCTGACAGAATTGCATGGACTGCTTTGAGTGCTGAAAGAAACACTTTTATTCCCGGCTCGATGTGTACTCTTGTATGTGTGCACTGTTCCAGCCCTATCCTCCAACAATCAATTTCTTGGAGTGCTGGATGCACTTGAGTGATGGGAGCGCAAAAGTAGTGACACTCAGCCATCACGGAATGAGAGCATCAAATGATTGCCTCAGAGAAATTGCTGTATCTTCAAATGTCTTTGAGAATATCTCCCATCCCTGTCTGCTTTTCCTCTACTTGCTTCTCACCAACACTTGAAGAGTTTCCTTTTGACTTATGTTATCAGTATGGGGTTCAGTGCAGTGCGCAGTGTTGTGAAATGGCTGTTTGGTCCTGCAGGATGCCCATAGTGGAAATTCCATTACATTTCTTGAAGATCCTTACCTTAGATTTACAGTAACCTGACAACTCTGAAGACCCGAGAACACTAAGTCAACTCCAGTATTTTCTTTAGTTGTAAGGAGAATGGGCATGTGGTTGCTGAACTTTCTAACTACATCCTGCAGCTGTCCAAAGTAGCTAAATTAGAACATTACTAAGACTACCATAAACATTATCCCTCTAGAGAACCCAAACTAGGTTGTTCTCCAACTGTTAAATGACAGTATAGAGGAGGCGAAATGTCTGGCAGACTGTGAACTCATTCTCTCTTTAGGAGTTTTAGGGGTTTAAGCGTTTCTCCCTGTCCCTCAATTCTGACTTCCAGTAAACCAGCTTGGGTGTCCTCCATCAAAGGACAACACACAAAGGATTCATTCCCCGGAAATAATGGTTTCTAAACTCCCCTCTGTCATGTGAGCGATGGTAATTAGCAATAACAGAGACTAGCTAAGAAGGAACTGAAGTCCTTGAGATCACTTTAGAGGATGGCAAAGCCAAAGGACTCAAATTGGAACCTTATTAGTATTTCATTAACACGCCTTTTACCTTGTTCTCTGGTGTTGCCGGGGTAATTAACGCTCTGTCGTGTTCTCTCCCAGACCACAGGAGGCTTTTTATGGAAGGCGATTCCTCAGAGCTAGTGCTGTATAGCTGGAAATAACTGCAGCCTACTCGTTTTTTCTGATTACACACTCAATCCAAGCTAAATCATTTTTGCTTTGACTCTCAAAAACATAACATAGGTTTTTTTTTTTGCATGGTTTTGGCAAGTGATAGAAGCAGGCAAATCGCTTGGTATCATTTCATGATTATTGCCTTCTTCATAGTGCAATAATGAATTGTGTATTGCCTTTCCAAGAAGCATGCAGTGTTTTACTGCCTTTTAAAATGTAGAACACATGTAAAGTGTATAACATCAGGGGGAAATGATTTGATATCAAATTGAAAATCACCCATTTGGAGGGAAAATATATTTTTGATAATGATCATAGACTGGAGTCTAGAGGATGTGATGTGAATTTAAATTAATAATTTTATATAAATGCAAAAAATGTGCAAATAGCTGAGGGCCTTGTGAGGTGAATGGGGTAAATACATGTGAGGATGAGAGGTAGCACCAAGGGACTGCTGATTTTTCTCTGAACTATTTGTATTGTTTGTTTGTTATGCTTATTCAATTAGCCGCAGTACTGTTCATCCTTATTAAGATGCAGGACCTGTACAAAATTAATGACTGCTGCCACATCATACATATACAAAATACCTCTGCTGAATAATTGTTGTTATTGTTATATTATTGTCTATGATTGGTTTGATTGGATTTGCTTCTTGACTCACATGCAAGGTGCTTATCACCCGTAGACCCACAAAATAATTACTCAGGCTTATCTTAATGACCTTTAAAGGTAATGTTGTGTGCCAGGCCGCTTGGCTCTGGGTTCTAGAAAAGTAGCTAAGAAAATTCCATACTGCCAATAATAAATAGTAATAGAGTCTCAGCCCAATAAAATGAATACCAGCAGTGGCTTGTGTAAGGTCTCAGCTCTTCACAAGAAGCACAGTGTAGAACCTCGCCGATCCACCAGCCCACATACACACCTTCACACCGCCTTCACCCAATGTCTCCATTCCCACTTTTCACACTCCATCGAAAAACTGCCCTCTGAATGATGTATGGGTAAGAACAGGTATGCGGATGTCATTTTTCACCCTATCCACTCACTTCCCTCTCTCGTTGGTTGCTGGCTGCCCGGCTGGGACAGCTGGGCTCGGGGATCCTATCATGCTGTGAAATGTGATCCCCGGCATCTATATTTTTAATGGTTAAGAGTAAATCCTCATGATGTATACGCTCGCTGCTGGCCAGAGCATTTTGAGGAGAGCAGGACTGATTCTCCACCGTCATACAATAGGAAGCCTTTAAATCATTTCTTTATGTATTTCAGGTCAAAAATAGTCTTAGGTCGTAGTCTTGAAATTGTGTTTTAGATTGTATCACTTGAGAACTTCTTTCTGTATCAGTCTTCAAAGGGGTGTGGTCCATCAGCAGTCCATTACCTATATGCAATTTGCAATTAACTCCCATAAGAATGGTTCTTTATTGACCAGAAAGGCATCTATTAATTGTGCTGAAAGTGGCACCAATGACAAAATCTTGATGCTCATTTTATTCTTTTATACATTTTGATGAGGTATGAACTCACAAAGTGTTAATTTGGACCTGCTGTTGTCATACTGTGAGCAATTTCTGATGCCAAAACAATGTTGTTGTTTTTTCCCTGTGTGTGTTTTTTAGCATAAATTACCATGTAAGAATAGTGTAGACTTTGTTGTCTAAAAGTGACACTAATATATATTTGTTATGTTTTTAATATTTTCCCGGAGGCCTTGATATTTTCTCTCATTTTGTTTTCTCCTGCTGCCCTTGATGTAGGTAAGTGTTTTTTTGTTTTCTTATTATTTATGCCACTGTGTGTACCAATGTATTCATCCACTCCATTTCATCCCAATTGCTCTTGGGCAAAGAGGAAGCAGTTCTGCACAGCACGGAAATTTGACAGAAAAACTTTAAGGACACCTCTACTCCTTGAGATACCTCTTTCTATTGAAAGGTTTTTTTTTTCTAATTTCCAAAGAAATAACTTTTGGTTAAGGTGCTAACTTAGTCAAAGTACAAAAAAACACATGGTTCTTGGGAAATGTTGGATTTTCAAACAAAAAAGAGGTAAATTAAATGCTTTGAGAGCCTCATCCACCCACTGCATTTCTTTTGTTAGGGTTAGGGTTATAAAAGTAATATATTATGAAGTAAATATTACCAAACACTATTTACATATCTTGCCATGGTGCATTTTCTGTATGACATCTTGTGTAAAACAAAAAAGGTTTTTAACAGCACATATCAGACATCATTTTCACACATACTGATATGACTTTGATAGGCTGATTTGGACAATGTTATCTGTCACCCCCTTTATCTGGCTTTCCTCCTTACCATAGCACTCCTGTCTGTCCCTACATTGTGTGTTAAAGAGTGACAATCATTAAGCCATTTTCCCAGCACACAAGCGGTGTGTGATCATGGACATGGGCTGTGTGGTAAATGTCAATGGCATTTGAGTTAAACCTTAATGAAGGAACTTTATCCTTCGTGCTTCTTCTCTGGCTCGCTGCTGTTTGGCGAGATAGAAAGAACAACTTGCTCTACTGTTGCCATGGAGACTGTTGTATTTGTTCCAAGTGCAGCCACATTCACTGTTTAGATCTCTAACAACTCTGGTACACTGTTACATTTTTGTTTCTATGAGTGGATTAATCAATAGCTAATTAATGGGCAGGGATGTGCATTAAAAGAGAGCTTTTAGATGGTTTAAATAGCGTCAGTGATCAAGATTGTACAATGTTGGCATGCAGAGAAGATGAATGAGGATTTTCTTGTCAATTTACTTTAAAAATCCAACACATTCATGGACTAGCTGAGTTTAATAGTATATGAATTTGTTTGATGATGTGGAAAGAGGCTGGATTCCTAAAGGAGGAGGCTGGTGAGAAGATGTGAGTTTCAGGGAAAAGAATGACTCTCTTATAACTCAGACGAATGCTGTTGTGTAGTTTCAGTGGGATTCGGTCTACAGCTCAGAGAGGTCATTAGGATTCCACTCGGTTTTGATTTGGGAGGCTGCAGCGTGTTCCAGTGTGATCTAGAGAGAAAAGGTGGATGTTGGAGTTGTTCTCGTGTTGTTCTGTAAGCCAGGGTTGAGACCAGGCTTTTCAAGGATAGATGACATAACCATTGTGCCTTTTCTTTCTTATCTTGCAGTTCCCCATCACTCAGTACCTACTGATCAACCAGAGTACTATAGGAATGTTTTGAAATTTTGAAATGCTTCTTGTTAACTATTCTAGAGAAATGGACTGCACATATTTTACTCAATCAAATAAAATCAATTCAAACTGCTTGTATTCTACATGCAGTCATGCAATTTTAGAAATAATTTTAAGACAGTAATAAGAGGAAGATCAAGTTTACTATTTCGGCATCAGTGCTTACACCCACAGTGAGCATAATACAAGCGGGAAGCATCTGTTAGTTGGTAATGAATTCAGACCCTTGCCCCATAGCTGTCTATCTAGGCCAAGAAACTGCTTGAAGGACTTATTTGCTATACCTGAATATCTGCGGGTTTATCTGAAGCAATGTCTCCCCAAAGCAGGCCTAATCTGGGAGGCTGACCCGTACTGCCCTAGGCTAGATCAAACCCAGGGCTGAAGCCACGGCTCTCCCACAGTCCCAGCTATGCCACCCTTTGATAGTCGAAGGCCCAAATCCTTTAAATGTCGGGCAGACTTTGAGAGACGCCACAGCTCAGGAAAAGAAGCAGGCACTTGCTGGGAGCTTACATTCTCTGGGGAGAAGCAATGTCCCACTTTCAGAAAAAGGGGGAGAGTACCTTCACATCACTCCGGATACCACTTGGAGGCTGTGGCAGCAGGTATGAGGACATTCATGGTCCCAAATGGGTTTGTGAATGCGGAGAAGTGGCCTCCATCTTACTTCCTCCTGTCTCATGTATCACACTTATGAAGTGATGGAGGCTAGGGGTTGGATCCAAAGGGAGTTCACTCCACAGTGCAAGGTGCTAGCTGGCGCCTTTTATTGTGTGACTCTTACAACGAGACTGCCCACACAGCCATGAAGACCAAGCATTGTGAACATAAATTTGTTGTTTCTTAGATCTTAATTAGCATGTATTCTGACTTTAAATGTGGCATCCTGCTGATGAATGACATTTCATTTGTGGTTCAGTTAGCACAGGGATTCAGTGGTGTCTGCAACTTAAATGAAGACATATCATCCTGATATATTACATTTTTGTTCTCTCAGTAGTCCTCTGCAAGTTAAAAGGAAGTTCAGCCAGTTAAGCAGAAATAGTTAGCATTTTTATTACATTTAGCCCTGCAGATCTTAATATGTAGCACAAACAGCCAAAGGTTCAGTCCCCACTGGTATTACACAGTCAGATTAGCTTTAGATTGTATCTTTGTTTTCAAATTTGGCTCCATTAGGCTGCTTGTCGTCATCTTTGAGACAAATAAGACAGTACAAAGAGCCTGTGCAGAAGCCTTTGAAGGACAATTTCAGGGGGACCTCGGGAGGGAGACGACTCAGAAGTGGATAAATGTTTTATTGCCATCAGGCAACAGGGAAAAAGAGATTTTCCTGGGTGTCAAAGTGGAAGAGAAGGTGTTGGATGGGTGAAAGAGATGAGGTAAAGGAGGATATGATGCATTGCAAGCAGTAAGAGAAAAATGGAAATGGAGAGGGAATGACGCAAATCTAGTGCAGACTGGGGTGCTGAAAATGAGAACTATGAAAGATGAAAACAAGAATGGTGGGAAGTCAGGGATTATAGCGACAGTGACGAGGAAATTGTGAAAAAGGAGATGAATTAAAATGGAAATGATTAATGTGCACACTCACACTTACAAAGACACAGAGAAAGGAAAGTTTCCTCATGCTCTGAGCCTTCAGGAGGGATATTTCCTCTGTGGCCGGAATTATCTGATGACACCCCTGTGCAGTCGCAGATGACAGCAAAGGTAGATTGCAGATGTCAACACGCTCAATTACACTGACGGCAGATTGGTTTAATTGATTTGATGATGTGCAAAAGGGGGTTGGAGTCCCTTATCTTTTGGGGGCAATTAAAGTGACATATAGACCAGGAATGAATGATTAATGACAATTCATATTTTGTTGGACTCATTGCAGCAGCACTGTCTCTAATAGGTGCCATTTTGCAGCGTATTCCTCTGTCTATTGGGAATATGCCAGTGATTTCTATTCAATAAAGAGTTATTTGGTTACTCACCTAATTGTTCTATTTTGTTTAGATCAAGATGTTTTTGAGAATGCCTCTTTATGGTAGAAACACATGAAGGGAAGTTCTCTCAGTAGGTGGTCCTCTGCCAACATGGGTATATGCAATTCCTGATGCAAGAATCTTGACCACAACATCATATTTAGGCATTTTTTCTTTGAATCTGCATTCCCACGCCTTGGGGAAACCGGAAGCTGGACTGGACTGAGAGCCCGGCAGTTCCTCGTCTCTGCTCCCTCTTCGTCTTTTCTGCTTCTCTCTCTCGTCAGACAGAAAGTCTGAAGTAGGTTAGCACTCAGCGCCTGCACAAGGGAGGAAATTGAAATGCTGAAATAAGGAATAGCTGGGGAGAAGATGGAGGAGCTATAACCGGGACAAAATTGCCCCGCCATGATGAGAAGGAGAGACATATCTACTCGGACACAGGGGAGTTCCTTCACTGGCCAATCACTGAGGCATGTTGCCATCCGTTATTCTTCATTCCAATTTTGGTTTAGTGTCAACACGCGCCTTATGTATACTTCTTTTTTTTCCTTCTTGTTCTCCACTTGTTGTACCCGCACCCCCTCCAAAATTACATTGCCGAGCTGAGGTATACTGGTTTGTGAGTGGAGGGATTTAATACACTCTCGAATGAAATGGGCATCCTCCTGCCTGTCCGTGCTCTGTTCTTATGAGAAATTTCTCCAGGGACTTTGATCGAGCAACAGGAATTCAGGCTGCATCTTCGTTGGTTCAAGCCCAGTAAGCAGCACACAACACACACAAGTGCAGACACTCGGCTCACCCATGGAAGCACGAAAACATTTTAACACACATACACAACCTCTTACTGTAGTATGCCCCGGCTAAACCACATCCTCCCCTTCTCCGCAGTGGTTATTTTATTATAGTGCTCCCTTGTGGCATATCTTCTGTATTTGTTTTGTCACACTACATCACTTTCAGCCCACTCTCCTTCAAATGTTGCATCTATCACACAATATGAGATTCCTTATTTTTTCCTGTTGACATTGATAATTCCAATTTTATGCTGAGGTGTTTTACACCCACTGCTCAAATTGAATAACAAAACATAATGTAAACTTCCTAGGGAATCCACATCTTGAAAACCATTTGATCAGTTTTGAAAGACACCTGCTGAGATCTGTTGACAATGATGTTTACACTCTGGCTGCGTAGCAAATAGCTTGTTGTTCCATGAGGAAGTGAAAGAGACAAGGAAGAGTGACACAGACAACCCCAATTCAATAACCCATGACGTGTGGCAGATCTGACTCATCAGTGTGTTTTTTTAAGGGTTGTCACTGGACTAAATAGCGCATATAAAGCCAGGCCTCTCTCCCCTGCTGTGTTGCAAACAAACCCCATGTGTGTAGTCCTTGCTGTTGGCTAGACCTCTTTTTTTACTGTTTCTGTATCCAAACACAAACTTGAACATACAAAAACACCACAAACATGCAATTTAACAGGAGCCCCATCATGTACGGTGCACACACCAATTCTCAACAAGCCCTTCAGATTTAATTGGCTTATCAAACTCCTGCTGGTCAGTTTGAGGCAGAGAACAAAAAAATAATAATAAATGTTATACTCAATTCTGAACATGTATAAATAAAATATCTACACAAACACCTCTCAAAGTCCCTTACATGTTCACCTTGGAGCTGCCCAGAGAGGCATGTTTCAGACATTAGAAATTAACACATCAAAGTATTATGTGCCTTTTGAAGTAAAAGATTCAGACCCAGGTTCACACATCCAAGCATTTTTTATTTTAAGCGCAACGTGTCTTCACTGTGAGAAAACATGAGAGCAAGATAAATGGACTTGCTTGAAATCAAGTCCAGGTTCTGTCACATCACAAACACATTTCAATTTACCACTTATTTTTTTTAATTGTCTATGGACGTTGCCATAAAAATTATGATATAAACAAGTAATTGTGTGTTTAATCAACAGACATTGCCCTTTAATTCATCAGGGCAGAATCCTCTCCTCTTTTCTTTTTTCACTCTAAAAACTGGAAATAATTAGTCAATCAGAATTAGCTCTGCAACATTTTAGCCAGTAAGTCCTGCAGTTGGAGTCACTTTTCCTGAGCACTTCATTCAAACAGACAAGTATTACAGCTATGAGTGCCTTTGTCCCAGGACTCTTCCAGTCTGCCATAGTCTGATCACCACTGAGCCATGTAAGGGCAGAGTATTTTTAAAGAATTTCCCCTATGGAGTCTTTCACAAAGGAGGACAGTGAAGGGCTGTGGCGGTAGTCAACCTCTGCCCCTTTGCCCCTGTATCTGAACAACCGCTGAACTAAGACTAGCTGCCGAGCAGTGATCATTTGACTTTGTCATCTTTCTGTGCTAAAGGATAGTCATTTGCCTCCATGATCCCACCCCAGTTGTAAGTGAGCTAGGTCTTGTCAGTGTGGTTCAAATTGTTGGGTTAGAGAGCTTCCCAGTCCTCCAGCAAGGGCCAATTGTCATGTGAAGACTGAGTTCAAAGGTTTCGAGTTACCTTATTTCTATGAATCCAGGCAGAGGTCCCTGATGCTCCAGAAGTAGCTAAAGACCTCATGTGTGTGAATTGGGGTCACAGCGGCCTTTGACAAACCCATAAGTTTGGATCAACCAGTGCTACATCTATTTTTATAGAACTAGAGTGACAACACCTAACCGCTTTTTTTATTGTTTGAGATTATCAGTCACTTAACATATGTGGACAGGTAAAAAGTGATAAAAAAAAAAAAAAAAAAAAGAAGGGAACATTGAGGAGGACTTTCAGGGTTTCCAGGATTTGATCACCATGATTCCCGCTGCTCTGCTGAGATACCACCCTAACTCAGAAACAATATTGTGACATATTTTTTCTGGTTTACCTTTTCTGTCCTTTGTATTGCTTTTTCACACAGGCGTAACCCACCTGTGGTTACAGTGGTTAAAGTTTAATAATGGACTTGTTAGAAATAGGAGACCATTTTTAATGGATTCCACACATCCTGTAAGAAAATTAAACCCCAACCGACTGAGGATCAACACATAAAAATAATCATCCTCCTTGGGGCTATTTCAGTACTGAACGATATGTAAAGGCCACTGACCAGTTCTTACACTGTAGACCTTCAGTGGTGTTGTCTGTTTACCGCAGCAGCTTTAGCATACTTAGGCAAGGAAGGCTGGATGTTGTGCACATCTGTTGGGTACTCAACTCTGTTATCCATCATGTTGTGTATTGTTATAAGCATATAGTTAGCCGTTCAACACTAAAATACAAAATGGGCCTATAGGGCATAATGAGGATTTCTAATTCAGTTAGCAGAGAGATGCATGTTAAAAGTAAGTCAAGCCACACAAACAGAATGTCACGGAAGGAATGAGCAAAGGAAGAACAGATTGTATATATATATATATATATATATATATATATATATGGAGAGAGAGAGAGAGAGAGAGAGAGATGACAAACATGATTAAATTGGAGCTTCCTGTGAACATGCGTGAGTTGTTTTAAGGCTAGTGTTGAGCACAGATGCATTGATTAATACTGAAGCATATTAGTTCAGTCACATGGACTAAAGATGGGGGACTGAGAGTGCAGTGTTAACATATAACATGTTTGTGTTACTGTAAGCCTTTAGGCTTCAATGGTAATTGTGAACCATATCAGTGGATGGTTTGAAAAAAACTCAGGTTTAAAAGTGAATAGTGTGTGTCTGAGATTACGGCCACAGCTCTTGTTACCACTGGGGATTGTTGTAGAGTGTTGGGTTGTGGTTTTGCTGAGGCAGCAACAAAAGAGTCTAGATTGTGCTTAAATTGTGTTCACCTTTCCCCAGAGTCCAGTGTTAGTAGAATTCATAACACGGCTTGGTTCACTGCATTTAAAAACTTTACAGCAGCAGTTAGACCTGTCATTTAGCATCCAGGCATGATCAGACAATTTAAAAGGACAGCTGTAACCACAGCTGCAGTGATGTTACCCAAAAAAGCAGACGCTTTAAGACCCAGCATACGGCATTGTGGGCTTTAGAGGTGCATGGGAATACTGTCACCTGTGATATACTGCCATATTTGCATTTATATTTTCATACATACTGTAGTAAAACACATACATGAACAAGCAATCAAAGTGTATCAAGGAAAGTCATAAACATTCTATGCATATATCCACAGTGTGAACATACAAGCTTCTAAGCAAGAGCCGTAGAGGGCAGAAGTAAATGTATTCCACATCATTATTTTATCAGTCACTCACACAAGCTACATTCATGCATGCAAATATAATCAACACATACACACATATGATTATTGCCCATGCTTGCACACTGTGAGACCCTTTATTACATGTAAGACAGACTTAGTGAGGTTGGGCTTTCAGTGTTCACCCTGCTCTCACTGGCAATCTATTCTTACCTAATTATTTGGCGGGGTGGAGGGGTGGGCTTGAAACCTGCCTTAATTTGCCACTATGCAGTGTGCAATTAATCAAGGCCTTTGCTAACTGACAGCCTTAATGGACGCACTCAGCTCCTCTGTGATTGTCTGCTAGCTGCCTGTTCCTTCAGTGCGTAGCCTCAGAACTCAGACAAGCATACCCTTCAAGAGCAGCTACAGCTACGAGGACACTTCCACTGAATTGAATGGTGGGGTGGAGAGCTGAATGAGTACATTCATCTTTGCTTACCCACACCCCCCTTTCAGTTGCACTCTGGTAATAGCTGTGTTAGAAATATCAGCCTTTGAATCTTTATGATACTCCAAGTCTCTTTCCCAACCGGAACATTTGTGCAGGCAATTTGGAGCTTGTGCAGAGTTAAAACAATTCCTCTTTTCCTGTTTGTTTTGTTTTCCCTTTGAGCACAGAAATGAAGTTTCTATGATTATATAAAAGGGAGAAAGCAAGTGACATGGAGACAAAGGCAACATGGGTGCTTTTAAGGTTTCCAAATAGTCCTCTGGCACTTAAGGTTTCTACTGCACTCAGATGGGGAGAGAAGGAAGATGTTGCCTGAGATGTAATGCAATGACAGAGATGTGGCTGCATTTACACCTGGAAAAAACTTTTCAGAGAAAGTCCGCATTCTCCAGAGGTCTGACCTCTACGAGGATGTAATGGAGTGTTCTATAGAGCATTACCTCTAAACTTGAGGGCACAATTCAAGTGCATTACACCTCCAGAGAGACCTTTTTATGTTGTAACTCAGGGTCAGACGTTAGGAATATAGGGCTCATCATGGCACTTAAGAACCACAACCACTTTAACTGTAAAGCCACTTTAAGAACTATAGATGCATGTTTTTTTACATGGTCAACAGGCACAGTTCCATTTTATTTTATATGACATCACACAAGGACCTTTCAACTGTCCTATATTTTACTCCTCTAACTATATCTGTGTTGAAGCCAGTGGTGAAAAATACCTGGAATGACCTGGTGTTAAAGTCTTGACTTCCTCAAGAAACCACCTACTTGGTAATGTACATGGGAAAAGGACCCGGGGCTTTTCTCTGGTCTTTTTCTGATTCATAACACATCTTTTGCAGGGACTTGGATGCCCTGATAGGGTAAAGGAACAGTTCACCTTTATGGACAGACCTTGTTGTAGGTGAATGATTATATTTCTTATTGATGCCTTGAGCACCCAAAGCTAATTCCTTATCGTTCCATTATATAAGAGACAAAACAGACATCTCTATAGCTGATATTCCTACACTTGGCAACTCTAGTGAAACGATTCTACATTGACAAGCAGCACGACAGGTAAGAGAAAAAAATATCATTTTTTGATTTCAGGGTGAACTGTCCCTTTAAGTTAGTCAACTGCAGTTTAAATCCACCGTGTCGCTGGTAAATCTTTTCCCCATTCCTATTACTTGTTTTCCATTCATCCATTCAGTAAAGCAAAAATGTATCCAAGAATCTATACAAAATCAAAATGCGAGAAAAAACATTACACAAATTGCTATCTGATTATATGCCTTCATTGAGAATGGTTTTAAGCCCATCCCTGTAAGATTCATTCACTCATTTTTAGTTTCAGTCAGAATTGTTTTAAGGAAGTAATATATCCGTTTATGTGCCTCAGTGCACAAAGCTGCGGACAAAGATAGAATCCTAACCATAGTTATCATTGTCTATTTCCATCATTGCTTCTGCTTTATGACCCCATAGGCGACCAGGATTGGCAATTTGCTGAGTACATGAAGATGAGTTGTTATAATGAAAGCACAAACAGTGCCAAAGATGGATAGAAACAGAACTGCCAATGTGATGATGCACCACAGAGTTGGGTGAAATGAAATTCCCAAAAGCAACACCAGTGATGTTGCTTTTGACAGGAATGCTGAGGAGTGCATCTGAACTTCCAAAGGAAAGTTCTTTACATTAGAAACCACAGAATGGCAGGAAGCCATAACTAGGCCCTCAAAGCATTGCGCCCCCCACCCCTCCTCCATCAGTCTCTCCATCAGGACCCAAAAGTAGTTTTACAGAGATAAAAGTTTGGATCAGTTTGCAGTTGTTGGCACTAAGTCTTAGCATGACCTGCCATCAGTTAAAATATTTTTTTGTTGGTGTTTGAAAAACTTCCAATCACTAACTTTACAAACTTTACAAACGATGGAAAAAATGCAGAATGCACTCATTAGACCTCAGTTATACCAAGTGGATTTATGTCAATGAAAAGCAATTCTTTATAAATAAAAACTCAACATTTAATTCCTCCCTCATGCTGTGCCACGGGCAGTAATTTGCAGCTGAGTTGAATGGACATCCATGGATTGTAATTATGTGAAATCATGTGAATTGTTCTTTGGGCTATATAAATATTCAGCTGCTATGTCACAATTTTATTGTTTCCCTGTTTATGAATAGACAGCTTCCTGGTGATGAATACCCAATGAGAGTTTAGCCTTGGAGTTATTATGTACTACAGTGCTTGACCCGTAGAAGAAATATGATTGCTTGCCTATGGAATTTCTGCTTTTTGCTGAGGGCTATTGATGTTTACTTTAATGAGTCACGCACATGATTTAGAGTTATTTTCAAATTTGTAGCAATACATTAATATCACTATGGTTGTTTTGAACATTGACATGTATGTTGTCATCTTGCAGGAATTTAATTAAGCTTTAATATAACCCTTATATTTCATAAATGACCATCAATACTAGTGTGTCCACTCATGTTTCTGTAAGCAAGTTTGGATGAAAATATGCACCAGATGGCATATGCCAGTCCAACTGTGTCGGCATTGCTTGAGATGCCAGTAACCAGAAAATTGCAGAAACTACCACTCCCAACAATGTGTGCCTCGACCTTTGTAGTGTCTCACCCAGATGGAGAGTGTACATTGATGGAAAAGCCCCAGGGTTATGGTGATATGAATGGCCAAGTACTGACCTTTGACTTCTCATGCTTTACCCCCGACTGTGAATAAATGACTCTAAAGGGCCCCTTCCCAGAGGATTAATGTGCTCAGCAAGGCTTCAAGCTGCTCACAGAGAGCAGACAGAGTGAAAAATGTGCCATTGACTCTGTACAGTACAGTGACAGTGAATGTTGGAACAGCTCTGTTAGGGATCCTGTTACTATTGTCATTTGGAAATCAGCTCTGTGTCAAGAGCAGTACAGGTACCACAATTGGTGTCATTTTACATTTGCAAAACTGTGAAGAAATGAAACATGTTAATCAAGTCAAGTAATTGCTACCTGCACACGTTACTCAAGTGAGAGGAATAGTTAGAATTGAAATTGATTCAGTTAATGAGTCAGTCACAAAAGGTCATAATTATGAATTTTGTCCATGGGGTGAAATCTCCGTTTTTCGAGTTGACCATGTAATTATTCTAATTGTATGGAGTTCTCAAGGCAACCAAAGAAATTACAGCTGGACATGTTTGAACAGATGGTCTGGACAGGTTTTTCTTGTAAGGCTGAATGGCAGAAATCTCACATCCTGGTGGAAAACATGTAGATCCGTTCAGAAATCTTCTAATATTTAGGAAATAAGTTTGCTTACCTTCTTAGATGATAAGTAAAGCCAGCAGCTGGTCAGCTTATGCTAGTGCAAAGAAATAGGAAATGGAAATCAGAAAACAGGGATCCCAAGTCACTCCAACGGTAACAAAAACTTCCGTCTTGCACCGCCAAAGGACTGTGTCCAATGTTTATACTATGTAAGTGAACTGGAATCTCGCTCTTGAGTTATGTCCACTGTTTATGGTTTAAATGTTTTCATTTAATTCTCAGGAAAGCAAAAGCTCGAAAGTGTTTTATTCCCAAAGTGTAAATATTTGTGTAGGTACTGCAACACCCCCGACCTGTAATATATTAAGCAACTGTATGTTGTATTTAAGTTATGTACTTATTGTCATTCAGATTGCACATCACCCTCTTCTTTATCTATTTTTTCATCCATAATTGCTTAGACCTATTGAGGGTCAAAGGAACAGGCACATATCCAAGCTTAGACTGTTCAATCAGGTCAAATAAGGATAAGGTCAGAACACCCATGGACGAACAGAAATAGTCTGACATACTTTTTCAGCTGTGAGAAGCAGGGGAAAGACCCAGAGCACTATTGATGTGCAAGTCAGGCTATAAGGATCTGCCATAAAAGAGGAATTGTTTGTATGTATGAAGAGTATTGTTGATAAATTGAAGGTCTAACTAAAGGTGATTCATAGGGCAAAATATATCAAATTTTCTGAGTTTGAGTCGGTGATGTATCTCCGACCACAGTTATTTCAAGGCACATCAAACTTCAGAATTGTTTCTTCACAAGTGAAATGTGAATAGCTGGAAGGAAACCAACCGGATATTAAACATGAAATAATTTCAGTGTGAAATTGCTATTTTCTGTTTTCTTCTACATTTCACCATCTATCATCTGCCCAACGTCTGCCTGTTATTGTCAGATTTGATTCCAAACAAAATGGATGCGGTTGATATGCTTTCATATTCTGATAAATTTTCCAGCAGGAAGATAAATAGTCCAGATATGTTTGTGCTTGTACAAGCATTTTGCAGGGCTAGCACATTTGTCAGGCACTGCTGACACTGTTGTGGAGGAGTCCTCATGGATCACTTGGTATCCAGGAAGAACGTAGGCCAGAATAGACGGATGGAGTCAATTTAAATGGAGATGTCACTCTCACATACCTTTAAATAGAGCATTGGACTACCACACGATGTCCAACTACATAGAACATATTATATGTAATATCGGCTCTGGTGTGTGAGTGTCTTAGCTGGTTTCCACCCACAAGTGGAGCTACAGAGCCAGGGGTGAATAATGGTGTGTCAGCATAGGTTTTTTTTGTAAATTTTTGTGTGAGTTGAATATGATTTCCGCCTCTTTCTTCTCCCTCTTTCTTTCTTTCCTCATGCTGGTAAAGTAAGACCCTCGGAAGCTGAGAGCATTGTTTAACTGTAGGGCCTAATTAAGCACAGGAGTGAAAAATCAGAGATGGAGCTAAAGGGAGGGAGGTTAGGGATACTAGTAGAATAAAGGGTTGGTGTGGAGGGGAATGTTTTAGCTCATAGCACAGAGCATAAGCCTACCATTGCTTTCTATGCATTTCACAAGCCACAGCACCACAATCACCAGCTTGTGATCCTATTTTCCCTCAGCTTGAAGTCCTAGTTTGTATTCCTGTCCACTTCTTGATCAGAAACCCCCAATGGGCAGTCCTCTGCAGCCATCACTCCAGGAGTAAGGCTGGTTGGAGTTAATTAAATCTGAGCTAAGTGATGCGGCAGAGTTGGGATGGTGGGGGGAGTATTGGTCACCCATGTACAGCTAGGACTGTGTAGTGTCCTGTCCAATGAGAAAGCAGAAGTGATGCACTGCCTCGGAACGGCAAAGCAAAATAGTTAAGGAGGACGAGGGCAACATGCCGTTAAATTGAATGGGAAAGATCTTTAAGGCAGGGTGCGGCTCTCGAGCTACAGGCAGAGCTGATAATTTCAACGTCTGCTAATCACATAAATGCCACTGAGTGCTAAAACCACCTGAACATCATGTTTTTATAATATTCTGTTATCTCACTCTGTAATATTTTGTTGTTTTGTTCTGGTGCCATGATCATTCACAAAACACTTAAACAGGCTTGCTGATTGAATGAAAAAGAAAAACTACTATAGAAAACTAACTCATCATTGATAGATGCATCATGTCTGTTGTATGCATGTTATCATCCCCAGTCTGTTTGGTAATAATTACTTATTATACACAAACACAATAGGCATAAATATATATCTTGGAGCATTTAAATTATATAATATTGTCAAAACTTGGACTTCAGTTATCTGTCTCTAAGTTTATTAAGAGGATTATCTTTTATTTTGGGAACAAAATTTTCTGTCAACCCTATTGTGTAACAGTGCACATGATACAGATTCCAGTTACTTCACTGTTCATCCTTGTTACAACAGGATTAAAAAATACAGGAGCATAAACACATGGGACAGTTGTCTATAGATGCACCTAATTTAGCTCAGCTTCTTATTTGATGATATTGATTTAAACAAAAAGAAAAGTATACATTTGAAGATGCTTCAAGTGTAGGTGGGCGGAGAAATTAATTACTCAGTCAAATGCATGTTGGACTCTTTTATGATAGATCCCAGCATGTTTGTTGACTACAATCTATAGTTCACAGTTTAATCAAGTCTGAAACTGTGTGAGTCCTCTCTGCCCACTTGCATTACGCTGGGTGCTGTTTTCGCATTTCACACTACTTTTGCGTTTTGATTTTAAGAATGTAGGTATCATATCTTCATCTTCTTGCAATGGATGA
>JAOWBC010001868.1:20368078-20392602 GCA_028566105.1 Hypoplectrus providencianus | reverse complement strand
TTTCGCATTTCACACTACTTTTGCGTTTTGATTTTAAGAATGTAGGTATCATATCTTCATCTTCTTGCAATGGATGATATTGATCCAAGAGTTGGCTCACTAATTTAGGAATCTTTGAATTGACGTATATACTTCATCTTGTGATTTCATGCTTAGTAGATTGAAAATGTGTTGGCCCATCATTCTCCAGATCACTGGCAACAATCACCAAGTCTTTTATAGCTAACTGGGCATTGATCCATTTACTCAGTCTTTATTCAGCTCACATCAATGTGAATAAACACCCCACACCTTACTTTCCAATTCTCTTATACTATAAAATAATGAGAAAGCTCTTAGGGACGAGCTTTCACAACAAAACTCCTTAACATTTCGACATTTCTGGAGCTTCCCCTCATGTTGAGGTATTGAAAAAGGTCTCGCGTGGATGAGTACATCTTTCAGTGCTGACCTAATCTCATCTCTAGGAGTGAATATTGCACAATGTTCTCTGCCACAGCTGATGGAATCACATTCAGCAGGGCCCCTAAGACAGCCAAATTGAGGCTCATTTTATCTGAGTTTATTTTACAGTGTGTTATGATCCCAAAACTGTCAGGGGGCAAAGAGAACTGGTATTCACAGCTGAAAGTTTAGAGTACTAGAAAGTGTTTAAAAGTGCAGAGTTTGGGTACACAGCGAAGGGGCATGCGTGTATGTGTGCACCCATGCAGAAATGCACTTTTCTCCTTTTGATTGTTACACTTTGCAGATCTAGCAGATCTAGAGCATGTTGACCCTTCACTAACCCCTTCCCGAGAACATCCACTGTCCAATTCTATATAAGGAATGGTAAGAAGTTAATTTTGCCAGGAAAAATGAAACGACAGTGAGCATATGGAACAAGAAAGTCTGACAGCAGTCTGAAGGCTGCTTAAAGGCAACAAAGACTCTGGAGGTGGGTCTTCCTGCTTGACCGTTTCTTTTTAGCTTGATGGATGACTCAGACGCTAGCTTGCTAGGTCTTTGTTCCAACCTCAGCATGCTAACCCTAACCCTACTGGGGCTATAGAGAGTTTAAACTTAACATTTGCTATAGAAGATGTAATGACTTGTCCTGCAGTGCAAAAAAGTTGTTATTTCTGATTACATTTGTCCTTAACATGAATTGAGGCAACCTGCGTTGCTAACCCTTCATTCTCAGTAGTCCACATGCAAATTATAGCTTGAATGACCGATATTAAAGAGCTTTTAATTCTATTTCTTCCTTTGGAACATTTCTCACTAGAATTCTAGAAAACACACCATGTTGACAGGACGGGTGGTCAACAATTACCAAAAGGGGGCAGACTTAACGAAGGGTCAATTATTAGGGTTGCATCAGTCCTCATAAAGCTAAAAAATAAGAAAACGAAAAAAAAAAAAAACATAGTGAGTAATGAAAGAGCTGACTCCTGATGAGAACAAATTTTCCCGATAGAAGTGTCTACCTTTTTATGGGACAGTTGGTTGTTGAAGATCACACAAAGGTCTTTGTCGAAGGGAAAGGTGTAACTGTAGTTTACTCTTCCAGGTTCTAGGTTTTCACAGGGAGGAAGAAAGTCAGTTTGAAGTTAAGCTTCAAGGGAACATCCACCTGGAAATGTCAGTTTGAACCTGACATGAGAACTGAGCCATGGTTTTGCAAAGAGAGAAAAGGAGGGGGCTAAAGACTGAGCTTAAACATTCATAAACAAACATCAGGGTGTCTGTTTGTGTTTGCATGCATGAGCCAATACTGCATATCAAAGTGATACTGGCATTGAATCAGTCTGTCCGTGTTGCTTGTGATGGAGATGAAGACATGATTTTACTCAGAAACATCTGGGCTCAATGGAATCTGCAGTGAACCCTGCATCACTCTGCTTCTGGGAGCTGCTAAGCCGAGTACGAATTGCATTAGCATGTATTTTAATGGAGGGTTTTATTATTCCAGGATGGTCTATTCTTTGCAAACTTTCCCCACCTAGAAAGAATATTGTTTCTGAAGTAAACACTCAAATCCTTAGAAATGTCTGTATCTAGCAGAAATCTAGCACAGTATTGACTACCTGCACAGAATTTAAGCTGTCAGCAATGTCTCTCAGCAAACTTTGGATTTGGACAGGCATTTCTGCAGGACCAAACTTTATTTTTCATTTATTTTTCAGTCATTGTCAAACAAACCATTGCGCTGTCACAAGGTTTTTTATCAGTTCTCTCAGGGGGCCGACAGGACTAAAAACATGACATGACTTTACTTGTTTACTTGTTTCTTGATTGGCCTCCTGCTACAATCCATTACAAAATAATGGTTTCTTGTAATAGTATTTGGCTTTTTCTTTTAACTTGAACTGGGTTTATATAAAAGGACTGTTTTGAGACACTCACTCCAGCCAACAGGTCTTTTAGGAAACAAGACGTACTGTTTTAGCCTGTATTTTCCAAAGGTATGTTTATTTTCCTTGGCTATCCTCCAGTTTGCCTTCTGTGATTTATTTTATATTTTTTGTATCATTGCCATTAACCTTTTTGTTTTGTGGAAAATATAATGTTCTGCTTTTTATTTGAATGCAATGTTTTTGTTAGTCATTGGGTGAGTTAACATGGATGAAATTAACATTGGTGCTGTGAAATTACTCTACATTTAAACATAATCACACTTAATTTATATCCCATACTGTAGGTGTGACTGTTTTTTTGTTTTGTTTTGTTTTTTACATCAACACAAGATGAATAGCAGTGCAAATACACAAGAATTTACAGAGCAACCCTTGGATAATAATAAATCCAGAAATAGTTCTGCTGCTCCATCTCCACATAAAGTCTAGGGGGCAGGTTTACCAGGTCTGTGCACTCACAAGAAATCAAAAGAGCAACCAGAACTTTAGATAGTTCTGCTGCTTTTCTTTTTTCATACTGCAGATGTGAGATAGGCGGGTAATTTCTGGGGCAGCGCTTTAGAGATAAAAACCAGACATAGCTGCCCTCAAAATAAGAGATGACTAATCTAATATCTGATATGATTCACAATGAGAACTATCACATATAAAACATGGTATGGTCTGATAAACAGTCTGCTGATGCTTTCAGATTATGTCCTGTTTGTGTAATATACCTATTAGTATTTTACTGCAGTGCATAGATAGATATATAGATATTCCCAGGAGGGAAATGAGTTTTCAAAACATGTATATGCTCATTTGTCACAAGAAAATCACAAATACAAGTTGTTTTTTCTTAAATAATTTTGGAACTTCCCTTTGCAGGATTGACATGTTATGAAAAGTCTATACTTGATCCCATTTCAGGCTTAGGTTTACAATGTTTCCCTCACCTCAAACAAGTCCTTGTGCAACAGTATACATCCATGAATGCTTTCCACATTATTTAGAAAGAAATTTGATAAAAATGTTCTGTTATGATCGCTTCAATGATTTGAGCACAGCTGTGTATTTTCTTTTTTTTAAATGCGTGAATCAAATAGTTTGTAATTGCAGCATGGGGATCATGTCTCTTCCACTCGGTCAGCTCGTGGTGTAGCACTAGTTCTCGTGCACAAGCCGCACTGACCTATCCTTGACCTCCCTCTGCCAAGTGTTGAAGGACTTGAGAACTAGGCTTCTCGTACTTGCCATCACCAGCTTCATCATTTATCATGCAGGAACTCACATCACAAAATGGGCTCTTAATTATTTATTTTCCGGCTGTGTCCTGGGTAATTTGGGGGCAGGACCTTGTGGGGATTTACAAGAAGGGACCTCGACAGATGATAAATGTCCCGCCCTCTGGTGTTATGATTGGAATCATTGCTGTCTTCCCCCAACTGAAGGTTTTTTTTTAAGTTTACCGCTAGTGACCAAAGAACTGTTTCTCTCTGGGTATTTTCAGAGCTATGTCCCTTATATTTTAATATTTACTACTACTCAGTTTAAATTATCCCAACTCCTGACGTTGTATGCCTCGCCACAAAACGCTGATTGAAGCAACTACAGAAGCAAGATGACATCATTATGTCTTTTGATGAGCACACATTATTCATTACTCTTACCTTTTTCCTGAATAATTAATCCTCCAAGAAAACCATGCAGTTGAATCAAGACAAAGCAATAAAGACGATTTTTTAGTAGTGTGATTCATGTTATTTAGAATATTTTAAACACTTTTAACCAGGCTTAAACTGCCCAGCAGTCATGAAAAAACAAGGGTAATCAGGGTAAACAGTTATCACGTGTGAAGAAAACAGCCATTTGGACAGATTACACTCATAATGTCTGTCACATTGAAAGAATGGAAGGAAAGTTACAACAGATTGCTGATGATCATATTCTGTCTTCAATGACATGACATAGCTCAATGAAATGAATCTAACTGCATCGTGCAAAGTCAGTTCTCTGTGAGAGAAACAAAACTATACAAGGTGAAGCACACAATTACAGAAAAAATATAACTCCCAATATATAGTGTTTTCTTCCCACAGTCTCCACAGAGAGCACCAGAGCTAAAATATCACAGGGTTCAGAAAAAAGGCCAAGGGCCCGTGAGTTCACATGCCTTTTTGTCCTTTTTTTTTGTCAGTTTTGCTCTTTATTCTGTGTGGAGGCACCATCATGTGTGCATTGTGGTTTGATTAAGAGCTCCCATGGGTTTGGCAGAGGGAAGAGAATGTGTTTACTACTACACTTTTATGCCATATACAATGTTCAGTTTGTGGTCTTGATTGAGCCCCGTAGGCCTATTGAGATTGCAGCCTCTGCTCTCTCTAATACTCCGGGGGTTAATTAACCAGACTAGGTAACTAGCTAGCAGCCTCCGATTGCATTAGCAGACAAACAGACCTTTTGAATCTTCTTTGTCTGTATCCTGCTCGCAGTTAAAAGTTTATTAGCCTAGAAAATGAGAAAAAAACAAAATAGCATCCTTTTTTTTGTCCTCCGTGCATGAAGAATGTCCTGCCAGTCGTTGGTGCCGTAGTGCTGCAGCTGTGATACTCTGGAGAGATTTCTTGTCTGAGATAGAGACAAACAAAAAGGATGAAGATGTGGATTCTGTTTTCTAAGGGATTGTTGTTTGGCTTTGTTGGCTTTCTCTGCAGCAGAGCAGAATTAGTAGGCTACCCTCTGAATCACTGTGGTAAGACATCTTTATTCTATTCAACTTTTTTACCTGTCCGGACCAATGAGGTTAATATATACAAGCACTGTATTTAACTTCATATTTATATTGCAGTATTATTCATATAAGCACCTTTATTGGATTCATGTGTGAATTGATAATCAGGAGTGCACTGATTAAATCGGTGTCATGCTCTTTAATTTATTAAGATGTATTAATTCATTGAAAAGTGTTAGAGGGTAAAATGTCAGAATTTAGTGAGTTTCAGTGAGCTACAAACATTTCCTAGCCTAATTTAAATTCTTTGGGTTGTATAATTCCTGGGTTCTCTGTTTTATATAACATATAAAATATGTAATATTGCTTTCATAATCTGTACACTTAAATACTTAAAAAGGGATTCTGGGTATCTCTCCTTGCTGCCTGGCATAGCTGTATCTGTGCCACGCTGATATTGTGTCTGCCTTCAGACAAATTATTATTTTTGACTCGACACAGATGGGAGTAAATCCATGTCATCCTGTAAAGTCACTGCAGAGCCACCAAACTTTACAGGAACATCATGATGCCAGATGCTCTTTGTGAAAAAATCTGAACATTCTGTGTATTTCTGACTTGCATCCGTCTTACAAGAAAAAAAAAACAAAAACTTTTGTGTGTACTACTCAGCCTATTATCCCATTACTCATCTGCTCCACATGAGCAAATGAGTAATAGGACGCTGCAGCACTAAGTGATAAATGCATCCTCTGCACATGATTCTCCAATTATTACATGAACACATACCTTGTAAACTGCAATTGTTGTGTTACTATCGTGTCACAATAACACCTATTTCCATTTCCCTCCTTCGCAAAACGAGACAAAGGGAAAAGCATAAATGGTGGACATGCATATATTCTGATAAGAGCTATGTGCTTTTTAAAACCTTTGGTATGAGGGCTCAGTACAAGACAAAGAGCATTTATTGTACTTCCAATAGAGCTGTACTTAAGGCTTTATCGTCCTCCTGCTAAAATGGTGCGGAAATCTGAGCCATTATTGTTTTCAGCGGTGAGGTGTCCGTGTAATGAGCATACAATGCTCGTCTGAGAGGTCTCACCAAAGTGCTGAGGCTTAAGGAAAAGAGAAGCATGATTCATCTTGTTTGTAAGGTGAGCCTTTATTAGGACCAGAGTAAGAAAAGGGCCTTGGCTATAGCTCTTCCACCCAGAGGCTCTGTAATTGCTTTCGGCTGCACCTTGAGAATTTGATGAGTCAAGTCAAGACTTTTGTTTGAGTGACTGAGCAAAAAAGGCGCTCTCACAGTGAAAGGGAATTATCACAGCATCACAGTGGAAACGCAAAAGTGAAGGCCATGGGGTGTGAGCAAGCTGTAGTGTGTTAGACATCAGGACTCTAATTTTGTTCACATACATAATTACTTTCATATGCGTTACTGAAAGCCAAAAAAACACCAGTGCCTACAGTTAATTCATGGTTTTAGAGTTTCTGAGAGGCTTACATTTACCGACAGCTGTGAGAGCAGCTTTTTTAAAGTATTGTATTGCACTTTTGAAGCCACAGTCACAATATTTGTTTTCCCCTTTGCCAGGCTAATATTTTATTTATCTCACATGCAACTAAGAGGTAGAGTCAGCGATTCTGAAGAAAAATTGTTGATATTTGAACTTAACATCCAAACAAATACACCCCCCTTCCCCCATCACTGCTCCTTTCCACCATCCATCCCACACTCTGCCTGTCTCTACAAACATCCATGCCCTTTCCCCTGTCATGTGCATGAGAATGGACTGTCTGGAATACAGAAAACCTTTGTGTCTTTATTTCTTATTTACAGAGCAATGGCTTAATGTGAACCCCAGATTTTATATCGCACCAGCAAAATGTATGGCAGTCTGACTGTGAGGAGATATTTCCTTTATTTGCACCAAAACATGTATTGGTTCAGATCTGCAGACTTTAATTAGTTACTTCTGTATGTGAAAATAATCCAAGCTTGAGATTCAGTTTGTGAAAACTTGGTGGGGCTATTTGAGTTTGATGGTGTGATGTCACATTTTTCTTGGCCCAGTCACCAGGGAAAAGTGTTGGCATTGTACACTTCTGCAAACCACAGATGTGTTGCTATGAAAAGTGCTGGCACTCCCGAGCTTCAGCGTAAGATCCACAGGGCTGCTGATGTAGTACAACAAGCATTAGTCTGGTGAGGGAGGAAGTGCTACAAACAAACTGGTGGCTAGCATATGGGGCCAAGTAATGTCCCACATGAAAACAAAAGATAGCGTTGTTTTTTTAGTTTGTTTAGTTCGTTTTTTGGCTTCTAGATGTTTTCAATGTGTCACATTCTACAGACGCCATGTCACCTGCAAATCTTTGTAAAAACTTTTTTTTTTATTTGAAATGCTTTTAGTTACATGCAGTTTTATGTTTTTGTTTTTCATCCAGATGCTGACATTGTACCTAACCTTAACCGAGTAGTTTTTGGTGCAGCACGGGTAGGATTGAAGAAACATTTCAGAATCATTGACATTCAGGTGTCCTTGGTTTGCAGAGACTTACAGTGTCAACATCTTTGCTGGCGACAGGGTTCTTTTCCTTTCCAAATGAAAATAATACTAATAAAATGGACAGTGAATGTTTCCTTCAGAAAGCAGTTCGGTTAAGGACATTAATCAACTTCCGCTGCAGGCCAAATATCCACTTCTGCCATTAGTGTACAACAACAGGAGTCACTGCTTAACAGTTCTTTGTACCTCTGATGAGTCATTACCATAACTTTAACACACCCTCTGCACAAAAAGTACCACATCAAAGCGAGTTACCCCCATCACAGCACAGTAAAACCCCTTTATGTGTCCTCTTTGTTACATCTACACATGGTTGTCCTATCTCGCACTTCTGACTCTCTGATCATACTCTCCATGAAAGTGCATTGTTGTGCTGTTTTGATGCTCTCCACTTTAATTACAACTAATTTCCATAATGCCCTCTCCCTTTCTCGTCCTCCATTGAACTCTGCACCCCTCTAAAAATTGCACCCCACATCCTCAACTCAGAACACGCTATCAACTAGTAAAAATAGACTTTATGGAAAGACACAGGCAGCTCTTTTCTCTTATTAAAGCAGAGCGGAGTGCACTGTATCTGTCGAAAGAAGATAGGTTTGAAGTGTCTTCACAAGACCCTTTGGTTATCCTGGATCCTATAATGGGGCCCCTGGGCATTGTCATACATGATATATATCAAATTAATTGTCACACAGGGAAAAAAAAAATGGTGGCTAGCCTTCAAGACAAACCCACACATCATCTTCACATCGCTAGGAGAGGAAGTTGTCCAACTTTGTCTGAAGTGAAGGGAAAAAGCTTCCTGTTGTTTGACCAGTCAGACGTCTGTTGGGAAAAGCAGAGCTCTATTTTCTGTTCCCCCATGAGCCACTTTGTTTTTGCAAACTGGGTGCCAGAAATTCACACTAACCTCTTATCTAAATCAAAACCATGTCCTTAAAAATGTACCCTGAAGGCACTTTAATTTTCTTGGATGAAACACTTAAGCCCCCTAAACATTGGAGCACTATCAGTTACCGGTGTGTACATTTAATTTGGTACAGTGTGGTCATGATCAAGTGAAGAGATTATGTTTTTTTGATGTTTATGTCATCATAGAAATATCTGTGGCAGCATAGAGATAAAAGGTAGATGCATGCTTGCTGTGTCAGAGAATGTCCCGGGAGAGGATGTGTTTTGCCAACAAAATAAAACAGTGTGTTAAGATGTAAATAAGAGGGGGAACCTGGCACAAGTAAACAATAATCTCTTTGAAAATCAAAATTTTATGGACAAAAGCAATCAATCTCAATTATTCCATTTAACAAGAAATGAGGATATGTTCGCTCACCCTTTTAGAAGGGTACTGGCCATGTGTAGCACATGGACATTCAGTAATTAATTATTGGAAGTCCTACCTATTCAGACCATCTGGACTATAATTAGGCCACAGTAGTGCCCTCTAGCTTAGAGTCATCATGTTTCCTTTTCCCCCCGCCAGATTGGAAGCAATAACCTTTTTCCCTGAACTTATTTACCATCATGACACAGTGTCCTCAAAATCAACCCTAAGGGGCACCTTGGAACAAGTAGCGCATTGTGATGCTGTTTTTGCCCTTCTGCTTTTTTGTCCACTCACACTGAAAACCTCAATGAAAACAGTTGGAAATGGGTCAGTAATGAAATCAAATAACAAACAGGAGTATAATGTTGTGGTACTGGTTAAAATAGGGGAATTATGGATGGCTCCACCCTCGATATGATCATTTTAAAATCCACAACTGCATTTTAATCCAACATCAAATGTATGTCATTTTAAAATTGAGCTAATTTGGCAGCCTAGCTATTGACCAATATTCTCACAACACCCCAATTCTGGCTCTTTGAACTGCTGGCCAGTTACAGTATCTTGAGAGTTTTTAATATTAATCACATTAATGGTGGTCCCTGATTGCATTAGTGACCTTATAACTCCTTAATGTCCTCTTAGCGCGGCTAATCTAGGTCGTTTGGCTGTTCTACAGTCTAGGTTAAAAACAAAGGGTGACCAAGCTTTTGCTGCACTGGTGAGTCATATTAAACAGTTTCCTTTAGTATTGCATCTGCTGGCTCAATCTCATGCAGAACGCCTTTAAAATACATTTTAAGCTGATTTTGGGTTATTACTTGCATGTTAGTGTTCTGTTGCTTTCCAGTGAGCAGCCTTAATAATACCATTTTAGTACAGATTTATGAAATATTCCAGACGTTTTTAGAATTTACTTACATTTTAGTATTTCTGTTGATGCTATTGGTATTATCAAGACTAAGGTCAGGTCACTAGGGTCTCATAATAAGATCTGTTAGGTACCAAGCATGATGACAATGATTCATTTACACTACCAACCCTCTGCTTTTGTATTTTATTATCTCTATAGTCTTTACAGTGCGTTAAACAATGAAATGGTTGGAGATTTAACCAAAGAAAGCTCAAATATAGGCTGCCAAAAAGACACATAAATCGGAATACATTTGTAAATATTTTCCTCAGGTTTTTAGGAGAGATACAGGCGCACAGAGAGAAAGGGAACGAGAGAAAGAACTTTTCTTCATCTCAGGAACATTTGCCCTCAGCACTTGGCCCCTAAATTGCAGTGCAAAGAGATGCCAAATCCATCACCATGTTGGGTCAGTGACATATTCCTGAGCTGTTTCGAGGCTTGCTGTATTTGTTCATAGGTCAATGACTGAAGTTGGCAAGCAATACAAACTTCGCCAGAGTGTAAGAAGTTCGCAGAATATCTTGAGAATAAATCTGTCTGTGTGTGTCTACCTCAAAATCTGTTTAAGTCTGTTATGTTATGCAAATAAACAGGTGTAAATAAAGAGTGAGTGCATGCAGAACCCTGATATTGTCAGCAGACAGCAGCAGATGGACTGCAAGCTGTAATAAGGTTTGGCCAGACAGAGGGTTGAAGGTGTGGCTGCCTTTTTTCCAAACAGGTGCCATGGCAGATAAGCTCAGAATTCAAACACCATGTCCTTCCTCTGCAGAACTTTATCTTTAATACTGCGTCCTTCGGCCTGCCTTTCTAAGACATCGAAGAATTTGAGTTTTCCTAAGCACAAACATATTAAATGACATACCATTATAAACATGAAATACAGTTAAATTGCAGTTAAAAAAAAAAAAAAAGAAAGAAAATTAAATAAATATCAGCAAGTAAAGGAATGCAGTGTGGAAAGCAGTTTGCTGCATACTGCAGTGTTGTTCGATAAGTATAATAAGATTTTCATGAGGCAGTCCATAGAGCAACTGATTAATCCAAAGATTAATTTAATCTGTTTTCATAATAAAACATTATTAGCCGTTCCTTCCTCTAAGCGTTACCTTTCAGCCCTCTTAAAAGATTATACACTTCCCAATCACTTACCTGGAAGCAGACAAGAAAGTCATTAAGTAGACACTGTCAGTGTTTGGGATGCTGAAAACGATGGGAGAAATTGGTGAAATGCCATGAGAAATGGCCATGTTAATGATTTCTTTGCAAAAGGGTCTGTCTGCAGTAGAGTTTCTTCCGAAGCTTATCTATCCCAAACAGACCCTTGATGAAACCTGCCCCAGGTCTCCAGGTAGCAACAAACTTTTAATGTGAAGAAGTGGTTGTGAGAAGTCCAAAGAGAAATCCACAAAGCATCTACTGTGTGCCTCGAAATCTGTCTCCGTAGCAAAATTGCTCCACAAATTATCTTGACTCCTCTGCTGTAAGATAATGTAAAATGGTTTCCCGTTTTTAGGAACAGAAAATGTTGGGTTCTAGTCACATTTTATACTGGTTATTAGTGGTTTTAACAGGAACAAATTTGTATTTTAGGAATTGTTTGTTGGTATAACCCAACCAGTGCTATTTTTTTAGGCCACTAAAGATTAAGCTTTTTAAAATAAAAATGAGGATATATTAGTGGATAGTTCTTGTTTATATACATAAGCACATATATTGATTTACATCCCTTGGTCTTTTTCTGATATTTCATTCAGTACTAAACATACAAAAAAGTGGTAAAAATTGCATTGACATATATGTGTCTAAGAACTGTCTGTGACACATAAACTGTATATTAGGGATGTCATTATAACAGATTATTTATTTACTTACTTATTTATTTAGTTATTTATTTATTTCGACAACCATAGTAGTTAGAAAACCTGTGTATTTCAGTTAAGTGGGCTTGAATATCTCCTTCTTTCTCTCTAATCTTTCATCCAATCCATGATAAAAATAAAACACAGTCACATAAAGTGCAGATTATAACTCTTCTTTTAGCTCGGCAGGCTCAGAGACAGTTTGCTACTGAGAGAAAAATACAGAAATGTCATCCCTTATCCCTGAAAATGAATAAAACTGTGTTTACAGTGATGCTGACATTTGATACAGTTGACAATTGATTGAATGAGCTCTTGTAAATACTTAGGGTGACATCTTATCAGATTCTGCTGGATTTGCAAACATTGCAGCAACACTGGGCCGGTCACCAAGCGCTTCCCTCTTATCATTCTTGAGAAATCAAGCTGTCACTACTCCCACCACAGTTGGTCTAATATTACTATAATATACTATTAATATTTATAATAATATTGCACTTTTAACAAACAACATGCATTCCCAACGTTGTCTTTGATGTCTTGTGTTTGAATTAAAGTGTGCAGTGAACTTGGCATCTTGAAATTGATGCTGGCGCCAATTATTTTTGCTCACCTTTTTCCTGCCAACATGGCGGTATAACATAAACAAGTCACGTGACCTTGAGAGCTCTCTCTCGGTTTTCCATCGATGACAAACAGGGATTTGTTTGAAACTGGTCTGTATTCTTTTCACAATTTGTATTGTGTTTTAAACTAAAAATTGATATTTTATTAAATGATGATAACTGTCTATTCTCACTGTATCATATTCAAGTTATGGCCCTGGATTTTAACTAAGGACATAAAGCACATATTTATCCTTGAGGAAACTTTTCCATTGATGAATATTTAATAATTTTGTGTTAGGGTTCTTTGACCTCATCGATAATATGAGGTGGAAGTTTATAATAAACATTAAGTTAGCTACAGAGAACAAATTGCCTTGGTAGAACCTACTGTTAAAATATTAGCCTCCCACAACACCCCATTCCTAGTGCTTAAACTAATCACCCAGGGCTATTGTTAGCTAAACTGCTGCTGTGTAGTGAGCTGCAGAGTCCCTGGGTGGATTCAAATGCTTTCTTACTGCTCCTCCTTCACTAAGCAAGCAACTTCAAGGAGACACAAAAAACAGAATGAAGAGTAGAAAATGAGGAAGTGAGAGGAGATCGAGGCCATTTTGGACTGTTTATTTTAGATGTTATATCCATGATCGCAAAAGTGGTGCAAACTGTAACATAAATTGTAACTGTTTCAAGCTCTAAGGGGAGTTTAAGTTTAGAAAGGAAGCCATTTACATATTTGTTTTTTTAATAAGTTTTTGTTGAACATTCGTGTGGTTATCTAAAAAGCCCAAGCTGTGCTTAAAATCTAAGATAATTCATACTCCCACTGGGATTATTACTTTTTATTATAATCAGTGGCATCTTAATACAATCCTCGTTATTTTATTTTCTCTTTTTTATGGCTGGGTTGCAATTATGCAAGATAACCCAAAAAATACTTCAGATTTTATCTTTTATTTAAAGGGATTTGCTGAAAGTTCAGTCATTTTTACTGCTATAATCACAAAAACACTGTGAAATCCTGGAGGGGACTGAGTGTGCTTCAGTGATTAGTACTAAGGGTGTTCCCCTGCCTCGTTCAGCCAGCACCCAAGGGAGCCAACGGAGCAGGAAATGTGTTTCAGTTTACCATAACGATGACAGCCACCTGGGGAAGCCCATTTGTATCAAACCCAAGCTTCAATACTTTGAAACAAAAGTAATTTAATACAGCGGAGATTTTTACAGAATCGCACTTTTACAAACTTCTCCAATTTTAATATTTCCAAAGTTGCCTGAACTGTGTCTGGTAATCTTATTCCAGTGTTTGTACTGGAGGCAATCTGTAACGGAGAAAGGAATTTAATTAAACTTGAACATGTTTATTTTGATTAAATTCCAGCAACATTGTTTTGCACTGTTTTCACAAGTCAACATTGTTTAAGCAGTGACATTACCTGAGCACCCACAAGGCAATGCACACACAATCCAGCTCACGCGCGTTTGACTGAGTGCAGCCTGTGGCTATTGCCTTTGACAAGCAGCTCTGACAGATCAGTATTCAAATTCAAAGATCCATATTTTTACTTGCTTTCTTTTCATTTCACTCCCACCGCTTGCCTTTCCCTCATTATTCCAAATGAGAGGTGTGTGAAAGTTACTGGGAGACCACCCAAGACTCCCCTCATGAATTATTCAAAGTATAAAATGTGAAAATTATCATGGTAAGATAACTCATAATAGAACTATACATAGATGAACAGCATGTTTTGTTACTTAAGTGTTTCTGCTTGTTCCTTGAAGGCAATACATGACACTTACATCAGAACTGGGAAATAATAAACTGTGTCAGTCATTACTGTACTGTGGAGAGCACTTTATGCCTTTAACCAACAGAATGTATGTCACTTCTTAGGAACAGCTTGTACGGATGCATTTACATGCGAATCAAGAAAAATCAGAACATGGTAGCATCTCATGCATATTGATACAGATGAGCTTTTCCTGTTGTTCCGATTGTCTCGGGTTTAGATTAACATTGACAGCTTTAATGTTCAGCCATTGTCTTTCTCAGTTGAACAAATTCTTGATTCAGCATGAAAGAAAAAAACAGGATCACTGTTCTTTGGTAGATTATATCAGTATATGTATTATGTATTGATAATTGTCTCCGTTTATAGTCCCAATCATAGCCCTACCAATACCAGTTTTTTATGTCTGTGCAGATTAAGATATTTGTTGAGTTTTGAGTTTTCTTTATATGAATTTCTTTGAATTTGTGAAATGATAACCTCTTTATAATATAAGATGATTGATCAAAAGAATCTTTCAGTTTGGATAACTGAAACCTAAAGCAGGCTTTGCGATTCTCACAGTATTTTTTTTTCCTCCTGACCCCAACTACATGCACAAAAGAAAATTAAAAAATGACACCAGAGCTTTCCATAAGCACCGGCTGCCAGCCAAACAGCCGGCTACTCATTGGAATCCAGCTGGCTCCATCATTAGACCTATATTATTTTTTCCAGGGCTTCCCTTCCATTATGACTGACTGAAGAATGATTAGATTTGGGACAATTGTCAGGACTTAAAATCAGTGATATGTTGAGCTTATCCAAGACTTCATAGTCTAAAGGTTATTGGTTTGATTATTTCAGTCAGTGCAAAGATGGATTTTGATCATTTTTTCACCCCTATATATAATTAAAAACAAATTTTTTCATCAATGTTCTCTGTGTAATTAATTCTGTAATGCTAATATTGATTTACCAGTTGGGTTCTTATCACAATGTGACAAAAGTAAGAACAGGGATATGCGGCTCAATAGCAAGTAATTTACCTGGCAGTTTAGCATCAACATTATGTCTAACTCTGTGTGGGACTGAGAGAAGCACAATAGAAATGTATAAGTATTATAGTGGGTCTGAATTACTACATAGTTTTGAAAATACTTAAACATTCTTCACATTCTAAACATGACTGTAAATACTGTCATTATTTCTGACAGAAGAATAGCCAGCAGCACTATCGTCCCTATGTTATAGCTTGGATGCTTGTCTCCTATTTATGTTTCTTTATAGCTACTTAAAAGGAGCCAGAAATGGATCAGGGTTGGTAATATGATAGAAAACAATTTCACTGATATTGCAAACATGATGCGAGCTTTAGGAAACATATCCCGCAGCGCTTCAAATGAACGTGAACAGCTTGAAGCACCATAAATGCAATATTGACAGAGGCGTTTCAGACAAGAATCAGCAGGATGGCCATTTTGGACGTTATCTTTTACCACCTGCTGTATCTTTTATTTTATTTTGTTGCCGTTGTTTTTGACAGCTGAATCGCGTGACCTGATCAATATCCAATAAGGCTTTGTGGTCCTTGCATGGGCTATAATCACATGGGAACACTATATCGGATGGCTGATAACAGCAACCTATAAAACTAGTCAAATCACTCAAACCTTTGTTTTGATTCATCCCCAGAGAGTTCATTAACCCTTTGTAAATGATCTGTCCTCAGTCATGACTCCAGATTAGCCCTGCAGAGTCAATCCTCCTGGGGAGTGATCATACTGTGATGTCCTGAGGCAACACTGTGTGCCTCTATGCTGTGTATCTGCAGTGTTTTACTTGAATCAGCAGCAGAGAGGCATTTACTTTTGCCATCATAAAACCAATGCAGCATGCTAAACTTCATATCAGTAGCAATGTATGCAATGTGGGGCAAGCAGCAAAACCATTAACATCATTAAAACTGCAACCTCTTATTGCATACCATATTTGCATTTACCTTGTTATTTCACCTGAGACAAAGCTGTGTACAGAAGAAACATCACAGTAACATCACATCAGGCCTGAAATATAGCATCACCCTTGTGACCACTTCTCCATTTCTCCGAGATTTTTACTGCATTCTGCATGTGCAAACATCTGCATGTGCAAACATCTGCATGTTCACCTGCAATCTACCATATTTAAATATTATGTATTGTACAGCTAGATTTTTGCAGTTAGGGTGGATTAGATAACAATATGGAGACTTTACAAAAAGCTGTATGCATATATTTAAATCAACTATTTTTTTTAAATTTACAGTAAATGTTCTTATTGATTAAGTTTTTCAAAAAATCCCCAGTCAGTGCCAACAATTTTCAATATTTAGTTGACCTTGGAATTTAAAATGCTGAAGAAGAAAAAAACACCTCCCAAAATCAACACAACATGCACTTTTTGTTGTTAATACATGGATAGAATAATTAAACTAAAACATGAATATAAAAAACACATTTGAGCAAACACACGAGGAAAGTGTGCTGAAATCCCTTTGATAAAATAAGTAAAACAGACGTGCATGAAACATCAATACCAATACCTAATAATCCTTTGAACCTTTGCGGATATTGATTTTTTTGTTTGTTTGTTTGTTTGTTTAAGGATTTGATTTGAGCGTAACCGTACAATACAAGCATCAGAGTCAATCAATAAACCATTCTGTTTCCCCTGACTGTGTTGCCACTATGAAGCAAAATATTCATATGCGTATATTTTTTACGCTACCATTTTCATTTCTTTCACCAAACACCTCACATGAAAAGATGACTGAGACTATAAGAGAGGTTAAAGTACATGAGCAGATTTCAAGGGCTGATATTAAGGACCACATAAGGCTACATTGTCTTTTCCGAGGCTCTACAAGCCGCAGAATTGAAAGGAGTTTAATGGCATTGAGCTGCAAGGTCAGAGGCCAGATCTGTTGATTGGGTGAGGAGAGAGAAAACCCAAGGAGGAGGGAGAGAAGGGAAGACAAAGAGCGAGACACAGAGGGACAAGCACTGAGCTCACAGGAAATTATAGCACACGAGGATGAGATTTAAAACAAGAGGTTGTGAATCCATTTTGATTTAAAGGGAAGAGATGGAGGGATGTCTTGCAGATATTTGTGCAAGATTTCCTGCCAAGTATACTGACACACTGTTGGGACGTCACAGAGATGCATGGGTAGGTTCGAGCTGCATGTGTTCCTTTTGGCTAACGTCATGAATAATTTCTGTAAGTTACAATACAAGATGCTTGAAATTTCACCTGCATTTGTTTGTTGTGTGTTATTTGGGGCATAAACTACCTCTTGCCTGTTGGTCTCTTGTGGGTGTGCTGAAGACAGTGTGTGCAGAATGATGTACAATAACACTAATAAATACTTAAAGCTTCCTAAAATGTTAAAGTACCGTGCTCTTTAAGTGAATAAGGAGTCATTCTTCATCTGAATGGCTGTGAGATGTTTGCAGTGGTTCACTGTAATGCTGACAACCATCCTGCAGCGCAGTACTTGGTCCAAGCTGATAGAAGTAGGAGGCATGATGCTTTCATTATGCTGCAGTAATACTGTTTGTTGTTTCCTGAATTTTTGCCACAGGCATTCATGCAGTCAGGACTACATGTCTTCTTTTATTATGTCTGATTGTTGCCCTGCTTTAGCATACACCACTGTTTTTTCTTTGAGACCATATATGCTGTATGGTATATTTAGTATTTATGGAAATCTTTCAGCTTGAATATAGGCCAGAATGAGGTGTGTGGGTGCAGGGGTAAAGGGGTTTGCCAACCACATTTAACTGTCCCTGTGGTTGAGTCATAGTACCACTCAGACCTGATGTAGGCTGTCCAGACGAGGAGGGGTGTGGGGGGGGGGGTGACAAGAAGCGAATCCACAAGGGCTCTCAGGAGCCCACACAATGTGTTAACGGCTGCTACAGATGCATTTTAATCAGTCCACACAATTTATCTCACAAGGCTTTTCGGTTCAAAGGCAGAGAAGGAAGGAAATTCACTCGAGGTTCTGCTTACCCTTTTAAAAATGCTCTGTAGACGTGAGGCTGAATAAAAAAATATCGTCTAGGTCAGTGAAACTATAAGAGATCAGTGACAAAAATTTGAGGCAGTCTTGCTGGTTATGCAAGTTTATGATGAAGTCATTAAAGAAGAGAGAGGATTAGGGACAGCAGACTAAAGGAGCCACTTCCCTGTCTGACTCTTATCCTTTCTTTACCTGTTCCAGGCAGCAGTGAGGTTTAGGGAGCTGTTCTCTAACACCTGCAGTGCTTTGGTTCAAGTCTCTTTGTTGGCATGTGTGTACGCACAGTGCTGGTTTTACCCATGAGCAAAACACAACATCCCTCCCAGCTTCAGGGGAGCTGTTGTGGGCTAATCTCTGTGGAGGCAGCAGGTGGAAAAAAGAAAATCCCTGTAGGCATCACTGACTTATCACTGTAGCATTGCCTGAAATGTGAAATGAAAAATGTCAAACCTGAATCACACTGTGTGTTAGTTGTACATCGGAACATCATATATCTTACTGTAGTTAATTCCCAATCATTGGTGGTTTGTTATTACAAGCAATCAATAATATATATGTGAACTCATCCATATGAATGCCTGCATAATGCTCATATGACTGGGATTCTGGTCTCTGATGCATTCATTGATTTTTGCAGATAGAGTAGCCTAGTGAGCTACATGTTATATTTAGTGTTTGTGGAACAGAATATACGTTACATAGTACATATGTAGTGCACATTATCAGTCTAAGTGGTGGTCAGGGTGAGGAGGGGAAAGATCTGTTTTCATCATGGAAGAAACCTGCAGGGTAGTCCGATGATTTATGAGTGTTTGGATTGTAGTCTAGGCAGTGAGCTAAAATATTAATATGCTCTGTGTGTTAAAACAACACAGATGTTTATCAGCAGCAATGTGAAAGGCAGCCATGTCAATGGATCCGACAGGTGACTTCATATGATTTAATCTTTTATTTTAAATTATAACATTGAATATAATTTTACTTCAGTAGCACCACTCATTGAACATCTGCAGGTTTTAGCCTATTAAATGCTGTTTTTTAAACATATACAAAAAGTGATGGTTTACATATGTGTGTGTATATATATATATATATATATATATATATGTATGTATTTGGCTGATAAAAAGACATTGACATCACAGAAATGAGTGATTAACACATGGCAGCAGAATAATGGACATATATCTTAATAACAGATGGCATCTCTGTGCAGTTTATTAGCCACTTTGGCAAATATCTGGCAAAAAAAAAATGACGTAGCTGCAGCCTAGCTCATTTATCAGCCATGTTCAAATGTTCCTCAAATCCAAACCATGAGCTAATCAAATGCCTGAGAATTTCAGTTAAAAGAATCATTAAGTAAATCAACAAAATGAATAAACATAACTAACATGGCATTGGCTGAAAGTCAATATAGTTGAGTAGCTGGCAGTCTTCTATCAGCAGAGAAGCGGCCTTGATGTTCTACATCTATTTAAGAACACATTTGTGATTTTTCCTTTAGTCCCCTTGCACCTATTTAGATTATTTGCTCTTGTTAATGTGAAAGTAACTATTGGTACTGAATGTCCCACTCACAGTGGAGGAACAGGGAGCGCTCACTGGGGAGCAGTCTGACCTGCTTAAGTGGCACTATAAAGCCAGTAACATCACCTCAATATCAATATAAAGGTGCATTAATGTGTTTATTGTAGATGTCTAATGGGAGCACATAGTGGATATCTTTTAAACTTAAAAATACACTGCAGTAAAACTCTTAAAACAGGCTATACTGCTCTTTAATGAACTGTCAAGTTCCTTTTTCACCTGTCACTTTCTTAATGTAATAAAGTGACAGCGCTTAACACAGACCTTATACGTTTTTTCATCACCGTTGTATTTTTATCCTCATACATTGAATTACCAAGTTGTGTTACCTTTTTGTAACAGCCTACTTCTTTTCTGCAAAGTTTAGAATTTTAATAGGTATCAAAAATTAGGATAAGCTCTCTTCTCCGAAAGGCTTTTCTTCCGGGATGAATCGAGATCCGACTGTGTGATGCGGCCGTTTTGACTCTTTCCCCAACCAAGGGGTTATCAGACACAGAAAAAAGCAACTGACTCAATCTGTCAAGTTTATCTCTAATTAACACGGATTAATTGAGCTTTGACTTCGCTCTGCAAGCCAAGCAGAAGGGCAATTTGTGCAAAGAAGCCTATTATTGCCCCGAGGCTGTTGATCCTCACTGTTAAGGGCTCTGGGTCCCAAAACCCTCAAACATGTGACTGTGATCATGTTGCTGCTGCAGTGTTTGTGTCTTAATGAATTATACAGTTCACCACACTGAATCTTTCTTATGAAAACGGCTGTGAAAACGGAACAATTACCAACAAGATTTGTCACTGCCATCTGTGTGTATGAAGAATCATCAAGGTTGTTTTTTGTTGTTCTTTTTTTCTTTTGTGTGTTGTGTTTTTTTTTTTTTTTATTCCACTTGCTTCTTCCATCTGAGGTGCTGCTGCTGTCTCCTCCTGTGAATTATTTGTGTTTGGAAAAATTGATGGAGGCTGAGTTGTGTAATGTTATCCAGGTCACATCCTGAGGAGGCATTCTGTTGCATGAGAAGTCAGATTGACACAGGTTTATTAAAGAAGTACAGTGTCATTTTGCATGTTGGCAGGCTCACCTTAAAGCCTCGCTGCCCTTTACAAAGATCTGCTCAATAATGGATAAAGCAAAGTGCATCGCAGTCTCTTCCCTCTCATTATGATCCCATTTGATTACTCAGTGATGCTCTTTCGAAAAAGGTGGGTTAATTGCACACTATGACTGCGAACTAACCTGCAAGTTAATAACATCCTTCCTTCAGGGTAGCATCATTATAAGATATAAGGCTCATTAAAATAAAATGATGATTTAATAACTTTCCCTTACAATGACCCTTATGAGGATGTACTGTTATTTTGTAGTTATCTGGGAAATTAAGACATCAAACACTGCTTTTGTATGTCCTCTGCCGTTTTCAGAAAGCAAGAATTAACCATCTCTTGACCGCAAAAACTTTAATTGCCCAGCAGGGATAACAGTGATTATACTTTTTTTGTGCTTACACTCACCATGCAGTTTTTTCTGTCTATCTGACTTGAATGGATTTGAAGAATACTGTGTGTATGCAGTGTTTTTTTTTTTTTTTATCTCTTTCCTTTTTTGCACTTTCGAAAGAGTCGCCTTTCTCATTCGTTCCTCATTATAACCAATTACATTGCGATGAGTTGGACCCATTGACGGAGAGGGCAGCCATGTCAGATGCTAATGTACAAGAGAGCTTGCTGTATAACTGCTGCACCCAGTATGTAGCACATTCTCTCCCTGCATGATTACACATAATGTTGCTTTCATTATTGCTTTATTCCTCACACAGCCTCCGTTCGTCTGCAGCTTTGCTCGAGCTCTAAGAGTTCATTTTCCTCCCTTTTCCTGCCTTTTAAAGTAGCTCTTCCTCCAGAGCCGTCTTCCAAGTCAAAATATCAAAATTTGACGCTTTGATTATGCTTTTTAAGGGGTGTTGATAATTGCCGGGTAAAGAAAGCAACTGTCTCCTACCATCCACCATAAACGCAGGGAGGCTTTTCTGTGTGAAGAGGAATCACATTATGTTCAATGATCAGTGCCTGGGGGCCACATCAAACAGTGTCTGAAAACCTTTCCAGAGGAGATAGAGGCAGGCCAATTTCACAAGTGGCTTTTTATTGGTTGATTGCACAGAGGCCAAGTTGTTATCTAAATCCTCAAACTACTTGGGAAAAATAAGAAGTGCCTTGTGAGTGCTCAGGGTGTGCAAACTTACCCCTCAGATGAAAGCCAAGGAAAAATGTTTACAACCAATAGTTTGCCAGGATTATGGCTTAAGAGACTAAGTGTAAACAGAATGCAGTGGTTACAAAGTCGACCAGTGACAAACAGTGTCAGTGCTAGTGCGGAAAAACTGCATTATGCCAACTTTGATTTCCATGTTTGCACTTGAACTGACGGCTTATATAATCCTTTAACGGATGAACAGGTTTCATGCCCCCACAGCCTGCATTCATAAATTCAAAACACATGATTTTTTTAAAGTATTTTAAGAGTATTAGTAGGTCATATGCAGTTAAACTGGGGTTTCAAGATACACTTCATAAATTTGCATCAGTTCAAGTCAAACTTTAAACCCTCACTTCAAAAAGATCAAGGTGGAGTCTAACAAGCCAGACTCCTGTATAGAAAGGTCCACTGCTGATTTAATTTTACACAATTATATTCACTCTGTTGTGGAGCTGTTGGTGTAATTGGTTGGTAAATAGTCTGAAAATCAAACAGGGTTAGTGGGTGTCCACTCTGCCCAGCAGGGGAAAGACACTGATGAGCAAACTGACCCATGATTGCTTGATTCAATTTGCTCAAATTAAAATTAGCATGTTTCTGTGGAGTTTCTGGCGGCTGTAACTCACAGGAGCACGCACTGCACCACCACTGTACTCTGTATGTGCTGCATCTAATATCAACATACCTTTATTATTCATTTGCATTGCAATGTGATGAATGTATTGTCATATATCGCTCGATGATCCACATAGAGAAGTCCTATTTTCATTAAAGACCAAAATGTGTTATATTCACTGTCATATCGATGATCACATATTTTTCCCCTTTCAAATCGTATTGATATTGGGCTCAAAAGTTGAGTTTTAATGTCAGGGCCTAGCACACACATTGGAAGTAAAAATACTGAGCAAAATGGAAGAGTCGGGGGTTGTGCGAAAGAAAGATACCAAGACAGAAATTCAGTAATGACCCTGGGGAAGATATCAGTCGCCTGCCTGGGGAGCGATTGCAATCTCGTGTATACAGTAGCTCCACTCTCACCTCTTGATTTTGGTCTGATAAATCCTCTTGTAGTGTTCACTCATCTGGATACCAAGTAAAAACTGCAGGGGTCAAAACTACATGGAGCTACATTAGTCTGACAAAAGATGGTGGCAAATATATCTACAATTAGTTTATGTTACAATATGTAAGAGGTTCAAGATGAATTAATAAAAGCCTCTTTTTTTTTTTTTCTAAGTGGAATCATGACTAACAGTGCATGCAGGGCTGTGTTTTGCCACTCTGGTAAAGACAGACGTCATCCCTACTCCTCCTCTTACTAGTTAGCCCCGGGCTGTGTTGAAAAGTAAAGAGCGGCATCATGGGATGGAAGAGCCCTGCATGTTTTCAGCGATTCATATGGAAATGAGTTTGTGATGGGGAAAGAAAAATGTCTGCGTATTAAAAATGAGCTAAGACAAATATGTCCTCATGTATTTGCCGTCGTGGAAGAGCAAATCCTAATTTAAGAGTCTGGAGTATTATGTTAGTCTGAGATTCATATTGGGCCACTTGTGTACATATGCTCGGGATGATGGCATTGCACAGGCGACCTCAGCACCCCTGCGAAATGGCTGTTCACTGATTTATGCTGAGTCAGACACCATTAGCTGTTATCCTCCTCCTCTCAGGATCCAACCCTGCACTAATGTGGGTCAGGGGCCACATTATAGAAACACCTTCACTGTGCAGTCTTATCTCTCAGTGCATTGCAGGATTTCTGCTACCGAATATCATTCAAGTTTCTAGAATATGGAGATAAAATGGAAATGTTGTGGGGGAATGTAAAAAAAACGAAATATGCACTCTCTGATCAATGTTTTGATATTCAATGTATTCTAGGGGCTATTACTATTGCATTTGACAGTGTACCGTAATTCATTAACTGAATCATGTGAGAGGGTTATTTGTTTATCAGCTGCAATAAATTACAGTCTACTGGGATAATTTTTGCAGAGATGCTGGTTGTTTTCTATCTGATTTATGAACTATAAAAAAATGAAATGTTGTTTTAGGAAACAGAGTATATTCTTTCCACTACCACGGCCTTACCTTGATGTCACATTGTGCCGGTTACCCATATTAATCAGAAATGTTGACAGAAATGAAAGCTACACTGGTCAAAGGATTTTTCCCTCAAGGTTGAAAAAACATGGTAAAATCAAAAGTGTTTCTGTTTTCGAAAATTAGAAAAGTTGAGTGAAAAAATCTTTTTTGTTGACTAAATAATAAACATGACAGGTCATAAAATGTTCCATCCTGTTGTTTGTCTTCCCCTTTTGAGGGCAAAGCAGCACTCAGACAATCTCAGGCTCAGTTGGGAACATAACATGTAAACACATTTATAAATAAGCAATGCTTACAGCAGTGAGATACACACACACACACACACACACACACACACACACACACAC
>JAOWBC010001868.1:20349003-20367978 GCA_028566105.1 Hypoplectrus providencianus | reverse complement strand
TTTGTTTGTTTGTTTGTTTTTGCAACCTTCATGTGTACCAAACAGATCAGGAGCCAGATTGAGCAGATAATCTTAGAGATCTTAGAGTTATGTTAAAAAAAATAGTTAATTCCTTCGCTTTAGACTAACTAAACATTGAACAACACATTTGTAAGCAAACAAAAATGTGCTGTTAACTGAATGAATGAAGTAGTGAAATGAAGAAGGCACTCTGTTGTCCGCTGTGCAAACTCTACTCAACTTTAAATGGGACCATCATTTACAAAAATAAACACCATGCTGTATTGAAGAACAAGTACCAAATGAGACCATAAACTCTTTATGAGAATGTTACTGAGGTAATAAATGAAGTGAGAAGTGATTCCTATTGACATTGCATACAGCAGACAAGCAGAGTCGCCCCCTGCTGGCCATTAGGAAGAATGCAGATTTTAGGCACAGAGGTTGGTACTTGCTGAGATTATATTTAGTAAGGCCTAAAACAAATATACATCTAGCTCTTTAAATTGTAACGCAAATGCCATTGACAACCCAGAAAAAGAACTTTTATTCATCTTGGTCACAAAATTAAATACTGTGATGAAAACAGGTGTTTTGATGGCACATTAGCATGAATGTTGAGCATAATCCAGCAGGGTACTGCCTTTAGTACAGGGAATGAGGATTTAGCTTGGCACTACCAGTAAACCACATTAGAAAGCTGTTGAACACTTAAACAGGCCAACGCACACTTGGCAGTGTTTTACAAGTCAGCAGCATTGGAGAGCCAGCCATATGGTGCCCACTAACTAGCAATAAAGCTTTATAGCAAACTTGAGGAAAAGAAAAGTACAGGCATGAAAAAGTAAAGAGCAGTTAAGTATGCCAACCTGTGGTATGTAAATGCCATGAATAGCGACATGTAATTATTTCATTAGGAAAATAAACATAATACAGGCCAATGACTTCCATGAATACTGGAGTAATCGGTTTATCTCATCTATATAACATATAAGAGAAATGTTAAGGATCGCGTCATGTTGTGCCTCTTTGATGAATACTCAAGACAGATTTGGAAGTTAAAATGTGTAGAAACAGTTATATATCTATATTTATTATGAACCTCGTTGCACTTTTGTGTCAGCATACACATGAGCACTTGAGGCACTTTTAGCTTCAGATTTTCCTCATGTTGGCCATTTGTCATAGATTTACATAACGCTTCTCTTTAGCCAGGTATGGCATCATTTTATCTTTGCACTATAATCTGTTAGCATATTAAAAGCCTGGGGAGAAATTCAGATTATTCTCATGGTTTAAATTTAGCACAGCCCATGATACACCAAATGAGGCGGGGACAGTTTGAAATCTTTGCAACCTGTCACCCAGTCTGTTTGTGGCAGGAATTCACTTCACATATCTGCCCGTCTTCATGTTCTTATGTGATAAATATATATGAGCAGCTGCTTATGTGAAATATATGAGCAAGCCTATGTATGAAAAACAGCATTACAAAGAGAATCACCACATTCTTAAGACCAGCACATATAATCATTACATTTTTTTTCTTAAATTATAGGAGTAATATACATTTTGCAAGAGTTTCATGAAAATGTATGTGTAAACATGAAAAAAAAATCAACCATGTTTGCTTGTGCTTGAGGACAAACAAAGGTGTATTTTTATGAAGTGGATGTTGAAATGGTTTCAAAGTAAGTAATAGGCATGCCGTTATAGTTATTTTTATGGGTATGGGACAGTTTCCATAAAAATTGTTTTCATTTCCTCAGTAACCCTATGTAAACATATTTAACATGAAACTACATTATATGCTGTTTTACCTTTTTTTTTTAGGATTGCTCAAAATCAGAAGCACCATATTCCTCCAACACTGAATGATGTGTTTTCATGTTTACTGAGTTTGGTCACACTTGTCAGTGAACTAAAAAAACTGCCAAGCACTTTCCCCATGATTGATTTCTTTCATTTTGCCTCTGTAACATATTTGGAATTGTTTCTTGTCAAAGATAGGGTTTAGTATATTTTGTTAATTTTATCAGACAGACACAGAGAATATGTGTGGGAAAACAAACTGCATCTTGTAGAAATGCAACATGTTTTCTCAGAGCCACCCTTATATGTTTTCTTTCTGGCTAAGATTTGCACTACGCACTTTCAACACTATCTGAAAGGATGAAATGAGTTGCAAAGCTGCAGTTTTTATTCCTTTAGCAGATAATATGATTTGGTCGGCACCTCAAAATAAGAACCAATGCTCACCAAGGAATCATTTTAACCAGCTTTGTTTGGCCTTGATCAGTTTTCCATGGGCGAGGGAAACAAAGACAGCAGACAGATTCAACTGATGGTGGAAACAGCAAGAGACAAAGAATTACTTTAACTCAACATTAAAGGATGTCCAACCAAATTCATACCACCACAGTGCAGCCTGTATTTAAATAAGGAACCACATGGGAAGACGATTGTGAGAATGTGATATTTGTGTGTGTTGAGGTCCATCCAGTGTGTTGTTACTTGTATGATATTCTTTTAACACCACACACAACCTCTGTGAGGACTATCCTAAGTGACCAACTAACCTCTTTTTCTCTCTCTGTTTTCTGTCTCTCCTTTCTCAGAACCGTGACAGAATGGTCGACTGTATGAGCAAAGTCATGCTGCACACGGTCGTCTCATGCTGGCAACCATTCCTGGGACTGGCCCTCGTGGCTGTCTTTGTGGGTTCTACCCTGGGATGTCCCTCACGCTGCGAGTGTTCAGCGCAGACCAAGGCAGTTGTCTGTCACCGCAAGCGGATGCCCAGCATCCCGGACGGGATCCCGACCGAGACCAGGATCCTGGACCTGAGTAAGAACAAGTTGACAATGATCAACCCTGATGACTTTTTTGCCTTTCCTGGGCTTGAGGAACTTGACCTCAGTGGAAATATTATCAGTTATGTTGAGCCTGGAGCTTTCAACGCCCTGTTCACCATGCACTCACTCAGTCTCAAGAGCAATCGTATCAAGCTTATTCCTCTGGGCGTCTTCACAGGTCTAACAAATCTCACCCGGCTGGATATAAGTGACAACAAAATCGTCATTCTTCTGGATTACATGTTCCAGGACTTGCACAATCTAAAGTTTTTGGAAGTGGGTGACAATGATTTGGTTTACATTTCTCACCGTGCATTCAGTGGACTTTTAAGCCTGGAGATGCTTACCTTAGAGAGGTGCAACCTGACAGTTGTACCCACTGAGGCCCTTTCACACCTGCATAACCTGGTCAGCCTTCATCTACGATACCTCGGCATCAGCACTTTGCATCCCTACTCATTCAAAAAGCTGTTCCGGCTGAGGCACTTAGAAATTGATCATTGGCCTTCATTAGATCACGTGCCAGCCAATACCCTGCATGGCCTCAACCTGACCGCTCTGTTCATAACCAACACCAACTTGTCGTCCTTTCCTTACCAAGCCCTAAAGCATCTGCCCTACTTGACACACCTCAACCTGTCCTTCAACCGCATTCGGCACATCGAAGGTGGGATGCTGATGGAACTGGTTCGGCTTCAAGAGCTCCATCTGGTTGGAGCTCAACTCACCACCATTGAACCGTATGCTTTCCAGGGCCTGCGGGGGCTCAAAGTCCTCAATGTCTCTCACAACCGACTGGATACACTGGAGAAGGGTGTGTTTCAGTCTCCTGAGGCTCTGGAGGTTCTTCTGATTGACAACAACCCCTTGGTGTGTGATTGTCGTCTCATGTGGATTCTACAGAAGAGGCACACCATCTTCTTTGGGGATTTGCAGCCGGAATGCAGTACACCTGAAGGTATTCGCGGCAGGCCTTTCAAGGAGTTTAAGGAGACTCTCCTGTCTTATTACGTAACCTGTACCAAGCCAAAAATTCGTGAGAATAAAACCCAAATGATCACTGTGGATGAGGGCCAGCAGGCATTGTTGCGCTGCAGCGCTGAAGGAACTCCAAGGCCCATGGTGTCCTGGTTGTCCCCAGGTCGACGAGTTCTGACAAGTAGGAGCCACGGAAGAGTCACTGTCCACAACAATGGTACACTGGAGATTAAGTCAGCAGAGGTACAAGACGGCGGAGTTTACCTTTGCCTTGCCTCCAACAGCGCTGGGAATGACACCCTGATGACATCATTGGCGGTGAAAAGCCTTGGATCTCTGTACGCTAACAGGACCCAGTACTACACAGATCCCAGCAACACCACTGCCAACGGGACGGCCGGAGTGACCCTCGGTTTGGACCTAAAGACTATTTTAGTGTCAACTGCGATGGGTTGTTTCACATTCCTGGGAGTGGTCTTGTTTTGTTTCCTGCTCCTTTTCGTATGGAGCAGAGGGAAAGGAAAACATAAAAACAACATAGACGTTGAATATGTGCCTCGGTCAAAATCTAACGGCACTAACGTTGACTCGGCAGAGGGACAAGCTGGTCCGCGTCGTTTTAACATGAAAATGATGTGACTTCTTTTATAGATCCAAGATTCTGGATTGTGGAAATGCCCGAAGTACAATGTATTTTTTTGTTGAAAATAAGACTACTAAACTTCCCACTGCTGCAGGGAGAGTGGTGGTGGAAGTGTTTGGGGCATCATAACAAGAGGAGCAGTACCTTAAATCACTGGATCTTGACATGATGCTTGGATACTGTGTTTCAAATTTTCAAAGTCGTTGTAGGACATCCTGTGACATAATTTGCCAGCGGGCAACTTTTTCAACGAGGATGAGGCTTGAAAACTGTTGCCGCTATGGGGACCTGAAGGGAATAGGTGTCATTTATCAGCTTTTTGAAATTTATATGCCCAAAAAAAGATTGCTTCAGTTTTGGGTTGGATCTACAGACTTGGCTGAACCATGTACAGTACAAATTTGTATCTAAGCTATTAACCTACTTTGTTTAGTCTTGCGCCATGCTTATTCACCGAACAAATCAATGAAACAGACCATAATTTCCTATGTTCAGTACTTTGCATATGTGTACCTAATGCTTCATTATGTACATGTATGTACATATTCATTCAAAAGAACTATTCATAGCAATATTCATGGGATGCATTAGCCAAATTGATATACCCCACATGTTCAGCAAGAACATTCATCAGACTTTGAAGTTTCCATGGATTCAGGAAGGGCTTCTGTGAGTGATTATCTGTCCCTGTTCCCTAAATTGACTCCTAGATATAAATAAATATATATTATTTATCAATGGAAAAAATAGAAAAAAAGATTTTATTTATGAAAAATGTTAAGCATTTTACAAAAATCAGTCCTCAAACACTGTTCAGGATCTAACGTCATCAGAATGATGAGCCAGTATTGGTAAAAAAAGAAAAAAAAACCTACATGAACCACCTTTTTGTCCTTTTTTTGTCTAATTTTATTACTTTAACTTTACCATTGCTGGTTGGCAGAAAAACGTGTCAATTTTACTACAGTGGCATTTGCATAAGTTTCCCCAGTAGGAAATTTGGACTTTGTTGTGGTAGTTCCTCATTTTGTTGTTGAATCATTTAGATTGTGAAAACTTCAAAGTAAAAGTTAAAAAAAAAAATGTATGTGAAATAAATGAAGATGTATTTGTACCAAGAGTCAAAGTATTTGGCTACTACAATAACAAAATCTTTTTTCCTTCAGCCTGATGGACGGACGTGAAAGTCTTCTTTTGAATATTGAGGTAACAAAGTTATTTGGTTATTATTGCAACAATTACAAGATGAAAGGGAATCATTTAATTTTACAGATACTTTCACACAGGACTTAACATGTTCATCACTTTGGTTTAAGATAACACAACACAAAGTTGTACAAGCTGTTTATCACATAAATTTATAATTTCTACAAATACCAATAATAAAGGATGCACATGTGATTCTGTGATGCACAGCTGAGACACTTCACCTTCAGGTTCATTTACTTTTACAACAGATAAATTGATAAACCCAAAAATATGTGTTAATAAGTCAACTCAACATCTCTACCATTACATTTCACCTAAAATTCCATAAATGTACTGAACTGAACTGTCAAAGGTAACAACTCCAGTTAAACCTCATATTTTCCTTCAATTCCTCAGATCTAGGACTGAGCTTAATCATCTGAGTATAATGAGTCAATGTCTAGACTTGTGATGTGGGAAAATCCTCAGTGGGTAGCCTTGTTCTGTTGATAGTTATCTTATGATTGTGATCAAGAACATCCTTATTCTGAGGCTGTTTTATGAAAAGTTTTCTAATAAATAATACAGAAAGCCAGATCAAAATGTATTAATTTATGGCTTAAAAGATCAACTTCCCAGCCACTTCCATTTAGTTTAAAAAAAACTCACCACTCTGAATGCAGATACAGTTATTTTGGTTGGTTGAACAGATACAGAGTTGTGTTCTTGGTCAGATCCTCCTAAAGAATCATTCAATTGTTCTGATTCATTCTTTGACCAGTAAATCTGAACGCCTCACTGTTTATGTACTCATTTACATAAAGCATACATTAAAACAGGTCAGTATAATTTCAGCATGCTGATTTAAATTTTTTAATTGTGGCCTTGAATGTCAGTTTACTACAATTTTCTTGATAGGACATACATTGTAAACTATGTGTAATAAAAATATTATTTACATACTTTATACTTTACCAATTTACAATTTAGTGACACTATAAACTAAACTAAAACTTGCTCAGACTTTTTTCTGAAACAGCCTCTGTCTTCCGTTGAATGCACTCCAAAAGTCAGAAGCAGCTCATGGCAGCGTTGGTTTTGAAAGAAAATGGCCGCACACTGGGCTCCTGTGACTTATTGAGGACGCTGATTGTAGATTGCTAACAGGTGGTGTTTGTACGCACAAGGTGGCAATAAGGTCACTGGATCTTAGTGTGAAGCCATGCTCTGTAAAGAGGCCTCATCCTTTTCAGTGAAATCTCGCAATGGATTAACTCATTAAAAAATAAGAAAAAGCAATCAAATGAAAAATAAAAATAGTCAAAAGAAAGCAATATTTAGCTTTTGATCATTTACCTTTCACTTAAAACGTGATGCTGTGGAGAAAGCACTTCCTTTGTAGTTTTTTTTAACAGAATAAAATGAATTTCCACATAGGATAATTATATTTTGCAGAAAATATATTTATATGAATATTTCGTAATATATGCTTCACTCTGACCTGCAGCTCGTTCATACATTCATTAACTGCATCACTGTTTCCTGTTTTTCCTCAAAATGGATCATGCACGCACTGAATTAAAATGCATTTTAAAGTGAACTGTATATACTGCTGATTAACTCATTACTATCCAAAGACATGGTATTTATATACACATTAAGAAGTACTTTCTCAGTGACTTCAGTGATGATGCACAGTAATTGCTTTCTGCTGACATTAACAACCAAATCTACTTGTATAACACATCAGAAATGATTGGCTTCTTTTTTACATTTCTTTTTCCCAAAGCGTGCATCTCTTGTGCCATCCCTCATTTGTGCAGTCTCATTAAGAGCCACAGAGTATCTTTGGTTTCCGAGCCTGCAGTCCCCTGGGCTGCTTCAGAAAATCAGAGCACCAAATGCTACATCTCCTCCAAAAATACAAAAGAAAAACAAGGTTAACTTTGTAGGTCAGCGCTGCCCACGTCCAGAGCGTTCATTTAGTCAAATTACATGAAAAATCTTTTCCTCGCTGAACCTGTGAGAGGGACTTTGCATCGCTTGTACAAATGAGGCCCCTAAAGTAGAATCTCCTGTCTTTCTTCTTGTATAATGAGCTCGTTGGTTGCACTCAGACACATAGGGTACATTATATATCCAAAAATAACAGTAAAATGAATGCAGTACTGTATATATTCTGGACTTTTTCTTCTTAAGAATTCTAAATTGCAGCCGGTCATCTAAAATTATATGAAAGAAATTTTGCATCTATTGTTTTAGGAATATGTAATGATTATGTTTACACGCACACTTCAAAGATCAGTAATCCTTTACAGTCAGCCACCACGTTGCTATGGTATGCAGCAAGAATATCTGACCGGCTTTATTGTTGCCGAGGTGTGTACAGAAGGTGGATTGTTGAGCCTGTGTAGTTTGTGTTTCCATAGTGAAATCCATTATGATAATTGTGTGTTATGCAGACCTCTTTATACTAATTGACTGCATTTTGATTGGGCTGGTGCATTGGATTGCATATGAAAAGCTGTTGGCACTGTGCGGCTGTTTGTCCCCCTCTTATCAGTTATTGACTGATCTGACCAGTCTTTATTTTCAGACTAATTAGTGAGGATAATTTTGCAAAACAGATGGGAGTCTCTCCACATAAAATGACGAATGCATTTTGCACTGAAATAAAACAATTCCTGTTCCAAAACACACAGAAAAAGAACACTGACAAAGCATTAGCAATCAAAGAATTAATCATTCATATGTAAGATGATGGAAGAGAGGAGGATGTTCAGTTTCTGAAAGATGAAGACTACTGTAAAATCCTTTTATACATAATAATGTTTACACTGCTAAACCACAGCCATATATTATGATTTTGCTTTTTCAACTAAATGTCAGAAAAGTTCAAGCATTAAGGATAATAAAAGCATGAAATTCAACTGAGAAGACAGGAAACAAGACTAAGTCAGCAGCCCAACAAATCCTTTGAAACTTACAGTTCCATATGTTGTTTGTTCTGCTCATAAATATGACCCACCAGTGCGTTTCCAACATTAAGACCCCTACTGCTATCAGGAGATCAATACGTTGTCATATCTAATTGAACAGTAGCCATTTAAACACAGTTTTAATGTTGCAAAGCTGCCAGAGTTTGATTTGGTGCAAACAACAAAACTATTACTTTAAGATTTAAAAGAAAAAAATTTAAACAAAAAAAGAACAAAAAAAAAATACTCCATATTATAATTTCTACTGACTTTAATATAACTACAGTCACTACAGACGTCACACACTACAAAACTACATATTTGGCGTTTTAATCTGCTGTGCTCCTGACACATAAAGTCATTACACCGTACGAGGACACAGAGGGGCTAATGTCAGCTAATCAACATTCTCACAGTGAAAATGCTAACATGCTGATGTGTGGTCAGGTTGCAGTTTTACTACATTTACTATTTTCATATTATAAACTTGTTAACATTGGCTAGGCAGCAATAAAGACAGCTGATTAATAACAATGTTACTAGTTTTGCAGTTTTTTGGGGATAAAACTAAAAAACTAAAACTAAATATTGTATAAAACTAAACAAAATATTGTCTGGATGAGTTTGCTGTTCATCCTGAGGAGAACATAAATGCTCCAGATTTTATGCCAATTCAGCCAACTGTTGGGGAATTATTTTATGAGGCAACAAAAATGTCAACCTGCTGGTGTGACCAGATAAAAATCATAAATGCCTGGAACACATTTTGTGCCAGTCTGGCGAACAGAACTGCCACAAATGTCTGTGCTGAATTTCATGGCAGCACAACCAATTTGTATTGAGATATCTGACTCAGGACTGGAGCAGTGAACATTTAAATTGAGTGAACAGAAGACGTCCCTGAAGCTCCACCACGAGCAGATATTAGTACAGCAGCAGTAATAGTAGTACCAGTAGTAGTAGTCGTAATAGTACTAACAGCATTTGTCGCAGTTGAAAAGAGAAGCTTGCTTCAGTACATCATAAGAATCCTTTAAGACGCTGTAAGGATACAAAACAAACAAAGCGCACCCCCACACACACACACCCACCACAGCAAAGCATATGAACATGGTAGATTGGCTGTGAATGAATGAACAAGCTGTGTCTCATAAAAAAGCTATGGATGTGTAGGGCTTATGTTTATCACTGTAGTCAGTGTAATATCTGCAAAACAACTCCCAGGAAAATAAAAAAAAAAAATAAAAAATCCACATTTGCTCGCCGAGATCCCTTCAGTTTTGAATTACACACCGCGTTTTTGATAGATTTCCAAGCCCCACGGGCCACTGAGCCCATGCAACACATAAAAGATCATATAGACCTGCGACTCAAGTGAGAAAAACGGGAGCTGTGTGGTTTTTGCTTTGACAAGAGAGTGGAGTCGGTTGTAGCTGAAAGTCTGGGGCAGATGTTAGCCGGCAGGTTTTGGCTGTGTGTGCTTTCATTAGGTTTAGCTTTCATACGCTCCCCGGTGACAGGCTGCTCTGCCAAATGAGCTCCCATGTGAGCCGACTTCAGTTCCAACCCGACGTCCAAAAATTGTGGCTGGCTGCAAAACACTAAGACATGCATGTGCTGCAATGCATCTTTTACACACATTCAAACCAAACATAAAATGTGAGGCTTCTGGAGAGCGACAACAACACAATGCTCCAGTTCTTTGGCACATTTCAAAAGGCATCCGCACACACTTTGTGCCTCCTTCACATCGCTTCATTGTTGATCTGCGAGTTAAGACAGCTTCTTTTGTCTTTGTACACAAAACAAAGGTAGATTTATGGGACTGAAAAAGAGTGATTTCCTTCTTTTTAAATATAAACTTCTCCCACACTGCAAGGCGGCGGTGAAAAATGTCTCTGGAATAATTGAGGGGGGAAAAACATTATTAGCAACAAAAAAAAACCTCACAATCCACACAGTGTTCTCCCGTAAGCCAACAGTCGATATTTCTTTGTTAGCGTGTTGCTGCATTCTGTAATTATGTTTTTGCCCTTTCTGGGAAACACGGTCATGAAAGAAGAAATGAGAGGAGGGAAATTGAATTCTTTGCCTATGTAATTGTTTAATGACGAATGGACCCATAAATTGGAGCAAAGAGACAGAAAGTTTTACATTCCTCCCCCCTCCAGAAGTGAAAGCAATATTTCCTCTTGGTGATATAAAATAATTATTTATTCTGCTTATTCTGTTGATGTAGCACCATCACCCCCAAGTATGAATTTTATATAAAGCATTTTATTACCAGCAGTAGGTTTTGATGATTTATTAAACAATGTGAACGAAAAGTCATGGCTGAAGCAGATCATATTTAGAGGTGTGGGCAGATCCTCACATGTGTGATTTGAACTCTATGGAGGTTCACCCCTCTAGAAGCAGTCTCTTACTCTCAAACTCATAAATACTTAAATGTCACTCAAGCATTTATCTACTGAGGTTTCCAGAGGAAGGTACAATACGGATAATTAGCCTTGCATTAGTTCTTATGGTGCAGTTGCTGCAGCTGAGAGCGGTATCACACGCTGAATACCTGCAAAGTGATTTAATTAGAACATGGATTCAGTCAGACACTCTCTGTGGAACCAAGGTAATTAAAAAGTGGCCTTAAAACGTCCATGTTCATGTTTCATGATAGCACATAAGCTGAAAAGTCTCAAGAACACCCGACCGAGTAAATTTAAATTAAGAAAGGAACTTAAAGTGAGGAAAAAAAACAAGAAAGTTTGTTGTAACCTGCAAAAAGATGGTATATCAAAATACAGGCCACAGACTCGCTCATGTTACAGGTAATTCATTTCTTGGCATGCAGGATGAATTTTTCAGTATCTAATGTCAAGGATGTCAAAGCAAGTTTCACTTTAATTCATGCAAGAGACTAACCGAATAAATATGTTTTCTTTTCCATTGAAGAATGGATTTATAAGTCATTCACACTCACATATAATATTAATAATTTGTTGATCCTCAGACAAAGCTGAGCAGTTGAATTGTGGAACTTCAACTGATTCTCTCTTGATCCACCACAAACTATTTGTAGATATATATTGTCGACGAGTGTTACTAGCAGCCATTCATCCAAACCGCTTTCTGTATAACCAGGCATGAATTTAGCATGAACTAAACCCTTCCTGCTCATTTCTCTGCAGCACAACGTATTCCTCCAATGCTTGAACCCTTTGTCTCGCTCTTTGTATCTGTTCAAGGTCCCTGCTTCGACCTTCGAGAGTCCGCCGTCAATGTTCAACAAAGTACATAGTTAAACCAAACAGAGCTCTCTGATACACCACAGCAGCATTCTGGTATCCTTAAAGGAACTCTGGCTTGCATGCATAATAAATCAACACCTTCTCTTTGCACTCTGTCCCCTTCCCACACACTATATGGCCTCAGTGATCTGCCAGAATTATCCATCCCTTTAGCACTTTTCTCATCCCTCACTCTCAATAGATGCCTTGGGATGTTTTAAATCAGGACTTACTGCTCTGTAACTTGGCTGCTAAGTGGATTTGGGTATTGTGATATCATTAGAAGACCATTATCACTGGCCCAGCATCATTCAACATCTATCTATTGGGTTATTGTTTCAGCAAACTCATCCATCTTCTCATCTCTCTATATTAGTGTGATGTCACACAAATGTAAGAGTTAATTTATATAAGAGGATTTTATTTTATAATCCTGTCACTTAAAGGAGGAGTGAAGGAGTTGTCTGAGATCCATCCATTGTTGTTCAGTGACAGAAACAAGCTAGATTTTGTCTCTGTGTTTTTTTTTTTAAGGAAATAAGATGTTAGTAAGTGCAAGCAGAGTGTGTAGGTGTTGTTGGGTTTGCAGCCTGCAGCGGTAGATGGGCAGTGACTCTGCTGTTCTGATGTGAAGTTCATTCCTCCACTGTGGGGCCAGAACAGAGAAGAGATGTGCAACCACAGGGTCCTCTGAGTGACAGGCGAGCAGCCATCCAGAGGCACCGGAGCCATCGGTGGAGCTGGAGTGTAAGGGCTTCACCGTAGCTCCGAGGTACTGTGGGAAGGAGCTGTTCCCTTCAGTCCCTCGTAGGCTGGCGCCAGAGTCGTGAACTGGATGCAAACTGCAAACTAGTGGAGTGCAAAGACAGGAGAATTAGTGTGAGAGAACTTGAGGAGGTTACACACTGACAGGCAGGAGCATCAGGACAAGCTGCAGAAATCAGTGAAGTGGGTTTATGAGCAAAGAAGATTTTCACCTACCAAAAGTTGTGTTTTTGGTGGTCGATGCATACAATAAACAATTAAAACTATATTAAATGTACAATATAACTGTCTTAGAATGGGTTAAATCAGGTATGATGGTATGGGATGGGTTTAAAATCATTTTCAGAGTTCAGAAAATTAAAGAAGTATAATATGACTTTACCTATTGCAGCTTTTCCATCCGGGTTTCACCATATAATATAAAAATATGGGACATAGCCACGCTGATGTCACCCTATGCTTTGTGTTTTGGTTTTGAAGCCTTAAAATACAACATTTTGGCCATTGCCATCTCGCTTTATAGCTTTCACAATGTTCTTTGTCTCTAATTTACAAAATAAACATCACGTTGTATTGAAGACTTGCTGGCCATCAGAGATAATGATGCTTCAATAGATTGGCTTCACATTTAAGGGGCCAGTTACACCAAATGTTCATCATGAAACCTGTTATTAGCAACATAATTTGGAGATTTTTTTTTTTTTTTTTTTTTTTCAAGTTTGACAGTTTTCACTTATCCAAACAAATGCTTCATGTGCAACATGTGCATGAGCCAGACTGCTTTGGCCCCTGATCCTTGACAGCCCAGATCTGGCTCCTGCCCGGCGTCACCTGTGATGATCGCTGTCACTGCCCTTCGATGTCCTCACCTCCAGCGCCCCAAACTGTCACCAACTCTCTGTCTGCCTTTGAGTTGCTCCATTAGCTCTTGACCTTTGCTGCTCACTGCTTCACACAGAAATAAACTAGAGTGCTGCACAGAATAGGCCATAATGTTCTCTGGAACATGAATGTGGAGCCATTTGGACTCTGAAAACTTTGGGGGAAAAAAGTTTTGAGTCTTTTTGCAATGCTTTAAACACATTTGTCTGCTTTTCTTTGCAGACATACAGCAGACAAATGTATTGTTTTCTGCAGCATTTGGAAATTAGAGTGAATGAGTCAAACTAATTCAAAGTCAGAATATCTTCAATCCTGTAACGTTGATTTAAAAGGAAACCATAATTTGACAGAAGTGAAAGCCTGGTTTTATTAAATGAAAGAAGCTTCTTCCTCTTGCAAAAGATATTCAGCATCTCCACACCTTTGTTTTCTAAAATAAAATCAGCTCACCACCATTGCACACCATTTACTTGTTCCAGCAGTTGTTCAGTGTAGTATCTCTGCAGCATAGCTGGGAACCCGAGGCTATTTAATGTGCACACACACACACAAACACACAGGTAGCATCAGCTGGAGAGCCAGCTCTTATTCTCTCTCCCTGACACACACCCACACCATATAGATACTGCCAAAGGAAGTGGCTCAAAGGAGTCTTAAGCAAACAGCAGAATAAAACAGGCAAACAAAAAAGATATTTATTGAGTTGTGTGTTTGGTGTAAAAAACGAGTGTGTATTGGCTGTTCAAACAGTCTGTATGTGGATGAAAAAAATCAAATTCATAGAGGTTATTGATGAGTGACAATCTGTGGCTTTGAACACTGTATTTATTGCCATTTTGGCAGCGAAGGATATGTTGAGAATACAGAATAGGAAGATTACAGAAGAGTTGAAATCATGGAAAATGTGAAAATATTTGGTTTCCCATCCTGCTGAGCGCTATAGGTCTCGAAACACGCGGTGAGGCCAATACAGATCAGGAATCAGCTTGTTGACAAAAACGTGCTCGGCAGGAAGGAGTAGTTGGGTAGTTTGCAGGTTGTCAGGAATCCCGGCCCGACATATATCCAACCCGCTGACAAATAAATGAGACTGAATGTTCCAACTGTGGAAAATAAACCAGAATTTCTGCTGACATTTTGAATTGATTGCCCAGAAAACGAGCTGACCCCACCTGTGCTGCAGAGAGATAAGAGATTTACAATGCACGCAGGTCTCAGTCAGCAGCAGCACGCCGCTCTTTTCCCATGTAAAATGAATACAACATCAGGGAGGAATAATACAATTTCATTCGGTTGTTTCATCTCTTTGCTTTTCCAGAATCCAGAGGGACTCCAAGAGCTCCTCAGTTAGGCTGTGAGATGAAGTTATTTTCCGTTGCTATTGTGTGTGAAGGAGCCACCTGAGTTCACATCCGCTGGAACAGGGAATGTCACAACTCTCGGCAAGAGAAGATCAAAGCCACACCTCTGGGCTTTGTTATATATTGAGTTAACTTCCAACGCTCACGATACATCTCTCTCCCTCAGCTCTCTCCCCTTTTGGCAAAATAGCGAATTAAACTCGACTTGTGTCATCATACGCAATCCGTCTTCATTTGTTAATGCGTCAGGGCCAGTTGTTACTGCATTGTGAGCTGAAACCAAGCAACACGACGTGCTTCGCGGCTCGTCATACCACCAGGGCTGTCGCTTACCTTTCAAGGTCTCTGACAGCATCACCTCTTTTCAGAGATGGATTTGTCATGCTGGAAGAGAAAGCAAAGCAAAAGTGAAGACAAGTCTCACTTCCTGGTGCATTTCTCTCTGCTGGCACAGGATGTGTGTTGAGTCGAGTTATAGCCCTTTCCCTTTTTCCAATAAATGGAATCATTAAATCATTTGTTAATTTGATCCCTTATGAAAAATGTATGCAAATGTATCCCATTATAACAAATAAAGTTATACATGCATTCAATAGATGACAAAATCGCAAATGTACAGTGAAAAACAAAGTATTTAAAAACAAGGGGGACAAAAAAGAATAAACTATATTTTCAAACACCCAATCTGTTCCCCCAATCTGGGGCCCCAACAGGAACAGTGAAACAACAGTTGAGTTACAGTTAAATTGCAGTCTTTTGCAAGGACACTTTCATGTTCTGCACATGTTTTTAACAGCTGCTGCATCAAACTGTAACACAACTCACAGTCACAGTCAGCAGTTGCACTAGGAAGTTATTGTAACACAAACCCTGATCTTTTTAGGAACCCTAACTAAACATTTCCTGTTGACACAGACGTCTTCACTTAGCATCTTACTAGCTGCAGCTGACATGTAGCTCAGGGTCGTATTTTGAAGCATTGAGCCACTGACCAAGTGTCAGTATTTGACACCTTGTGAGATAGAGTGTGATGATAAAAATGCTGTTAAACGGCTTAATCAAATCTGTCTTCGTGTTTCATCCAGTCAATACTGTGCATTGAGTCCCTCACTCACACTGTGATATTAATAATGTTTTCCTTTTTCCAGGAAAATAGACAGATAAATAGATTTTAAAATTATGTACGCTGTAATGAGAGATAAAGAAACAACTCCCAGATCAATAACCATGTATCAACTGCAGGATTACTGCCAACATCCATGAGTTGCTCTGGTGATTATGACAGGAATAATATATAATATAGAGGAGAGAAATCACTAAAATTGATACCACAGTGGATATATTGTGATGTTGCCGCAGAATGACATGCAAAGGAGGATCAACTTTTTATTGGGTGTCATTTGACTGTAATTATCTTTGTAGCAGACACGACTCTAGATCCTGCCAGCTGGTGTGACAGTGGAAATTAATTAAATGTTACACACCTGATATTTGATTTTTTTTTGCACCTGATGAAGTCTGTTTGTGTTGTGAAGCTTTTCAGGGATGCCATTTGTAAATGTTAGATTGTGTACATTTGTTTTTTTATTGTTTCATTATAAATTACAGACAGAAAAGATATCACTTATATGAAACAAATACAATGTTAAGACTGTCAGCACAATTATGAAGCTAGAAGATGATCTTTTTTTTTCAATAAAATTAGAACCTAATTTAGTTCACCTAAATTATTCTAAAAAATGGTGACTTTTAAACTTCATGAGACAAAAAACAACGATTTTAAAAGTTCTTTTAATCTGCAGCACAAGCACTGTGCCCAGCAGTTTAACTGTCTATTGTTCTGAGTTTCTGGTGCATAATCAGCTCATTTGGGCCTCCTCATTTTTCTCCTCACTTCCTAATATCAGAAGCATTTTCAGGACAGTAAATCTTACAGGAGACCTCACTGCAGCTGCAGAGATCAGTTTCTTCCTGGAGCAGGAAAACCCAACAACTCTGGATAAGTGGGCAAAGAGAAATGTTGTGAAAGTCAGATTAAATGTCAGTTTGGGTAAAAATAAGTAAAAGGTGTGAACAATAAGCCTGAATAAACACACTGCCCCTCTACCTGCCATTCACGATGAGCCCTCCAAACATTTGTTTTGTTTTTCTATAAAATCATCTGCCAGCTAGCATATAAAAAACAAATAAACAGACTTTCATTCTTCACTTTAAGCTTAAAGAGGTGAAGGTGACCTTGATTGTCTTTGGTCTCTTGCTGCCTTGAATTGTCTTTGCATGGTCAGTATTGCAGCTCAGGATTTGCAGACAATCTTAACTATATTATGCTGTTAAGTTCATTTTGAGGTCAGTTCCAGTTCCTGACTTGTGCCTCAACAATTCCACAACAAAATCCCTTAAATTGCCAGTTATTGTAATGAGACATCGGTGTGTGCAAGTGAGAGAAACAAAGCTTTGAGGGACATGTTGTATCCTGACACACTGATCTGATAAAATACAGCACATCAAACCCTTTCAAAATGATTTATGAAAGGCTTCGCTTTCGTTGTGGATTTTGTAAGTATTTGAGAGTTTTCAATTCCTGTACTCAATTTAAAATACCAGTGAAATAAACTAGATATAATCCTCTACAAAAAAAAAGGTCCAAAGTCCTGCATTAAAAATCTTTATTCACAATCTTTGTTATATTACATAAAAATGTGCCCCTGTCTTATGTTTTATTTCTTAGCACATAATAAGATCCTTAGTACTTATACATTGTTGCAGCAGGTTGACGTTGAGTTACCGTTAATTATTCATTTAACCTGCCCCAGTGACGGAGCACATTAGCCTGCATGTCAGTTTCCACCTCAGTTTTAATTTGCCAGACGTCCCTCAGCAGTTATCACCAAACATGCCTGCTTCACACGAACACCGAAATATAAAAAAGAAAAAAACTCTCAACATGGCTCACACGTTTGAGTGTGAATTTGGCATCTTGTGCAGATTTGTTTAGGCAACAACACAGTGATTACATTTTAGATTATGGTTTGGGTTGAAATAACTACATCTGCTCGTTAAGCATATAAGTTACATTACACAGAACTTGAACAGCGTTCTTCTCGGTCCAGTCATTAATTGTTTGGCCCGTACATCCACGCTGATATCGCCCCATGCAGTCTTTACGCTCTTTATACTATATTTTCTTCCTTCCTCTAAGGCAGCTCTGTGCCTCCTGGCTCAAAACTCACATATATATATATCAGGGTTTTTTGTTTTATTTTTTTATAGTGCAAACATATTTATTCGGTTTGCGACAAAACAGTGAATGAGAAAGGCCTGAAAATTGACGCCACAGATCCAATCTATCTGTTTCCTAAACTGCCTGTTTCATAATGCATTGGGTGGGAGTCGGGGCGTTCTGTGGACATGTCACCAGTCCATCACAGGTGTAACACACAGCGACAGATGAACACATTTCACACCCACAGGCAATTTGTGTGTCTCCACTTCACTTAACCTGCATGTCGGTAGACAGTGGGAGGAAACCCACGCGGACGGGGGGAGAACACGAAGCCCGCTGGCCGTGGGGTGACAGAGCTCACCGCCGCTCCACGCTGACATTTAACCTGAGCTGCTGTAGTTCAAAGTAAACGTATCTCACCAGCTGCCCTTTGTACCGCAGCACTCCCACTTCCCTCTGCACCTCTCAGTGTCAACCTGCTGCCTGGTCCTGTTTGTAAAACTCCACTTGTGATGGAAAACCTGATTCCCTTTCTCTCGCTTTTTCTCCACATACATTCATTTTCATCTAAAAACATCGCAACATTTCATGCAATCACATTGAAATTCAGCAGAATAAAGCCTTCATGCTGCAATCTGCGGTCAAGAGTACTTTCTCTTGCATCTAAATAAGTGTCTCACTCATCTGAATTTCCTATTTATGGGTGCCAGCATTCAAAACTTCACGACTTATGAATACAATTTTTGTCTTGTGCAGCTGATGCCTGGCTGAGATGACAGCTCACACTGGAGACACACACACACACACACACACACACA
>JAOWBC010001868.1:20276445-20294151 GCA_028566105.1 Hypoplectrus providencianus | reverse complement strand
GATCAGACATAAATGTGATTTGGAACTTGATCAAAAGCAACAGAGATCCAGGGTGGTAGGGAAGCACACCTCATTCGCATTGCTTGTGGCTGAGTAGCAGACAAGGTGATTTCTTTCTTTGTTTACCCATGGGTTTGAAGAATTCAAAGCCTGATATAAACTTGTGTTAGTAAAGGCCTTCTAAGTCTCTGAGAAAAATGATTGCGAGACAGAGAGCTAAACCAAGTCAAGACAATTTATTTTTCACTTAATAAATCTATACACACCATGGAGAGCAAAAAGAGTTATTTTTGTTCAGCAACTCATTAAAACATGCTTGAGGCTATGTGATCGTATCACATGTTTTTGAGGGGAGGAGTATGAGTGTTGCATGCTCTAAAATAGGCCATCCAATCCAGCAAGGAGTTACGGAGTGAAGTTATTCAATCAGATGATGACTGAATTGTAAAATACAAACACTTCCCCCATATGAGAGAGAAGAGACTGTTTGATTTTCACACAATTAAGATGGAAATTGTTCAACTGATACCCTCTTAGTGGCACTAATTTTACAGTTGCTGCCCTTCCAAAGGGAAGACAATCTAAGCACATGTGGCAAATCCCCCATTTCTGCTTTTTGCAAGAAGATGGTTTAGGAAAGACTGTCACTAATTGTATTGCTGTAGGGATTTTGAGCAGTGTATTCGCTAATTGCAGTTTGATTTTTAAATCAATCAAATATCCGTGATGATGCAAGTTCATTGCTGTCTGTTAATTGTACAAAATGTAGAAAGCATTGTAGATGTGCTGTGTTCCATAAATTTGGCTTGTTCAACTCAACAGTGTAAATTGAAACAAACAAAATATATCATTAATATGCTATCAACAAGAGAGTCAGGGATTACAGTACATACACACAGGCTCACATCGACTGTAAGTGCAAAACAAACCAATTCTATAAACTAGCTCACTTGTCATTTCTTATTGGATAACACAGCTTTCATGTAAAGGTTCCAGTTGCTGTAGATGTTGTCGTCCCTTAAATGGGTTGGCCGAACAATGAAAATAGTAAATAAATACACATAAACCATTTGGGTGCAAACAGAAGTCTTTCCGTCAGACTGTGTGCATCAGTAACTGTTCATTTACGTAACAGTAACATTTTAATATTCAAAAAGCATTCTGTGGATTTTATTGTAATTATAAGTTATTGTAATTGGCTTAACATGGTACCTTACTCATGAGTAAGAATCTTACTAAAGTGTTCCTGTGCTCCTTTTCAATTTTTGAAGCTTTGGGTCAAAGCAAAAGGAAAATGATGTGCTTAGATTCCATTGTAAAAATATAGCCCAAAGTCAACATCAGTACATTAAGCAGAAAAACTGTCCATATTGACGTGTATCATAATCATACATTTTTTTTTAGTTTCATCTAAAAAGTGCTTGAAGGGTTTGACCTTGCAATGAAAGGCCAAAAGATAAATTTGAGTTAGAAATCAAAACATCTTCCATCTGGATAAGTGAATAAATGTAACATAAAACTATGGTTTATCGTCCATTGAATTATTCTCATATTTTCTCTGCTTTGGAGCTGTTGTGAAGACCAAGGCAGGCTATTTATTGTGAGTGTCTGGGGACTAATACATGTGGTAAAACTGAGACGTTTGCTAGACTTGCCATGCCAATCAGTAATTTTAAAAAATGTCAAGTTTTCTGGGATTGTTTGAATAACCATTACATCTTAAAATCCCTCATGTCCCATTGTTCTAAAAGTAAGAAAACACTCAGAAAAACCATTTAATCCATAGGGGTTGTACATTGTCTAAAAAAATGTGTACACTGTAAGCAATATGCAATCTTGAAATACATTTTTCAATAACAACATGAAATGCCACTTAAATCAATAACTCTATGTCCCTGGAGTGAGCTCTGTCAGAGGGGGCCCAGTCCTGTTTAGAAATGTGTGCCGTGAACCCAGTGTGGTGTAATATTTGATGTGAGCAGCTACTATGGTCCAAAAGCAGGAAGGTTGTGGCATTGCTTATATCATTAGTATCTTGGCTTGCAAGTGTGATTTGTTGAGATTGTTGTGATTATTGTTGGCTCATAGTCACATTTTAACGCTTGTAGACTAATCATGCACATCCCTAGCAAGTATTCAGCTGTTAATAAACAGTATATATACCTCACAGAGTAAACAAAGTATTGAATCTGGTCACTGGGAATTAGTAAGTGAGACTTTGTTATGTTGTTGTTTTTTTTTAATTAAAAGATCATTAGCCTCACTTCCCATCATTATTTTTCACAGGGACTGTTATGAAGTATCCCTATTATACCGTAGTCTTTGGCATTTAAAGCTGAAAATAATCTTGAACTCACCTTTTGTTATTCTTTTTACAACAAACTGTTCTTCCTGTTGACATATTTGTTGTAAGCCATTATTGTAGTCAACCTTTTGCAGAATTCTCTTTGCTCTGGGTTTTTGTCAGCAACAGCATATTGAGTAATTGTAATAATATTTTCCTAACCTACCTGGTGGGGCCAGCAACTGAGTGAGTGAGTGGGCACTCGACTGAGCAGATAGGGATGAATGCTGGCAGCATTTGTGTTCGTCTGAAGGAGGAGTTGCCCTTGTGCCCCAAGTGGGATAATAAGGGCATGTGCTCAGGCTCGCCACTCTGATGTAGGATATTATTAACTGAGCATACACTTCAAGTCAAGCACAATAATCGGCCATTGTAATTTGTGGAGTCAAAGTCCTACAACCTTTGGAACTTTTGTTATATGAGAGCAATCATTGCAGAGAAGTCGTATGCAGTCATGTCTCGAAAAGATTTGACTGAGCACTAATCATTCAGAAGTTGCTGAATTCAGCTTTGGGGAGGCTGGGGGTCTAAATGGGTGTTGTGCATGTTATGACACTCCAAGGTTCATCATATCTTGAAAAATGGAGTTGTTTACATCACTCACAGCATACAGAGGACATGGCATCATCAAGACAGATGGCCTTCATTTTTCCACACGTTCCCTCGCATCTCCCTAATAGAACAAGCGCAGGCTGTCTGGAGCGATGTCAAGGAGGCTTTCATTTACATCCTGGATAAGGATCAATAACGTCTCTATTTAAAAATCAATCATTCCTTGTCAGCAAAGCTGAGTTGTGTGATTGTTTGAGGGGTGTTACAATTTATAGTGGGTTTTTCAGGTGACTGCAAATGTATAATGCATGTCAATTGAAGCAATTTCAGGAATATTTTGTCTTGCGATTTAATCTTATCTTTTATCTTGGTGAATGTTTAGTGTACAAAATATAAAATTGTTGGCCCCAAGGCACCACCAAGTGTAAAAGCTCCATACCAGAACATTTTGAAGTATTGAACATTTTTCATTTTTTACACTGAGTTCTTTGATAGAGGGACTAGGACCTTGTTCGCTGTAGATTTGAAATGATGGTTTCTTAGACAAACAGGTCACCAGAATGTATCAGACAGGGTCCTATCACGGTATCTGTCAGGGGCTAACAGTCACACGGTGCATGCTGGGAATTATAAGGAGCTGACATCTCTTCATATCATTGTGGTCCAAGCTACCTGTCATAGCAACAGAAATCCGTCCACCTCAAAGCAGCCAGAGGAAGGAGGTGGACCAGATGAGAAGGAGACTGCGTGGTTAGTGCTCGCTAGGCAAGAAGAGTAGGTGGACGCTCGATAAACTGAACTGAGGTCACCATCAATCTCTCACCCACAGGGAGAGATTCTTAGAAGTCCTCTGGCTCAGGATGATGAATGGTGGCTACTGAAGGAGAGGAAGCTGCTATAATATTTGGCATTGTCTGGGGCGCTCTGTAACTCCAAGTTGGAGACAAGTTTCAGTATGTTTCCAAGCCAGCAGGGTCTCTTTGAAATCTTCAATATCTGCTGTGATCCTGATCCACTGGGATTTTATATTTGAATGCTTGTCTATCAAGTCATGGCAGGGAAAATAAATCAATGTGAGAAGGTAATATCTTTGGTGCACATGTGAATAACAATTATATGAACTGGCCTTGAAGTTTTACTACAACTTTAATACAATAATATTGTTGCTCATACAAGAACCTGGGTTTGATGCTTGTTGAACTTAATTTAACAATAAACTCCATTAGGCAGAATGAATCTATACAAAAATAAAGCACAAACACTGTATTGACTGTCATTCAAAAATGAACCATCTGTTACGAGCGGGTGGGAGGGAGGCGAGGAAGCCATCCCTCTGCATTTAGGAGGGAGACGTCTTGAGGGGAGTCACGGTGAGATGGAGAAAAATGACCCTTCATCTTTGATGGCAATGAGAGAGAGGGAGAGCTGACAGTTATCCAAACAGCTTTCTGTGCAGATCCGCGGCTCAGAATCAGTCACGCAGGCAGCGAGTGTGGTGTACTGGGAGGACAGTGACCCTTGCCAACAGGGCCCCCAGAAAAGAGACTGTCAAAGAAAGAGACACTTTATACTTAAATGATGTCTGACTGGCTCTGAGAGTCGAGTGCTCTCTGCATGCAAGCATGCAATTTCATTTTTCTCTAATAACTGAAAATAGTTGTCTGCATTGATTTTGGTATCACTATGGTAGCAGCTGCTGGTGCAGAGGTACCAGTCTCCCTTTGATTTAAAAACATTCACACGATAAAACATGGATTCTATGGAAGTCTTTTTACATTTGGTTGTGAGTACTGCTACAAAATAAAAGCACAGTACACTATTGATGGATTTCCTGACTTTCCCGTGAATAGTGCAACATGACAAATATCCATCCTTTGTTGTCAGAAATAATAATCTGTCACTCAATCAGGTATCTCTCTTTTACATACAGTGTGTGTCTGGCTTGGTTTCTTGCACAAGTTATTTCAGTCAAAGCAATAAACAACACAGAAAGTAAGGCTGGTATCACATACCTTTGAAGCCTCAACAGTGTCATACTTGATCACAGTTGACATTTAGCTTTAGTTTAGTGCAATTTACCTACAAAATACCTATAAAATCAAAAAATGTAATGGCCACCTTACTCATGGTGCAAATTATAAACCAGCACAAACATGACAAATTACCAACATTATACACCATGTTTAAACAGACATATTACAAACATCTACTCCCTTATATCAGTACTGTTATTGGCCCCAAACATTTTTGTATCAATTAGGCTCTTTTGAAAACTTATAATAAACTTGTAAAATAACCTTCCTTTAATACCTTTACTTATTCATTTAATGTGCATCAAGTTAAGAACCAATGGTGATATGGAAAATCTATATTGATTCCAAGTCTTTTCAGATGAATGGGTTTTAATACTCCAAAAGATGCTGTTTATTTCTATAATGGTAATACAGTTTTCATTCATCATTTGTTTTCTTGCTTCTTAAGAGCTCAGTAACAAAGCAGCCCTCTTATCCTAGGTTTCTCCCTTACCTCCCAAAATATGTGGTTGGATTTTCAAAAAGAAACCTCTGCATGTGCTCTTGTACACCAGCACAAGATGAGTTAACCCCACGAAATAGAAGTGCAGCCCATGAAATGTACAAAACTCGACCAATCACAGCTTTATTCTCACTTTTGAATGCTGTTAAGAGGATTCGATGCTGAAAATGCCCCTAAAGGTCAAGCCCATAATTACACTCCTTTTACCTAAGTGGAGAGCATGTCACAAATCCAATCATCGTCTGAATGAGGGATACCCAATCTCCAAGAGAAAATGAGTTGGTTTCAGATAGGCTTTTACATTATTGCTCTTACATTATCCACAGACAGGCACGGGGCATCTATAGTGACCAGTGTCTCAGCCTGAACATAATTGATATCTCTCTCTTGAGGGTGCTTTTCTACAGTATTCAAAAAAGGGCTTCAGTGATGGTGTTTTCCTCCATAAATGTATTTCCCCCTAAATCATGTGCCACTTAAATGTATATTATAACTGAGGTAAACTTCTTTTTTTTAATCTCCTAGGTTAAATTTAAAAATGGAAAAAAAAACTCTCTGCCTGGAATTTGGGTTTATTTCATCCTGCAACTCTATAAAATCTTTTGTCACCTCTGGGGAAAAATGGAGAAACTAAATGGTTTTGTGATATTGTGAATGTGATTTTTTTTTTTTTTTCCCCTGAAAATAAATCTTGTGCCAAAGATATTTTTTTTGGTTGCCATTGATTTTCAGTAGGGTGCCATGATGGTCAAATGATTGGCTGGCATGTGGGATTGGCAGCAAAGTGTTTTCTCAACATTTAGTCCTAAGGGGAATGCTTTTCTCAGTCAACAAGTCAGAAATCTTCCAACCTCTCAAAACAATAATCATCACGTGAGACACCCAGCAGCTTCCTGTAAGATTGTGTTTGTGTGTGTTCTATCATACATGGGAAAGTGTGGCTCAAAACATTTTCCACTCAGCACAAGAGAGTTGGTTTTGTTGTTCAAGGTACACAATGGTTGCAAACAAATGGTACTTAAGGAATGGACTGTACAGTAAATAAAACTGCACAAGCTCCATATGGACTTTGGACTTTTTTGTAGAACATGGCAAAACAGCATTGTATATTGATTCAGGATGAAAAGTTTATCTGTCAGGTACATTAAATAGGCCATACAAATAGTAGGCAAAGATGGAGCTGCACAACTTTTTTATTTCTTTCAGGCATAAGTCTGTTGGTATCATGTGTTTTGTTTCTTGTATGCATATACCTCTCAATTGATCTGCCAGTATGTCTTCAACTATTATCTCATACTACTAGACTATCATTATGACTATTTTTGGACCGTATGCTAAATGACTCAATCATTCATGATTGTAATGATTCGTTAGTTTTTGATAAACTTGCTTTATTGTTCTTTTTTACAATGTCATCAACCGCTCCTCATTGATGTTTCACTCTTTTTATCTAAATACTCATTCCCTCCAGTGATCAGTCAATGCATACGTCTGATAGCAACGCATCTTTGGCAACTGGCTATGGTAAAAACAACCTTACCTATGTTAAAGGTCACATTTTTGTCTGTCGTGCATGTGCATTGTTGTACACGATAGAAAAGAATGCTCTTTGAACCACAAGTCTGACTGCAGGATCAAATTTGTGTTCATTCATGTTATTTCTTAAGAGGCAACAGCGTAAACAATGCTGGCATTAACTTCCATCATCAAACATGGCTGGAAAATGCTGTTGCTATGTACATGTTTGGAAATATACATCACATAACAATAATATCATCCTGAATAGAGATGTAACAATATGAAAATTTCATTTCTCGGTTATTGTTACCAAAATTATCACGGTTATCAGTATTATCACAGTATTGTTAAATGTGTTCAGAAATGTTCAAAAAGTACAAAACACAAATCTTTTTCTTTACTTTTCCCAACTACTTGAAATAACATCATGTCTTTTGCAATTAAATATGAATGGGATGCAGTAAGGTCTTAAGCCATTTTCTGATAAAGGTGCATAAGCAGCCTGCTTCTGAAATGACTGAGGAATTGACCAATAACAAAACCTCCTCCCCCGAATGGGCCTTGTCCAGTCATACCTAAGCAGCAGTTACTAAGGAAGGATATTCGTCAGGCTTTGAGCTCTGAGCCATGCGGTGAACAGTGGGTATACAGGATTTATAAATCTGACAGGTACCCTAAGAATTTCGAGGGAGATGATGTGTTTTCTCAGAAAAAGCCAAAAACGCAAGAGGATCGTTTCCAGCTGTGAATAAAACGCCACTCCCACTTAATATCACACACACATATTGACACACATATGTCTAACATCAGCTGCTAGCAAGCAAACATGAGCTAACTTACAAATGCCTGGCTATATTTAGGCCCTTTCTTACTGTTGTTTCATATATTTACACCTCTGTAAAGTCTCTCTTGCATTATGAAAGTAATCAAATCATGTTTTGAATGCACTGCAGCTGCAGTCGCTAACTGTATAGAAAGTGTCCACTGATTATTGCAAAGAAATGGAAGTTGTTTACTGTAAATGTATTGCTGTATAATACATACTGTACTGCTACAAGGGAAGGGACTTGCGTTAAATGAGGTCACCCAAACCACTGGTTTTCAGGATGTGTCTGGAGATGTGTCTGGATAAAGGCAAATAGAGCACTGACTTACTACATCGCTATGTATCCGAAATAACATGATTGCTGTGACTTAATTGCTTTAACATATCAATGTGCTTAAATTTTCTACTTCAAGATGCTGTATAAAAAGCTTGAATTCATGCTTCGTGGGGTCTGTCTGCAAGATTTCAAGCAAACCACTTTTAAAAGCTCATTTTCTGAACTGACCTTCACGACAATACTGACCTTTCCTAACACAGCAGTATGTACCAGAAATAAACTGATATTGCCGTAATTTAATTGCAACAGGCATCTCAGAAGATGGTGCAATCACAACACATTGTGTGAATTCATGCTGTAAGTATGCAAGGTGACAAGCAAACATCATTTCAAATGCTTGTATTCTGAGCCGCTGACACAGGATCGACTACGATATGCAGCTGATTCTCCACAATGGTAAAGATCTGCAAATATAATGAGTACATTTTTCTAGTTCTTCTTTTCTTAATTGTGTGCAGATTAACTTGGTAAAAAATGGTTAGTTAAAAAATTAGCATTGATGGAAACACAAGGATTGTTTTTCTTTTTTAGATGTAAGTTTTGCAAATTAAAGGAACAAGAAGGGAATATCCAAAGCAAATTGTGATAGTGTCAAACTAGAAGCCTCTCTCAAGTATAACCACTAATGATCATACTTGCCGTGAGGCACATAGTGGTTTAAATAGAGATTAATACAGACAATTAGGAAGGGGTAGAAAAAAAGTAATAAAGGTTGACTGAAGTACAAATCAGTAACAGGGGGAAGCTTCATTCTTAAAACAGTAAGAGACAGATATGTACATCTGTCCTTGTATGAGACTGTGAGAACAAAGTCATATTTTTCTTACCAGTGCATCATGAAATGCAGCTCAGCAGTACTCAGTGTGCCATGGCTCCATTCTGTTGACAATAACAGACAAACACCCTCCTCGTGAAAATCTGCCTGCTCGCTCTGCCAGAAGGGCAGCATGTGTGAGGTTGTGAACCTCCCAGGGACCCCTGTAAAGACCCCCTGAATTGTTGTAAAATAAAGTCTCCCCTCGTTAATTGAGTGTTGTTAAGAACCAACGCGATAATGAAGGATTACCAAGTGCTTACACTTGGGTGTTGGAAGCCATGTTAAAAATGCAATGCAGACTAGTTTGCTGTGTGGTGCCAAAAACAAAATTACAGTCTGTTCTTATTTTTAGGTCATGATTAATTTGCGGTGGTGCTGGTTTTGTGCTGCGTGTTAATTAATGCAAAATAAGCAAGACTATTGAATTTATGAATAACATCATCACAAAGGGAGAAATGGTCGTGCTTACCAGCCTAAGGCTGATATTCAATCATACTCAGAAAACATAGTTGTCTGGATATGACAATTATTCAGCTTGCATTCTTACTAAGCTTATATAAGCTTGTTAAATATGAATATTTTTGTAAGCAAGTACAAACCTGTCCGACCTGAATATTCCTGTTGCCTGCTGCAGATTAGTTTCAGCCACTAAAATCAAATCTGCACTCTAATATGGTGCAATAAATTCATTACTCTTCTCAGCATTTTGCTATTCCTGAAGTTATTTTTGTCAGCTTAATGTCTCCTAAAGCTAGTGTGTCATGTTGATACCTTGAGGGAAGAATATGGACAAAACTCAAATGACTCACCTCTTTCTAGGCCTAAGGTTGTCCCTTTCAATTTATATCATAACTGCTTTGGTGAGGTGAGGCCATTCTGAATGGAAAGATAACTAAAAGCCAGTTTTGTTTATGTTTTGTGGTCAGGGGGCTCATGCTGAGCAGCAAAGCTAACCTTTTCAGCAACAAAATTTTGTGGCATCCCAGAGGCTAGTCGCTCAGATTAGTACAATGGGGATTATCCCGCCCAGCTTGTGTTGATCCTTTCACTGGCTGAGACAGGCAATGCTACTGCACCCAGTACAAGAAGGTGTGGGTGGAAGCTGGGAAGTTAGCTGAGCAGATCCACCATGGCCTTACACCAAGAACAAAAACAAGCTGACAAATCTTTAATGGCAGTGGAGAAAAGAAAGAAAGAATAAAGATTACTGGCTAGCAGATATTTTGAGGATTTACTGCAACATGCATTAGTGCCAAAACAAGCACTCATCACCTTAATTTTTACTGGCAAGTAAATGTAATTCTAAAAATATAAAACCTATAAAATACTGTAAATATAATAAATAAATAAAACTCCTGTAATCTGAAAAACTTTGTTGGGGGATTTGAGAATAGTTAAAGCTCAGATCAAACACTCAGTGTTTCACATAGAGTTCAAAAATAAACATCCACTACTAGAGCGGCAGAGTGTCATCATACTGTGCAACCTGCTGACCTGCATCCTCCCGGGCATGTAGGCAGCGATGTTTACAGTGTTTTAGGCATGAGACGTGCGCTGCAACAACACCATACTCTAACCTAGTTTACATTCACAGGTAGTGCTAAGGTCTGTGTAGGACAGCAGCAGCATGTTTCTTAAAGTTCAAAGTGAATTCGACATCCTGGGTCCATCACTGTGTATTTTTTTCAGTCTTGGAGTGACAGCCCTGTGCATTATACATACATACAGACTGCAGAAGGAAAATAAAGAAGTGACCACATGATATGAGAGCTTTCAATTTGTCTTCTGACAAGTTGTCTTGCTATGTCTTTGCTGAGGTATATGTATTGCCATTTTATTCACATCACTGCATTTTCAAAATAAATTGGTGTTATTTACCACAATACCTCATTGCATAGACCGCTGTTTAAATCACACAAATATTCTGCTGTCTGTGTGTTTTGAACTTATTTACCAAGTGTTTATGGATTAATCAAGGCTCCCGGTCTGTCTGTTAGCATAACTCTCCTACTGTCTGTTTGCAGCATCCTGCTCTCTGTCAGCAGTAGCTAAGTTGAAGAGAAACTGAACTGCCTTCAGCAGGCTGACTGACAGCAGAAATTTACTGTGATCAATGATTTTCTTAATAGTTTTCATTTGGCATCATGGAAATAAATCAACAATGTATATGTTGATTGATTTTACTTGTCCTCCCATTGTATGTAGGTTTGGTTAGATGGTTAAAACACAGTGGGATATTTCTGATTTTAACTGCTGTTTATGTATAAAAATTCAACCCAAAAAAGACCTGATGCGTTAAAAACAGCAGGGGGTCTCTCTGAGATGCGAGTCCCGCTTCCACTGGGGACTGAAAATATTGATTAGAATGGAATCCTATTTGATGCACTTAAAAACTCTTATAAAAACTCATCCAGCGTGAATAACCAGTATTAAGCAACTGCTATGTGTTGCTAAGCTGTGCTTTGCATGGAAAGGCTCTGATTGGCTCATGGAAGCACAGATGGTAGTTTACGGAGTACTTGGAACAAAAAAAGAAGAGCTTTGATACATAGCACTCCATGAACAGAATAATACACTTTGATTATTGTTCGATCACATTATCGAGATAGTGATTAAGATGTGTTAAAAGCCCAAATAAGGTCTATCCAAGTCTGAATATATTATGTGTTCTGTGTAACTCATTATATATCAGTATTCGAAATGTCAGGCAACAGTATGTTAGAAATGTCACAAAGACTTTACCTATGAATGCAAAATACAGTGAGTACTATTTTGGTGAACGACATGAGTGAATGGAGGGTTAAATGTTGCAGTAATTGTAGCCTCAATTGAAATTGAAATGATTGTTCTTGTCAGCAGATGACTGCTCCACCTCTAGAGAATATTTAAGAGGTGTCAAACAAGATCCCTATTGCTTCCAGGAGACTTTGTTGACAATGAAAATAATAGGTTTGGATGGCTTAATTAATACACCAAAGCCCTTTATTGGTAATTTGCCACAGTCAGAAGTCCACGACAACATGCCCTTCTTTCTCTTGCCCTTCTGTAAGTAGTGCAGGTGATTCAAGTAATACTGTTGCCTCTTTGCTGATTTGCCTGATTTTTTCTCACGAGTTTATCCACCTATTTTTATTTGATCTTCGTATGAAGTAATATAAAGTATACTGCTAGTACTGCAAATATGACATATTATGTTGTTAAATTTACTGATAGTAAAATATGTGTTTGTGCAAAACAAACCAATTAAACAATTTGATTGCTTTTGTTTGCACCAAAGGAAATGAATTGACACTGCTTGACAATTTTGTTATAAACCATATAAAAAGGGCAGATCATATAGATAGAGTACACATTTTTTGGGGGGAAATCACACTAGAAACACAGCAAATCTGCCATGAGAGTGGGACACAACCTGAGACCGCAACGAAAAGGGCAACATACACCGTTTTAAAATTAATTTTAAAACAGCCCAGTATAATGGGTAGCAGTTTTAGGCAGCTCTTAACAGTTTCTGCTTCTGAAGATAGTGTATTTTCCCCCTTTTTTTATTTTAAGGAAACAAGCTTTCTAAATCTTCTAGTGGGTTTGGTGCTCATAAGATTAATTATTTTCAAGAAATTCTGGCAACTTGTTTACTTATGTAATGTGAAATTTCAGAATTTTATACTTTTCAGAAGATGCACAGCTTTGTAAAGTTTATTACCTTGACCAACCAATTAAATTGACCAGGTTCATATTTTCTGTTAACCTAATCACATATATATTATTGTAAGCTCCTATGTCCAATTTGCAGGACAGAATTACCAAATATTTACTTTTGATTGAGTTTAACAACAATGAGGCATTACATAATTTGTTCAATAAAGGATGCTTGCAATTGCACCGTTCAGTATATCTCATGGTGTTTAGAAAACATAAATCAAGTTCTTCAAATGGGCTATTAATCAGCTGCCTTCTGAGAACCAAACACAAAACAGACACAATGAAAAGCAATTACAGCATTTACTAGTTAAAACATATTGTTCTTCCTAAATACTATATACAGTGGTGTTAATCTTTTCTTATCTCTGGTATGCAGGTTGGGAATATTTTTATTAATTAAATGTGTATGCTTAAACCACTTTATCTATATTTCAGTGTGTCAGGGGTGGCTTTCTGTCTGTGCTGTTGGGCATGTGGTTGTTGACACGCAGTCAATGCTTTTATAACATGAGACATATGAGCGTGCCTATTTATGTGGTGCTGCTTACAAGAATATATTAGTATTACTGTTTCTGACTGTACAGCCTAAACATCTGCTTTTGCCATGTATCTATCTATCTATGTGTGTGTGCGTTTGTGTGCAGCTTGACTCAATGTATGACTCCCAGCCTGTGTTCTGCTCATTGAAGCACAAACATGAAAATCATTTCAAGTAATTATGGGTTCTGCTCATAGCACAAATACATTACACCCACCTATATGCAGCAGTGAAGACCTAATTTGCATTTTAGACCAGTGTCGTTGCTATTGTAACTGTATCACGTATTAGTAGTAGTAGTAGTAATTATTTGTGGTAGTGCCAGTTGTAGTAGCCTAATTGTTTTTTCCTAAAATTGTTTACAATAGCTGCATCTTCAATCCCCAAAGTACAATTTTCAGCCACTGTTACTGCTTATGGATTCAGGCCCACAAAATAAAGATGAGCAGTAGCAGTCAGTTGAGTATGCATAAGCTGTGAGTCACTCACACCAAGGCTGAATCCCATTGTGTGGACTCTGGACTACAGGGCTGAACGCTTACGAACTTGGATGACACATTTTTGAGATCTGAAGGCTGTAAGTCCACAAGAGGCTAAGTGTCTGGGTTAGGAGAGAATGTGCCAGTCATTGTGAATCATAAAGAGAAGCAAATGTGATCTCAACTGACCAAATGTGCGATATTTCATGACCAAAATATAGGTAAAGCGTGAATGAAACATGATAATAATGGGTACATGGTAAATAATAAATATAGTGTCTTTGTAGCATGTAAAAGAATACATATCCAGATAAACGTTTGCTCTGGGGTTGAAAAATGTGAGTGCAAATATAACTGTGGATACCAAGTAGGCATCACATACAATAACATTTTGTTCAGTTCATCATGAATAATGGCTTCCCAGAAACACCCCCAGCTACTGTATACCTGTTCTAAGCCCTGAAAAAATATATATGTACATAAAAACATTAAGGATGGATGATAATCTTTGTGAATAGTGTCCCTGCAAAGCTAAACTATGAAAATGTTTGTGCTGTGTACATTTTAATCAATGTATTTTATTCGCTGCTATGGAATATGACAGCAAGTCATCTTACTGAATTAAATCCAAAACAAGTCTGTTTTGAAAATAGGAATTTTGCCCATAGGTGTAATTAATATACTGTTTCTATTGCTATTCTATTTCTTTTTACTTTGGGATGTGCTAAGCCTCATATGTGGCAATGGTGCACCTGCAAAAGAGGTCGTAGAAGTTGAGAGAAGGACTTTTGAGCAAAAATGCAGAAAGGATAAGCTCTTTCTTGCCTTTTACCTGTGCATTTCTATTTTATATGGTCAAAAACAGCATTATGGTTAATCATATTTGAAAACCTGAGAAAAAGTCTGTATAGCAACTAAGGAAATTTTACCTTCAAAATAAAGACCCAGTTCCAAGTCCCTGTGTCTAAACACTGCTTGAAGCCAAATAGAATGTCATTACCTCTTGGGAAAAGATGGCAAAGAAGCTCAAAGTAGCCTACAGTTAAACTGAATGAATACAGTGGACTATGGGTAATTCCTGTCTTATGTTTACTGGAAAAAGGGTCATTAGATTTATGTAATTTTGTTTTTCATTGGTCTTACTACTCACGTATGGGGGATTCTAGCCATTCAGTAAAGGGAATTTGAGAATAGAACATAACTATACAATTAACGATTAAAACTGTACAATTTAACTCTAGATAATGCCAGTAGCTGAAATTGAACAAGTGCACCCACATTGCATCTGTCTTACAGTTAAGTCCTGTTTTCCTCCCTGTCTGTTAATTGTAAAACCTTTATTTGTCCACAGCTTGTGAACCTTCGTGACAATGCCATCTGTGGTTGCTAGGGAGATTTAGGACGCAGCTGCAGAGTCTCAGCTCATGACTTGCAGTGATGCCAGTGAAATTTTGATACTGCCATCTTAGTTTCGACTCTAACTCCAAAACCAAATTGACTCTTAAAATGCCGTTCCACAACAATGGCAATTGCAAAACATATCAAATGTCTGTTCTTTGACAGAAAAGTGAAAATACTTTATTTCAAAACTAGAGTCCCTGGAGAATGTAATCTTTTTGTTATGCCGCCAATGGCAGAGACATAACATAATGTAGACACATTATTTTCATTAAATGGACTGGTCATCCTTTAGACTTTTAAATTGACTTTAGGCCTTTCAATCGATAAAAATATTTAACAGGGATTAAATGCAGGGTTGTCCTTTGTTAATTACAAATATTTTTTTTTGGTATTTAATACTCTTATCAACATTGGAACATTATTGGAAATTAATTATAGTTAGTAGTTAGAGGGCTACACAACTACCAGAACTGGAGTGACGTCTGCTTAATAATATTTCCTACTGCTGGTCATAATAATCTCTCCCCGTCTCCCCGTGATCTGTGATCTGGGTTAAGTCCAATCGTCTCTGATAGAAGTCTGTGTAGTTTGTCACAACTCCTCTGTTACTTGTGTGGTCATCGTTCAAGTTGTGCCACTTCGATACAGTGGTTGTTACTTCATGTGGAACCTTGTCCTCCACAGTGTAAATCGGCCTGCCGCAAGCTAGTTTTTTAAGTGCTAATGGGACTCTCTAAATCATTAGCTGTGTTTGGCTAGCAAATGATATAAAGTAATGTAAATAGTGTACTGCTCTTCAATGGACCCATATGGCAGGGCTTTGTAGTTGAACTTGCTGTTGAACATACCCCTTTCTTTATCTATTCCTTGCTAGATACAACTTCTGGCAAAGCATTTTTATAACACAGTCTGCATAAATGCCTCAAAATAATTAGTGGTGGGGAAACAAATGTGCATTACGCTTGATTATTATGTTAACTTTGACAGCCCTTATTAAATGTCCAAAAAGGAAAAACAATTTGCAGTTTGTCAGAGCCCTATGACTTCATTGTCTTGTTTTGTCCAACTGACAATCAAATTGTTTGGCATTTTTGCTTTGAGATTTATCAAAATAGTTGCATTCAATTTGTGTAGATGAATTAATTGAATAATCAGCTAATAGTTTCAGCTCTATTCCAAAACACTTGACTGCACAGATAAGATAACCTCACAAAAAGAAAATAACTTGCTACAACTGTGTCAGTGGGCAAACAATTAAATTTCCTCTTCTCCACCCTGACCCAATTAACACAAGTGATGGCACAGTATGACAAGCATTTCAATCGCCACTCAGTTAAGTTATTTGGCTAATAAAACCGTGATCTCTTGTTGTACAGTGAAGATGACATCACAACATGGATTTAGTCAGTCAAGCAATGCAACGAGTCCATCAAAAGTCAGTGAGTGTGTTGATAGTGCGCATCAACTTCAATTAAATACTGATTGTGAGTGTTTGCATGGAACAGTGCACATCTTGCTGTCCTGTTTATGATTATGGTCTATTGACTGGAGCATCATCTTTTTTTCTACAACCTACTCTCTGTGACATGAGACATCAACAGTTATCTTTAGTGGGAAGGTTCTGGATAAAGGTCACAAGGACACAATTTATATGGCAATGATTGCTCTTTTGGGAGAAAATACCACAGCATCTACACAATAGTGACATTACTTTAGCCCATGTTTCTTTTGAAGGTGTCCTGACTTCTGTCCTTCATTAGGTTAAAGGTCAGCTGATAATGACTTTGGTCCTTAAGACTGTTTTAGACTTAATATTTGCACTTTTTATTGCACTAAATGAATGATGGTCAGCAGTAAATTAGTTCCTTTGCTTCTTCTTTATCTCTCTCTCTGTCTTTCTTATTGTCTGTCACATCACAGTCATCACCTTGCCAATCACCTCCCTCAGAGACATTCGCGTTTGATGGTTTGATCAGACAAAAAAGGAAATTACTATCATGGGAATTTCTGATTGATGGCACGAGCTGTCTGTCAGTACACCACAGGACGTGGGGGAAAGGGCTTGGCGCGGCATTTGTAATACTTGGCTCTATGCATAGCAGTGTCATCTACGTACATCTTACACCACTTTATTCGATATGAACATGTCAAGTAATTTTGTATTTGTGTCACGCTAGTTGTTTTTCTTTGTACTCTGTCATACATCACCACATGACTTATCATCTGAGCACAGTGTAGTGAGGGTCAGAGGAATGGAGATTTGTATTTGTGTCATGAGTGATGAGAAAATGCATTTCACTTGTTGGATATTTTAACCACCATGTGACAGTTGTAACAGGATATGATTTAAGGACATTTTAAAAAGTCCCTGTCTGGGACTTAAACTAAAATACTGATACCAATTGATCATTACAGATATGAAATATTTTTTGGGTGTTGGCTTAAATGTTACCCTAATTATTTTATAACTTAACACTGAAAAGATCGACATTTAATTGTTGATTAATTAATTAATTAATTTTTGATTTTTTAATTTTCCATAACTAAGCAAGCAATTTACAAAGGCCACAATTAAAAACATTTTCCTGGAATTTGACTCCTCTAAATGTCACCTACAAAATATTACAGGGATAGTTGTACTATATCTTTTGATCCAG
>JAOWBC010001868.1:20237564-20267983 GCA_028566105.1 Hypoplectrus providencianus | reverse complement strand
CCTCATCAATCCTGTCTTTTTTTCTTCATATTACGCAATGCATTCTGGTCAGACGCTGTCCCATAATAACGGATAAATTGAAAGTCTTTACATTTTGGGGGGAAAAAATTGAAATGCTCAAGAAAAATTAAAGTGATAAATAAAAATACAGAAAGCAATTTTAGATCTGTATTACTTTAGACTAATATACGAGTTCAGACTTAGCTTCACGCCAGTAAATTAAGACCAAGCACAAAAACATAATTGAAAAGGTGCCAATGGTTTGAAAAAAAAAAAAGATTTGGCATCTGATTACCAAATGAACACAGTCCAGTAAACACAAGAACACCTTTGCAAATATCAAAACATTAGTCTCCTCAGATTTCCTATATCACTGATATACAGTTAATAGCTGTAGCAAGAAAAAAAATAAATGCAACTGGATGGACTAAGTCCCCAGAGTAAGTACTTCTGTAACTACAAGGATTTAGTTGTTGGTACTGTGAATGTAATGTTAAGGCTTACCTAGTTTGCAGAAGTAAAGTAGACCCCATTACCCCAGCTGTGTATTTGTATCATCCTTTGATTGACTAGGGTGTTTACATTTCAGTGTCCACAGGACTGGACTGTATTCGTGGTGCTCTTTTTGTTTTTGCGGGGGGATCGTGCTGTCGTGTGTGAATTGGGGCGCGTGGCGAGGTTACTATGGTAGTTTTTAGCTAATTTGTGTCTGAAACCTTGAATATAATGGAGTCAAGACCACAAAATGTCTACAGCCAAAGTTACCATGGCAAGGCAGGTAGAAACAGAAACAGCTTTGCTAAATGATAAACTCTCGCTGTAGGCTCAAAATACCTTGCTAAGCCAGTAGTCTTGCTTTATGGTACACCTTTCATTTCTGGGATCTTTGCTATAAGTTGTTTCCTCCATTTCCATATTTCCACCATTCTGACGCTATGCATCATGTTGTTATGAAAGTCTTTATAGTGGAGGATTGATGCTATACTGTGCAGCAACTTTTCATTTATATTTCAGAGGTAATTAAGCTAATGGTCTTGTGCACAAACAAGGAAAAAAGATGAAAGTGCCCTCCACATACCTGCGTATACCCTCAAGTCTTCTTGTGATTTCATCCCCATTTATCAGTCATCACCCACTTCTGAATTAAAGAACTGTCTGAGAGTGTTTCTCCACTTCTCCATACAGCTGTGCGTCGGCTAAATGATAGCTTCGTTCGCTTCATTTCCCCTGTTGCGTATATCTTTGAGCTGGGAACCACAGGTGCCCTTTCAAGTAATCCATTTCCTAGTCCTGTATTTGCATATATGCATTATGCATGACATAATGGCATCCCTAGGAGAGGGTCCAATGAGAGAGCACTATTTTTAGTATGCACCTGGCATCAGTGCCGCCCATCCTGATATCTCAGGTTCAATTACAAAGGTTTGGTGCGGTAGTAGCAATGAAGGACTGAGGTGTGCGGGCTGGGGATGGATGTGTAAAACTCTCCCATACTGTTTCCTGTCTTTCTCTACCCCCGAGTTGAAAGAGTTTTCTCACAATGCAATCAGGGAAATGAAAATATTAACACGCTTTTGAACAAAACATCACTCAGTCAAGTTAGCAGAGTGGGAATAAAGCAGACCTTCATCATGCCAGTATATCAAAAGAAAGGAAATGTAGAAAAACATTGCTCCTCTGCCACACAACAAAGGAAAGAAAGAAAAAAAATCTGATGAAAAGAAATTGTTCTATTTTTCATTTTGACATATCTTCTGTCAGATTTTTGTTCGTGCTCTGTCTATCTGTGTGTCTGCCTGGGCATGACACACTCCCTTTTCTGTTCAAATCAATTACATTCAGTTCAGTAGGCGTCGCAGGCATGACAAGATTATATTGACAAATGGAACAATAACAGTAAATGTGAAAATCTTAAGGCAGATTTTCACACTTTCACTTTACAGTTTATAGATTGTATCACAGATGTAAATATAGTAAACTCTATTCCAAGATGAGTCAACCTTATAAAGCAGTTAATTTTATTTCTCTGCTTTCCTGCCTATTCCAATTTTTGTTTCACTCTGAATTATTTCTATGACATGTAAATATATTTGCTCTTTTTCAGTGGGTTGAAATGAGTGTCATTCCCCCCAAAAAATCTTTCATGGAGAGATTGGGGGTTGGAGGGCTGGCACACATGACATTTCCAAAAGAAGTAGCAGGAGCCTGTTTTATCCCACTTTCTGTTTTGGGGACATGAGTTGTGTGTGAAAGAAGTGGGACAGCTTCCCTTTGAATGACATTATCTTGAGCAGAGTCCATTCTGCCTACCCGCTCTGCAGTGCACAGATTTCGCTCCAATTTCCAAGAGGGCAGATACTTCCTGATAAAGTTTAATTTTACCTGTAATCAAATCGAGATTGAACACATTATATGATTTTGTTAGGTCATGCTGCATTTCTAAGCAGCCCCAAATTACTTGGTGCATAAATGTATATGCTGGCGCCTGTGTATGTGATGACGGTAAGTCTATTGCAGTATGAGGGGACAGACTGAGATTGCTATCTCCATGATGGATTGCCAAGTGCAGCTGCTTTAAAATACTATTAGGACATAGTCCCCAGCTTGCTAAAGGGTATTCGCTAATGTATTGCTTCTCTTGGGACTGAGTTCGTGTCTGCTCTAGTTTAAAAGTTTGCAACAAATGCACCTACAAAACAAGACAGCAGAGTCTTATTGTGTGTGTGTGTGTGCATGAGCAAGTTGAGCAGAGGAAGAGACACAGCAAGAAAGCTTGTGTTCACTGATACAAAAACATCCGGTCACAGTCACACTGCTGCATCTTCAGCTTGCCTTGTTCTGGCAGAACAGTTTGGTTATGCAATTAAACCATATAAATTGATAGCACAGCAAAACAACAGTCCCAGTTTAATTCCTGCTCAATGACATTGCTGCTAAGCCGACCCCTGCCTCTAGAGGTGTAGTACAGGAAAAACCTCATTAACTTTTTGTGTGTCCCTCATTATTATTTTTTCCCAGAGAACAGCCCACTCTTATCTAAATGATTAGAAGTGCAATGAGGAAAATTTTTAGTAATCAGACCAACATGAGCAATGTAACCCACACAAAGCCCAGCAGGGATGTTCCCCAAAGAGATGCAAATGATCCTGCTTCTATGCATAAGTGGCGAAAGAATTACAGAAGACAGGGCTATAAATGGTGGTCACAATTCATGTCAGAGTAACAACGTCCCCTTATACACACAAGTTTTACAGACTGTGTTAGTTATGTGTGTGTGAGAGTAGATGAGTGTGAATGTACTTTGTTTTGGTTTTTCCCATCTTGAAGTCAATAACTCAGCCATGACATAAATGATTTATGCTTAGCATCATCTGAAAATGTTGGTTTCAGCATGCTCCAAGTATTGATCACTGTGTATTGACTGAAGACCAAGGTGTCAGATTCAATTGGGAAAACATGAGGGTGCTGTATTAATGTGCTTTTGTTTTTTCCCTCATTAAGCTTATCTTCAATCCTTTGTGCTTCTCTCTGATGTTGTTGTCTGACAGGAGCGTACAAGTGGTTTCACTGTACTTGTGGTTTATCTGAAAGTTCATTTCAGCTGCCACTGACGCACAATTGAAAATGGTCTGAATGAAATCCCATTTTCTAACTCTGAATAGCATTAAACATATGGTTTGGTTCTCAGGCAATTAGCTTTGTCTGAGTATAAAAGCGCCATTTTTCTTCTGATTTAACAGCCCACCCTAAAGTCTTGCGATTCAGTTTACTTCTCTGACTTGTCATTTATGCATTTATCGTTTGTAATGTAATTTTACCTCCTCTTGGGTTTTCTTGTCAGCTTGAAAAAACACACTCATGTCTTTGAGAAGCCTTTAAAGGCTCCTTCTGTTAATTTCTCTCTCCTGTACAAATATGTGTTTTAGTTCTCTTTCATTCTAGGGTTTACCATTTATATGCTTGAATAGATAAACTTCTAAACCAAGCAATGGTATTTTTGTCTGAGGCTTACAAGCTTAATCCACATTTGGGGGGGAAAAAGGCTGTAAGCCAAATATTATTCCAATACCTAAATGCCATGGTGCAGCCGGCTTCTGAAATAAGTACTTTTCAGGACAAGCTGGCAAATGCTAAAAAATCCACAGTCCACAGGGATGACTGCAGAAACGCAAATCGTGTAATTGACTGAATATTGTTTTTATCCAAACACTGCTTTATACACAGCCATCACCCTCTAGCCTCAGGGCTCACTGTTCAACCGCTGACAGACACAACTGCTCTTGAGAAAAATGCAATTTTATTTATTCAAATTTTATTTAACTTCAAAATCTGCCCAAGTCCATTAACTATATTTCTGCAGAGAAGTGTACTTTTTTCTAATCTGATAACTTCCGTTGTTTATCAAACCTCTAACTAAATAATTGTCTCCATTTGGTGTTTATGTTTTTGTGTTTGTGTACTTGCCTGCATCGCAATGTGTAAGTGAAACTTTTAAGTATCCTGATTCTAGTTTTTATTGACTGGGCTGTTCTAAGAAGACGTGCTTATCGAGAGCCCTCAGGGCATTCGCGTTAATCCCCAGGAAAAGATGACATCAAATGGAAGCAGAGCAAGGGATTATGGGGGATGTTGTGGAGCATGATCAGCTGCCACTGAGGACTGGATGGACAGGAAGGAATCCTCCTCAGGTGAGAGCGAACAAACCTCAAAAAGTCTTCTGGGTGGAATGAAGAAAAAACGCAACCAGCGTATGAATTAACCATTACAAGACATGGGAAAGCTTCACCTCTGCCAAACCAACCAGACTGGTGCATTAATTTTAATCAGACCAACATGAGAAAGTAAAGGGTGGAGAGTAGTTTTCCCACTGCAGGCAGTCCCTACAGTCTGTGTCTAATTCAAACAGTTCTTACTCCACTACCTCTGTTAAGTCCTGGAGCGTGCCAGGTATCATCTTCTTTAATTCAGTCCTTGTGAAACCAACTTTTCTTGTTTCACATGCAACAGTACTTCAGTGTGAGCTGAGATTTTCTGCCTCTGTTTACAGGCATAAAGATGTGATGCTATTACTTCTAAAGTAAGCTTAAATGCCGCTAAAATTCCATGTATTGGTCCCATATAAATAGGCCCCAAATACATGGATGTACCATTGTGCCCTTGGCACAGCAAACCCAGCATAGACAGAGACAAAATGTCTTTGAGGAAGAATCCAAATCTCATAGCTTGAGGGGAAATTTCCTCTTAGAGAAACCAGTATGGGACTATATAACATCCAGGCTCACATCGTTCCCTCCAAAGAGGCAATGTTTTCTTTTCTTTTTGTTTGTCTGTCTGCTGTATTTAATGAAAACTACTGCTTCAATTTCTGTGAAACTTGGTGGCATGGTGTATGACAGAGGAAGCACCCATTGAATCCTGGAGAGGATCAAAATCATGTGACAGATACATTATTATCTGACCCTCTCTTTTACGTTAATAAGGGCATTTGTGCTGCAGTCCTGTTGCTGCAGGGAATAAAAAATTTACAATCTCTGTTTGCTGGGCTCCAGAGTGCATCCAACAACAACATTTTCTCAAATTTTTTATCGAATCGTTCTTCATTTTCCCAACTCCAGACACACTTAATGTTTTTACTCCTACATGTTAGCTCTGAGCCAGGTGTGCTCAAAGATGAATCCCACTTAATCACTTGCACAAGCACAAGTTGCAGGGATGCCGCCAGAAAAGGGCTGTATGATTGAGAACTTCGTACTAGAGAAATCTACGAATGCTAAACAGAAAAATCAAAATCCACCTAAAAATTAAATGATGTAAAATAACTGAATGAATAGTAATGATTGTTACATTTTTGCATTTACACATTGCATCTGTGGGAATAGATTGGATGAAACACATATATTTGCTTTTGCTCATTCAAGCAAAATGGCAAAAATTATGACAAATCAAGTTCCTAGTCATGCATTGATATTTTTTATTTTTTTGCCCTGTCTGATCAACATTGATTAATTGCATTGTCCAACAAAAAGGAATTGATATATTAGTACTATAAGGAGGACTGTGTACTTACTTTTCAAAAGTAATTAAAAAACGTCTTACCTTTGTATCTTGAACTCATTCTGTAACCTGAGCTCTTCACCACAACTGAAGCCTGGAAACCATAAATAATCCCCCATTGAAGCTGATCTAATGAGCAGAATCACTTGTGCTGTTAAATATTTGTCTTGTTCTTTTCTCTAATTACACATTAATGGGCCCATGCTGAGTTCATTTGTCGCAGCGTGAACTAGTAGTAAATAATGGCTCTTTAGGGGTAGTTCACAGGAGACTTGACTCATGTAGAAAGGGCCTCGCCTATTGATCTCACCTTGAGTTATTCGGCTGGCGCTGAGAAAAACTAGTGCATGTCAGCTCACTGTTGGACTTTCATTTGAAGGTCTTTATTCCCATGTTTGTAGTAATCAGGCTAATTCCGTTGCAAAGTCACTCTTCGACTTTTGGAAGCTGGAGGAGGAATCAGAAAGGCGAATTTAAACAAGGTCATGTTTTTCCAATCCAGACAACAGGCCTGGGTCAGATAGAGTTTGCAGATAATTACTTTTGTTTGGTTTCACACAAAAGACAACTCTCAGATGTTCTTAAAGTTTTAAAATCTTTGATCTTAGATGTGCTTTTCAGTGCAGTTTTGCTAAGCATTGTTGCAATTTTCATTTTTTTCTGTTTCCACTTCTCTCATCTGTGCTCATTTATTGTTCATCTTCTACTCTGACTGACTGCCTTTTGATTAGTCTGACTTAGATGTGGGTGGTGTGACACTGAATCCATATTTCAATTTGTTTTCATCAGAGATTTTGCCATTTCATTAAATTACAAGAATATATACTACAATAAATATGCAGAATTATCATTAAAGGTAGTAAATTCTAGTAAATTGACTGCATTTGTAACATGCTTTTCTTGTTTTAAAGCAAACAATTAAAGCACTTTTATACTGCATGTTCACCTATTCACACACACATTGATGCACTGGTGCCTGAGGCTATAATGCAGGGCTCCACCTTGTTAACACACTCACATGCCAAACACACACTAACGGCACAGCTTTCAGGACTTAGTATCTCGACCAAGGACACTTCGACATGTGGACTGTTAGGCCAGGGATCAAATCAATATCCTTTTGATCACTGGACCACTGCTGCTACACCAATACCACCTGAGCCTTATAATGCGACAATATTTAAATTATCAAATTCAGTCAATCATCTCCCATTACCTAAACAATGCAATAAAATAGTAATAATACCTGCTGTATTTGAAAGTAAAAACATTGGGAGTAAATATATTAATTTAATATTAGATAGTATAATATTCGGCACTCGTACTACTCTACATTCATCACTTGTTGAAATTACCCCTATTGCAGATTTTATGATCATTGTTGCCTAGTCTGATAGTCAGTAAGATCAATTATACATGGACTCAAAGAAACATGTTGAAAAAGGTTTTGTTTGAAAGAAATTAGACACTCCAAAAGACAGAGGTGCACACAGACATTTCTACCAGTACTTTTCCATGTTAATGTGAGGGATTCATGCCTACAGGGACACTGTATCTTCTCTCTGCAATGTATATTCTCATAAACTAACTGTATTGCAGAGGTTTTTGTCTTTCCATGGTTTTAATTTACATTCTGAGGATTACAATGATCCAGCCATCAGGTTAAATACTCCCAATATAACTGCCATATCAATTTTAACTTGGCAGCTACTCCCTTAATATCCCCGGGTGTTTGAGCTGATTGTGGGTAATGTTAGAAAAAAAATGAGCAGGACATTTTAATGGCATTATGTGCTTTTTATTATGACCTTGAGGGGATCTCAGTACTTTTGAACAATCTTTCCACCAACAAATCCTCCAAATTAAGCAACCAAATACTTATTTAGTTTCCTCTCAGAACAACACATACAAGTAGTAATAAAATTATTATTTTTCTAGTTGACATAATCGTAAAGTTTTCACTGCAGATATATTTGGGAATTAGAAATAATGAATGGAATACTTCAAACCTGGATAGAATAAAAAATACAACATAAACTGTTCTTAACACCCAACCCATCCCCTGCCTTAAGAAGGCTAACATAAATATCAGGTTTTATTTATACAACCACTAATCAGCTCAGGTCTGATGAAGAGGACCATGAGTGCACATCCCTCTCTCTCCCCGAACAATCTAATGACTGAAATAATTGTAATCATCCTTGAGTGTCCTGGATTCTTATTACTGTTATGAACACTTAAAATCTAATGTCCCCTATAAATCATACCTCATCTCAGTGTCAGGGTGACCTGGTAATTAAGGAGATGATCCTTAGCCAGGAGGATTGGGTTCAGGCCCCTTTGACAGCAACCCGCTGAAGAGTCCTTTGGCAAATTATGTCAGGTGCTGTGCTGACATTACAGTCTGAACCCCAAATGAAAAGACTGTGTCTTCTTTGAACATTAATGAAATATCACTGTAGAATATCCAAGGCATACAATTTATTCATGAGCAGCATGATTTCAAAGGTTAATCATGTTGGCTATAATTTGGATAATCAATTAATTGTCATTAATCTTCATCTATCACATAAAAATGTGAGGTATACTTTTTCAGCCTCTGAAGTGCCGGTATATTCAGCTTCTTCCATTTTAGAAACTAAATATCTTTGGGCTTTGTGGTTGAACAAGACCATTTCTGCAATAGAAAAAAAATAAATCGGGTTGGCTGGTTTATAAACCAATACAAGCTTTCTGCAGATTTATTGGTATTTATCAATATGTTGTCCATTGGACATTGGTTTATTAAAAATACATGTCAGCTTTACATAGTTGCATCCTACAACATAAGGAAACATTCTTAAAATAGTTTGTTTTTGTGATGTATTGTCTTTCTCCCTTACTATGCTGTAGGTGCACAGCGATGTGGTGCTTCCACAGGTTTAAACCTTTTGAAGTCTAAACAATAGTTATATCAAAGCTATTTTTTTTGTCAAAAACCTTCAAACATAGGTACTTTCAGAAAGCTATGTCAATTAGCTAACTAATTCTTTAAAACTTTCAGAATTTCAGAATTGGATAGTCAGACTTTGAAGATGTTACTCCAGTGCTGTTTCCCTCCAGTGATATGTTTGTTCAACACTGACAAAGTGGGTTATAAGTCAAAGACCAGCTGCTCTCTTTAGAAATTTAACCAGCACCTTCAATTCAACCTCTCACTGTTTGAAATCCTTTTTTATTTGCTTGGCTACAATCCAAGGCAAGAAACAATCTTAACCTTATACTAGCTGGGGATATCTCCTGTTAACTATTTTATTGAGTTGTGAACTGTTTTTTCTAGTTTTAAGCTATTTTGTTGAGGTGCATTCAGTAAAAGGCATTCAAACCCTCATGCTGTCATTATCCAATATCTCAACATTGTGAAGTCAACATTTATTTCATAATGATTAGTCAAAGTGAGAAACTCTGAGTTGTGAATTCCCAAACTGGCGAGTAACACAGCTGTGATCACAGCAAGTGTGTGGATATAAGTTTAACTGCTGATGGCAGAAAATGTTGTTGGATATTTTCTTAACACGCCATATATCAGTATATATCAGTATTTAATAACGACAAATAATTATCAGATTAATTTATAATGAAAATATTGATTTGTTTCAGTCTTGATCCAGTGGCTGAAACAGTTTGATAAGAAAAAAGAACACCTGAGCCCCTCCCCTACCTGTCCCCCTTCTGCCTGTGATGTCTATTTTAAGTACTGGATGTCTTCCTTTTCAGCAGCAATTTATCAGGACTTTAGACATCTAACTATTAGATACTTAAATATAAGCTCTTCTGTATATATCATGAAATCAATACCTTTGATTTTTGGCATGTCATAGGCAATTTTCCCCCATACCTATTAACCACTAGTGTTATACTGGTTTTATTAGTCTCGTAAATTAATAAAACTAGTGGATAAGTAAGCCATTATGAGTAGTAAAGTGGAGCTGTTTGTTAAATAGGAGACAGATGAAGGTTGCTAAGGTCAAAGACAACACTTGGTTGCATCCAACTAATTATTTTCCAGAATGTTCATTAGCTTAGGAAGAGACTTGTGGGTATGGCTGTCCTCTCAACCTACTTTACAGTCTCTCACAGGAACATGGCTCATCCAAAAACTGCGTAGTTCTGGCCTCTACCCAAGACTGCAACACAGTTGGAGAGCAGAGGAGGCAGGGTGAGGGGAGGCTGTGGCTGCATCTCTACTCGTGCCTGAGAGAAAGCGGGGAGTGCTGTTGTATCACGGTTAATCACCGGTTCCTCTTTCAGTGGTTGAAGGGAAGGAGGGCAGCCAGAGCACCCCCTTGGCCCTGTGACGGAGCTGCACCACAGGGTCCCTAAGGTGTCTGTGGAGACAAATCCAGAATCAAATTGATTTCAAAAGCCAAGGGACCAATGTTTACCTCATCAAGCACGCAACTGAGTGGAGAGCATAAACAAAATGAAAGGAATAAAAGAGCGGGTAGGGTTATCATGTGTGCAGTGACCCTCTAGTAATGACACTCCCTGCTTCCCCACCTGCACCTTGCCAGTTTTCATATCCCACCTTATCTGCAGTAGACGGAGGTGGTTTACTGATAAAATTCTGAGTGTTCCTGGAGCTGGGTTTTCTCCAGGCACAATTATCTTACCAACGCAGTCATTCCAGCCTCTGTCGAGCGGATATGAATTGCCTCAATAAGAGGGCTGCCTTCCTTTTACCCTCCCTCTACTGGTAGTTGGTTGTTGATCTCCCTTTAGGGCTCCGCTCTGGTCTGTCAGAGAATCAGCCCCAGGCTTAACTTGCATTATCAGCTGTGTTGATGCAATTTCTTTCTTCTAGATTGCCTAAACATGGCTGTTGGTTGACTACTACTACCTGTCACTGACTAGACTTTTTATGATTTGACTACAAATTACAGGGCAAAAAAACAAGACAAAAATGACAATAGCTGTCAACCAAATGTGTCTTTTTAAAAATCAAAATATCTTTATTTGGCTAACTCATAGGCTAAAGCTCTTGATTTCTTGAACCACAAGTTAAAATGCATCTCATCTGCAAGTTTTGAAAAAAATAATAAATTTGCTTCCATTATCATTTGTGATTTTCCTTGCAAGTCATTGTCATATTGGATTTTCAAGATCAAAGTTTTCCTCTATGGAATTTAAAGATGTGACAGTTATCAGAGGAGTTTCAATGCCTTTGAAGAGAAGTGCATATAAACACCAAACACGTCATTATGTAAAGTATAGCTTGTAATACATAGTTTTAATGCCTTTCTGAAGTCCATGCAAATGCGAAAAGCCACAAAGGATGTTGCAGAAAAACCTCTTAAAATCAAAGGGTGTTAGAAGTTTGGTCTTAGATGTTAATCTGACTATAAGTAGCCATTTACAGAGTACAAAGACAAAGCCTGCTGTCAGCGTTCGGTGGTAAATTCTCTATCTGCATGCAAGGGTGAAATAATGATGCCATTATGTGGTGTAACCAAACAGTGGAACAGCTTGATATGTTGTAATATCCTCTCTGAGACCTCTGTTAAAACCCATTTCCATGAAAGAAGCGGGAAGCTATACTTATTAAAGGCAGAACAAGCTTTCTCTACTCAGAATGAGACCAGGGAGATATCTGTGCAGCATCACCTACACAACCCCTGTGTGGTAACTGTTCCCTCTCTGAGGTGTGTTTCTATTCGTCCGCAGAACGAAGGTATTACCACCCTTCGTTCAGCAAGCTCCTGTGCACATGACAGTTCATTTTCTGCATGATCTCCCAAAAGTCGATACGATCTTGTAAAGACAAATACCAGATAGCACTGGCTAACTGATGCAGTTTGGGGGGAACACCATTAATCATGCTCTCCTGGGGGGCGGGGGGTGAGGTACCGGTCTACCCAGCAAGTCTTCATGCATTAATAAAATCACCAGATGATCTATGAATGAATTTGCAGCTGGCAGTGCCTTCATTACCCCTTGGTTCTGCAGAGTGTGGGAGCACAGGTGTCAAACGAGCAGGGAAGTAACTGGAGAAATCCCCGTTGTTGTGAGGATGTTTCTGCTCAATTAAGAAGCTGGAGACAGAAGTGTCATTTCAGGTCGACCATATTGTAGACACGCTCTTTGATTGAATGAGGACGCAATGTCACTGATGCAAAACATTTGAAACCAGACCTGCAAGAAATCTGCAGCCTAATGACTGTGCATGTATGTTTCTCAAGCATCTTTGCATCAAAAAATCTGACCCTCAATCCCCTGAATATCTTTAAATGTGTAGCTTTAGTTTAGCAGTTGTGCAAGAAAAGAATATTCCCAGAAAAGGCATGAAGTCCAGTTGCAGAAAAACAGCAGTATACAGTAATTAACATGCTGTAGTTCAGCGGTTGAATAGCATAACAAATGAACTCTGTTATCCCAGCAGTAAGCATGCTATAGACGCTGCTCGAAAAACATATAAATTACTTTTCCACATTGCTTTGAGCTGCTGTGATAACTAAGGATTTCATTCGAATCTGTATTACTGTTTACTTTATATACTCACAGACTCTTCCAATCATTTCTGACAAAACATAAACCCCCAAACAGACTTCAGTAAATCTATGTGATCATTGTGTTTAAATATTTTACATCACTCCCTTCTGGCTCCTACATAAAAAGATATTTGAAAAAACAAAAAACAAAAAAACAAAAGCATGGCAAATTTTGGCTTGTGTGGGAGGGATAGATAGACTGTCTGACATTAACTCATCTGTCAAGTGCTTTTTAAACTATAAATTACCTGCAGAGAACAAATACTATCAAGGCAAAACTGTATTCAGATTTTAAAAAACATGAATTATATCACAATTAATTGGAACTATCACAATTAATTTTTCATCTGGCCAATTTGAATTTGAATTTGAACAAATCTTTGTTTCACAAATTAAATGTCAGCATCAGCATTTTGTGACTTAACACATTTTCATTCCAGACATTTTCCTTTTTTTGGTGATCAAATCTGAGAGGCTTCTTTGAAAACATATTTACAAATGGAAATTACTAGATTGGTTTATAATAATAACTTGAAGCTGTAAAGCCACTGAGTCTCACATTCTAGACTATACACCAATTGTGAATTCTATGCACTCTTTGCCGCCTGTACTCCCATCCCTTTTTGATCCATTTTCAACTGCCCAGTAATGAGAATGCTACAGGCAAGATTTTGTCATCATATGGACAGCTACGAAGCCTGAAAAGTCTTGTTCTCACTGCTAGTAATGATACACAAGGCATCAATTACTGTATGTGCCAGTTTGGGGCTGTCAATGATCTTGCATTTTTCGGTTGTTCCTAGAAGTGGAAAGAAGTTATAGATTACTTAAATCATTGAACAGTGTATGTGTTTCACTGAAAATATGTGCGGCCCTGTTGTGCTCGAAGCTGTGTCAGCACATAGAGGAGTGTTGGAGGGGAAAATAGACCAGCAGGTGTAAGATGATTTTGCAGAGGAACCAGAGAAGCTGCAGAGCCTGTCTCGCCTCTGAAATGTGTCTCTGGCTTCTGAAAGATGAAATAGACTCTTATTGTTGACACATTAGTCGAACTGTTTCATGTATTCTGGTGAATACAGTTGTGATACAAATGAGTACAATCCAAGGCCATCTCTTTTCTTCCATCTGACAAACTGTTACTTGGGAGTTTCGACATCCTGACACAGTGTCAGAGCTGAATAGCTCCCATTGTATCTGCACTTATCGCAGAGGGGGAATTGAACATGGTAAATCAGCCTGCAATGGAAACTGAATGAATCGGTTTTCGCAATGAAAGATAAGCATTATAGCATTAGATTGGAGTGAAAGTTTCCATTTGGAAAAATCTCATGAACAGCTCTCCAATTGTTGGCGATTCATGGCAGGGAGTTATGATATGATATATAATGAAGAGCTGATAAGAGTTAAGCTCTCCCACAAAGTCAGCCAGCCCACACAGATATAGGACAGACATAGGGAGTGGGGAAACCCAAGAAATGGTGCACATAAGGTAGAGTCACTGAATATAATGGAGTCTGTACACAATATAACTGCTTTAAATAAAGCATGATGTAAACAAATCAAATATATAATTTCACGCAGTTGCAATTCAGATTTCCTTGTGAAACTCCATTTGCATATGCTCAAAGAGAACTTATTTGCATTATTTGAATTTATTTCTAACATACGCTTCTGTATGTTATATAGATTCAGCCGGTTGCCTTTGCATGAAGCATCATGCTTTGTCGTGTCTGAAATTGGCAACACATGCTGTGATAAATAATTCATCTGTTATTTTCAAAAACAGTAGCTTATTTGGCGTGCTGTTTTCAACAACATGTTTATGGCATTAATAATTTTCTTTCATAAATCATCACCTCTTCATTTTACGTTGAGTAAAATGAAATTTTAACAACTGATTTTTGCTTCATTTGATCTAATCCACTGACTTGGGAGCAGCTTGTGAATTGGGAGCAACAATTCTTCTGAGTAGTCAGTAAAACAAGATGCCGAGCCATCAGCAGAGTTGATAACAATGTCATTAGCATCGTTAGATCCCAGAATACAACAACACAGTTGTTGACACAGAGCAGTGAGTCACTTTCCACAAACAAGAGCCTTGCAAGTACGATGAACTTTAGTTATCCTCAGGGGAAGTAGATAATTGCAGCTGCAAAGAACAAAAATGGACAAAATTATTGTGTAAAGATAAAACATTGTCTTCATCTTCATACTGATTTTTCAGCAGAAAAAATATGTTCTTGCTGTTTGTCAGAGCAAACAGGCTAATTCACAGAGGCTGGAATAGCGAGGAACCATTTCCAAAAGTTTTCTTCCCACATCATGTTTTCAGGTTATGTTCAGTGAAATTGTGTTGAGCAAAGCCTATCTTTGCAATAAATGAAATGACTGCAGTTGGAACCTGCGATGCATGTGTGTGACAGTGCCACCGGTTTGTTGGACATGAGTTTGTGCGCCTTTTGAGTGTGTGAGCTGAATCGAGAGCTCTTTGCTATTCTATTGGGTAGTGGTTGTTGAGAGTGCAATGGCGAGGTGGTGCCTGGATGCGGGCGACAGACATTATGTTAGTTAATAAATGATTATACACAATGCTGACCAGCAACCTGAGTTGGACCTGCTTAATTGAACCATTGATCATCACGTCTGCAGTGAGACTCACAGACTTCACCAATAAACCTGGCAATTATACAGTTACTATCATTAATGATAATGATAGATAAATATATTTCAGGCAATATCTGCTTTTTTTTTTTTTTTTTTAAAGTTCCATATTCATTAAATTGAAATGATTAAATTCATTGATTAAATGTGATTCATAAATGACTTTTCAAGCTCCCCAAACAGAATTTATCTAATTTCAACTAAATGGGATTTACTTGTTGCTGTTTTGATCTATAATACATTTTTATGGCCTGTACTACAAAACTTTTTAACCTCTGAAGCAACATAGCAAAACATATAAGCATACAACTCTGTCTGGGCTCAAATAAACGAATGTATATAGATACTGGATTGTGCACTAGATGAGAAACAGTTAAACAACTTAAGAAGGGATTTGTTCAATTTAAAATATGTTACAGCAGACAGCTTTGCCACTGAACTGTCTCTGGTGCTAATACAATCGGCTGTTTTTTTTTTGTTTTTTTTTAATATATCCGGCATAACTTTAATCTTCTTAGAGAGAGATCTTCCAAAGTGTTATTCTAGAAAGCCTATTTACTGTTAAATGCAGTGGTTTCTATCTCTGTGCGGATCAGAGAGATTGTGCTACATAAGAGGAAAAAATGCAAGGGCAATTAATGTGTCAAGCTTTTAGAAAATCAAAGAAAGTTATAATGAGATAAAACTTTGCTAGGTTAAAGATAATAGGAAAGGTTAGATGATAAAAGGGTAACACTGTGATCTTCATGGGTATTCTTGAATCCCTGGTCTATTCGCCTACACGTTTCCTTCCTCCATGTTTTTTCTGTTTAAAATCCCCATGTATAATGAAGACCACATAGAGGAGAGTTGTCTACTGCCAAGATATCTCTATAAATGAATTAAGCTTTAGAATTATTTAAAAATGGTAAGAAGCTGCATAGATGGAGAAAAAAATGCCCAGGGGAAGACAGAGACCCCAGCATCACCTACAGAAGAATAAACGTAGATTTAGCAAAAAATAATAATCTTACTACGCTTATGCATAAACTTATCCTGAGGCGAGCTTGCGCACCAAAATGCAGCAGTCCAGACCCCTTTGCTGTAATAACTCTGTTCTACTTAAAACTCTATCAGTTTGAATGTGTGTCCTGTAAGGCATGCCGGTTCACACAGAGCAGCTGCACTTTTTTATTCTGTTGCCTACACTATTAAATATTTGCCTTATCTTTTCTGTAAGGCTCATATCATTTCAAGTACGGCTCCTCGTGAAGAGAAATCCCATTTTAGCTGTAAAATTTTACAACTCACTTAACCACACACATTTTCTTCCTCCCCTCACGCTCCCTCCTTTGCTTCTCCTTCCCACTTTCTCCCCCCATTCTCTCTCCTTCTTCGCATCCCCCCCCTCCCACTCTTCTCTCTCCGGCTTCCTGTGCTCTCGGAAGAGGGTGATAAGTATAATCGTAAGTGACTGGTTCAGCTGCTTTAGCTGCCTGAGCTACAGAGACCGATGTATTCTCATGATATCCAGGCACAGCTGTAAATGCCAGCGCACAATCCACACAAAATGTATTCACAAACACACACACACACACACACTCAAATATACACACGCCCACAATCCAGGTACTTCATTTTGTATGCCAGTTGTTGTTAAAATGCCATAAACATGAGCATATTTACAACAGAAGGCAGTTAGAGATCATTTCTGCAGCACTACAGAGAGGCAGGCTCTGTCTCCAGGGAGAACAACTCTGCATAACTGTCTGCATATAGTCTTACTGCGGTAGTTAACACATTTATTTGCACACAATCAACATGCCCTCTGTGCATGTGCCTTCATGCGCTTAGATCTGTGTGAGAAACTGTGCGTCTATTTATGTAAAGTGTATGTTTACATAGTCATAATAATTGCTGCTCACATAGGCGCCGTGTCGGGCTGCAAGCTTCCCTGTGTGACATCAAACATCATTAGCCATCAACAGAATGGGACAAAGAGGTAAAAGCTTGACTTGTAGGCAGATTGAAATTAATTATAGTTATCAGACCACTACCACTATAATAATGCTTTTCATCTCTCAGTGGTCTTTACATAAGAGGATACATTTTATTTAATTTAATGTAAAGATTATAGTGAGATCATGTATGAGATCAGGATTATTTATCACAAATACATATTGACTTGGGAAAAAATTGTTTTTAATTTTTTTTTTTTTTCTTAAGTATGTCCCTGTGTAATTCAAATCTCACGAAGCCTCCTTGCCTCAAATTTTATGCATCATGTTCTTACGTAACTGTCACTTCCAGGAGTCATATCTTTGTAACTACTCTCAGCTTTTACGCACACTTGTTAACTGTTAAACTGTCTTTTATAAAGCCCCACCAGGACGTTTTTACCATAAACCTAGATTAGAGGTTTTTGGAGCCAAAATTACAATATTTATAATGACATGAGCGAAACAGTCATATGAGTCATTTTGACAAATGCTCATATAGGTCAATTCAGGTGGCAGTTAAGAAAATCTGCTGTATTGTTTGGGTTGGAGATCTTGTTGATCAGATTGCTGGACATAGCAACCACAGAGGAGATGTTTCCCTGTATGCTGGCAATGTTCGTATGTTCTGTGTCTGGCCAACAAAGCTCTTAGAGATGGAGCTCCAAGGGAGTTCCTACTTTATTCCCCAGCACTGAATGAGTCACCGGGGGCAAGATGGAGAGCTCTTTTCCTCAACATGGCACCTGCACTTAGTATCTGTCAGTGGCTGGGCCGCATATCCTCAGGCTCAATTAATCAGAAGCCCACCTTTGGAGAATTGTGCCCTGGCCCACATTTAAAGGTACCTGCTGCCGTCTGTGCCAGTAGTAACCCTGGCAAGGGACAAGTAGAACAGGTTGGCCTAACTTGGCAGGGGGGCAAGATGGTGTTAATACAGACTTTGGGAGATGATTTCCTTTGAGGGAGATCCAATCCAGTGTCACAGCGTGGTGCTCAGGAAGTGGTCGAGCCTCCAACTGATAGAGTTTCTAATTCAATCTGTTCCAGATCAGCGGGGGGGTCAGTGTTTGTGCCAAGAAGTAACCTTCCATTCTGTTCTCCGGTCACTAAGGAAATGTTAGGCCTATTGATTAAAAGAGCCAATAGGCAATCAATAAGGGCACCGAGAGTTAATTTCTTCTTTTCTCTATTAATTCTTCAACAGTACATTTCCTGCAAGATTTAGCTATTTACCATCGAGTAACATATGTACTGTACCTGTGAACTTGGTACATGCTGATGCAGAGCAGAATGTCAGTCTCATTAGAAAAAGCATGTCAAAATGATCTACTCAGATATCCTGTTACACTCCTCTGATACATTGCTGCCATCTAGTGTTTTCAATCAAGTGCACTTGTTTATGAGCAATGTTGGCTGTAACATGGACGAACATCCTCATTACTCACCAAATCAGTTCATTGGCAGTCTGATTATGATTGTGAGGAAATGTTTCATATCATTTTGAAAAGTTTAGAAAAATAAAGATTGTAAAGGACACAGCCAGCTGCAATAGATGCTAAAGGAAATCCCTACACAGCTGTTATTTCATTTAAATGAAATGCTTATTTGGGGTTAAGATGATGATAAATTGTTTCACTATTGATTGTGACTTTTGCAAATTTGTATTTGTATTTTATGCATTAAGCCAGCTGGAAGACTTTATTCATAAACTGGGGGTTTGTCCATTCATAATTACTCATATCTGTAAACCCATTCAGTCTAATTTATTTTTATTGCTAAAATTAAATGTTATCCAATCCACATCAAACAAAGCAATTCTTCTGACCTTCAACAGTAGTCAGCATTAATGGAAAATCTGTGTGGGATTAGTATTTATTCATTTTTTAAGGATTATTTATTAGTTAGTTTGTTTGTTTTACCTTTTGTGAAGACACAATCAAAGATTTCGGGTGCCCTGTTATTTAGCTTTTTCCTTTTTTTTCTCTCCATAATTGCTACCATGAAATTAAGTTTATTTGCTCCATAAATCTGCTTTTTTTTTTTTGTTGGCTTCCACCTCATTTTCTACACTCATGATTGTACAGAGGCTCTCGGGCCTTCAGTGACAAAGATTAATATCTTCACATTTACTAAAGCAGGAGAGTACAGGGAAAAACCCTCCCCTTTATCATTCATATATCCTCAGCTTCAGCCAATGTGAAGCTGTTACTTTCACTTTCACTAATAACACTGTGGGTAAAGGAACTTCAGCAAACTTTCCTTTTTTGTTGAGGTCTGCGCCCCCTGTGGACAAAAGCTTTAGCATTTCCTTGGTCACCACAGCCATATTTTAAAAATCTCGATTTGGCTCGTGTTCATTTGTTCTGGAAGTAATTGAAAAATAAGATACAATGCTTCTGCTTTTAATATTGCGTCATTCAAAGCTTTTAGCAGGATGCATAACAATGAGGAAACGTACCTTTTGGTTGCTATGTAACATTATTAACTGTAATATGAGGATCGTGAAACAAGGTAACCGTTGTTTCATATAATTATGTAAAAATACATCCTGCTTTGTGTTTCATAGATACAATTGATGGTACAAATAGAAGTTACATATCCAACCAATTCAGGATCAGTTGTGAATCCAAAGCAAAGCTGACTCATGCTTTGGTCTATGGTCCATGACTATTCCCTGTTTCCCCCCTCATTCTCTGCATAAATTATAACTATATAATATAAGCAATATCCTCGCTGATGGTGTAATTTGCCTTTGTAGCTCATATAAAGGTACCTTAAACTAGTACCTTAAACTTAAAATCTACTGTATCACACAAGAAACATGAAAAACTCAACTATTATTATAATTTCTAAAATATTTTAAATAATATCTCCAATCTTGATCATCACCAAATGTATTATTCTACATCTTTACCAACTAACCTGCTGCACTTATAATAAAGATAAAACTCTATGCCTTATATTGAATTTCATTTTAAAACATATAAATGCCCTTGCCTGAGGACATGAAGATTCATTAAAAGGAAAACGGTTGAAGGTTTTTAATTCCTTTCCTCAGCAAATAACTGCAACTGCAATCATGATTTTATATCTGTCTTAATGTAAGAGTGCTGGTAAATGGGCCTGAGTTTGTTTGTTTTTTTAAACAAAAACATGCCAAATGAGAGTAGTTTTAATGGTGGAAATCATATGTTAAGACATAGAATCACTTGTAATTACTGTACATCTCTACATTATGAACTTGTTCTTCTTTGATATTTATCCTTCCACGTCAGCTTGTTGTTTCTGTTTGTTGTCTGCAGTTTAAGTTTGCCCTCCACTGGTGCTGAAAACATGAAGAGATCTCCTCTAACTTTTCTTCCGTCCCTTTCCTCCACCTGTCTTTCAAAGTTCTCTGCATCCAACTCTGACACTGTGATGTGGGGAATCGCCTTCATCAGTGTTTCTTTCTTCTTCATCTCTGGCCTCCTTCACAGATCTCCCTCATTTCCTCCTCTCCCGTCTGTGCATTTCGTCCCTCTCTCGTCTCTCGTGCTCCTCTCCTCCATTTGCTCAGACGCCTTCTTTAGCTCCAGTTGCAGCACTGTTTTATTATTCTTTTCATCCCTTTCTTCTTTCATCTGCCTCTCTAGTTCACTTGTTCACTTGCAAAGATTTTTGAAGTCTTGAGGTCATCAAGAAACTTCTTCAGCTGTTTTCTTCCTTCTTCGAACCATTCATCTCTTTTCTTCATTCAGCATGTTTCCTCAGTAGTTCGTCCTTATTTTCCCACAGTTTGGCTTTCACTCACTAATTTTGGACTTTTTCTTTATTGGGAATATCTTGTTCATTGGCCGGTGTCTCTTATTTGTTTCATTTCTCTTCTTGCTATTGGTGCCTGGCTTACAGTAAAACGCAATTTAAATTTTTCTCAGAGTGGCTGCTGCATTAGTCTATTTCTTTGCCTGTGGTAGTTTATCTTTTGAGTGGAGCTCCAGGTTTTCACACTGCTCCTGGATTATTTTGATAATATTGATTTGAATTCTTCCAGCACTCTTACACTGTAGGTTTTTCACTCAAGATTCTTGTGTAGGTTCTGGGAAAATCAGAGACCCAGAAGCAGAGGCAGACACAGGACTGGTGGTTAGGTTAAAAAGCCAAGTCTTTACTGGTGAACCAGGCAGTCAAACACAGGTTAACAGTTCAGACTGTCCTACAACAATTTGATGTTTTTTCGCGCCCTGAGATTTATGAATTGTGTATCAATCAAATAAAAATTACACTATTAATCCCTAAAATCCCCCAAATTCATTTGTCTGATCCAGCTCTGTAGATTGTACAGCCTGATACCATCCACAGACTGGCATCTTTTGACATTTGCAGATGTTTTATCAAAAGATCTGAGCATCCTTAAGAAATAGAGGCAGCTCTGCCCCTTTTTGTAGATGTAGCTGTTTTTATGGACCAGTCCTGGTAGACACCTAGATACTTAAACTGGACACCACCTCCATGTCCACCCCACCAGTACTCACTGGCTGAAGAGGGGGCTTGTACCTGTGAAAATCTAGGATAATTTCTTTAGTCTTTGAGGTGTTCAGGAGGATACAGTTCTTATGACTCCAGTCACTGAAGGCTTTTATCAGATCTCTTTATTCAGATTCCTGCCCATTCCTGATACACGCCACAATAGAGAGTGATGGTGTCAATATTAAAACTGACTCATATAAAAATTAACTCCTTTATTAATTTTATTTTGACCTGTCACACTTAAAATTCAAGAAGTCAACAGAATGAACCTATTTAATTCAAGAAAACTAACCAGATGATTCCTGAAAGTTTAACATATTAAAGACAATAGGGTCAAAAAGATAAGGTGTTGTCCAGTTTGTTGTTTAATGTAATTTTCAATCCCATCGTTTTCACTTTATTAAATCAGCTTTAGGAACTTAACGTTTACTGCTGATATTTTTTGTTTTTGCTGTAGCACATGAGGCACCATCATGATGTGCTGCCAAAATCTGCAGTTGTTGCGTGATGAGCTGCAATCTGCTGCTCTCACTCGATGGCAATTTGAAAAAGTTCATTCAAGGATACAAAAACAACTCACTCTTGTCCTTGGGCCAAAATTCTGCATCAAGTATCACAAATCATTTAACACATGCGAATGTGACTAATGCATTAATTACCCAAAGCACTTGTGCGTGATTTTGCTGAAGCCTAAATGTCTAATTAAGCTCATGTCACATGGACTGTCATATGTTCATTGATTTGAGTATCAGTATGCGTCAACGCAGACAAATCAAGAAAGGTCACAGTGTTAGTCATTAGCTGTGTTAGTCATATTAGATTACATGAAACAGAGTCTGCGATGCTAAAGCTCCAGTGTGATGTTCAGTGTGTAAACAGGGACAGGCTCCTGCAAAATGAAAATGCACAGCATGACTTAGTTGTACACGTCAAGGTTAATAAATGTACAGTGTCACCACTGAGCACTTTGCAATGAGTGTAAATCTCATAGCAGCTTTCCTCGTCTGTTGTACACAGACGAGCAGACAGATGTACAATCCTCTGTGTGACTTGAGGAAATGTGCCGTGTCTCTGTGAGTAGCGTCTGGGTGTTTAGACTCCTCTCTCAGAGCCCCTCCCCTGTGCTACCACCTTGACATTCTCATACAGGTAAATACTATCTGCATCCACTCTGATTGCCACCGTTGCTAGACAGAAGTGACAGGCGCAGACAGCAGCACAGTGAAGAAGATTATGCACAAAGCCTCCTGTGACGAGTTCAAAGCCATCTGTTGGTGTGAGGCAAACCTGAGTGACAAAACTTATAAAAATTAATAATTACAGCAGACAGAGAGTGACGCAGCATTGATGAATTCCCCAAACTCTACACTTTAAGATAAAGAGAGATATGTGCGCAATCCTTCATGATGAGTTCAAGTGAGGAAGCATTCACAATCTTTCTTTCAATACAACACAGAGCCGTGATTTCTTTGGTGAAATATGTAGGAGTAGTAAACTATTCATTTCCAACACAAAAACCTATTAGAGAAAGTTTGAATGAGGAGTTCATAACCCAGGAATGTAATAGAATAAGATTGAACTCAAGATTATTGTCATATGTACAGTTTATTTATTGTTTCTTTCTTACAACAGTGAAGTACCTTAACAATTAAAACATTATCAACCTTTAAGCTGTACAGTAAGAGTTCAGTGTCCAAAATAATAACATATTCATTTTACTCATATAAGGTGTAGAAAACCGGCAAATTTTTATATTTCATTGGCTTGGACCAGTCAATTTTTGCAATCTTTTCCTTTAGAAAAAAAAAGTCTCATCAATCCATCATCAAAATCGTTGCCAACCATATTTTCACTGATTATTTCAGCCCTAGTACATTAACTTGTCTGTAACAGAATATAAATACAATTATATTACAGTAATAATAACTTCAAACAATAAATGTGCCAATAGACAATTACTAGATATTCATTAAAATAAAGTATGAAATAAAAAATATCACATTGACAAATATTGACCCAGTACTGCAGTGAGTAGGTTTCCATAAGAGCAAATTGATACACTAAATAATACTTAAAATATACAATTCAAAGCCTTTGTTTCCATATATTGTGTAAAAATGCCCTCCCATGTAATTTTTTTGTACTTCTGTACATGGAAATTTTGGGAAAGCACATGCTTACCCATAACCAGTTTATGACGCATAAAAAACATCAATTTGATCACACATGCGGCACATCACAACATTTAAGAAAAGCATTGCAAGAAGACCACATCACAACAGCAGTTGTTCCAAGGAGACAATTAAAAGTTATGCATGCAGCAGGGACAGCCTGCTGTTGTTATTATTCCCATATTATATTAATTAGCAAAAGGCTAATGCCACTTTCACAGCAGATGTCTGAAACATTTCTGAACTGGTCATTGCAATGTAAGGTCATTTTCCAGCACCACTGACAAACAGCCGACTGCTATAACTTCATAATCCAAAAATGACAACAGCAAGGGCTCTGTGTCCCTGTTGTGGGACTCACCTTTTAGTGTCCTTCTAAAATAATTTCTGTTGTGTTATGTTCATCTTCCAGGGCTTTTCCTATAGCCCATTACATACACAGGAGTAATTCAGTGTGCTTAAATAAAAGCAAAAAAAAACAACACAATTTATTCATATGATATATAATGTAGAGTACAAAAATAGTAGACAAATGACGAGTAATATAATCAAAGAGTAATATGAAAATATAAGATAAATAAAATAAATTCAGTGTTTTATATACAGTTTATCCTACCATATTTCTCTGGTAAATAGAGGTGTGACGGTATTTGCCTGTGTTTTCTTATTTTGCAGGACTTGAAGCGTTCAGGGTCAGCATACAAAAGCTGTTCAAAGATGCAAGTGCTTTTCTAATTAAATGATTATTTGTTTTTTATTCCCTTTTAAACTACCCATTGCTATTTCGACCATAAAGTTCATTGACTGTATCATAAATGTAGCTGCAAATGACTTGATACCGATTAATCACTCGTTGCAAAACAGCCTCTCATGTGAATCACACATTAATTCAATTAGTTCCCTTACTTTTATTCATTAAAACAATTTAATTAGTGTGCATACTAAAGGTTAATCATATTTGACAGTTTTATTATTCATTTCACTCCTCATCTCATGTCCTCTGTGTTACTGTTGCAGCCTCGAGTAAAGAGTGTCTCTTCTTGGTCTATAAAGATGACATGAGCTGGCTTTCAACAGCAACATTAAATACCATATACGTGCCAACTTAAATTAAGCCTCTAGTTATGTGGATTTACAAAAAGCACTACCAGCACATTAGCTTTAATAGCTGCAGTCGCATGTATTTAGGAGAATGCATAATTTGCTGGGAGATCTGAGCGTCTCAGAGGCGCAGCAGTGCAACAGAAGGTAGAGGCCTCTTCAAGTGTGATGTGGGTGTTATTTTGAGCCCGTTTTGGGATAGAAAAGGAACACAGCAGATACACAGTGATGTTATTAAACAGCTCAACTGCCTCCAGTGTTTTCATCTTCCACCATGAACTTCATTTTCTTTAATATAAAATGATTTGATTTATCCCTTGAGCTTGATAACCAAAAGGATATATAGGAGTGTTTAGAACTGCAGGCCTGATGTTGCAGCTCAGGCAGGGTGGAGAATTTGGAGGGGAAAAGTGTGAATAAAAACATGTTTCTTGTACTTTGAAGCCTCTTTTGGTGGTGTAAAGAATAACAGTGATCAAATGAGGCCAAGTTATTAGATAAAGGTCTCAATGAATGAATGAGCATACTTAAGTAGCCCAGCAGCAGTTTTTTGATATTCATTATACTTATTGAAACTCTGCTCTGTACTTTATCTTAAAGCCAGTATTACAAAGTTATCAAAACAGAAAAAAGGTCAGTTTACTCATCTGGAAATTATATATAAGTTGTATAAAGTTTTGCAATTACAGTTTTATAAACACATTAGTCATCAGCGTGATCTTAGTTTGGAAACTGTAAACTTAACTTAATAATGGACAGGTTGTCTTACAAACTGCACAATGGAGAATGGAGGTAGCCTCATTAAGCAATTAACTGCAACAAATTGTTGCATTTGTAGTTTTGGAGATGAGACCATTTTTTTTCCTCTGGAACCAGCTGTGGTCAAAAGTATGTTTTCAGGTTGTCCGTCCGTCTGTTCGATTCTTATTATTGTAGGATCTCTCCAAATTTGGCACAAACATCCACTTGGGCTGATTTGATTTTGGAGGTCAAAGGTCAAGGTGCACATATTTTGCTTGACCCACAGCTCCCCATGCATAGTTTAAACCACAGTTTTCATTTTTCAACTCTCTGAAAATCAAGACAACCCTGCAAAAACATGCAGTGCTCAGCTGGCCCAGAATAGACCATCACCTTATCATGGCAGTGGTGTTTGCGTCCTGGCGCTCCTATTGCAAAGATTTTTTTTTAAATATGCCAACCTCACTGAAAGAAGGATGGAAGGATTTAATGTTTCACCAATAATCTGTATCATAAAAATGCAAGGCTGTAACAGTGGACAATCTTTATTTAGTTGGACCTGCCTTACTTGAAGCAACCTGTAAACTCTATGCTGATATATTATTATCGTTTTAGTTGATACAGTGTACCTGCAACATTACAAATACAGACATGAGGCAGCATTAACCTTCATTTGGAGTTGTGTTTCTGTCCTCCTGATGAATCTCCTGTGCGTCCAATATTCCCTCTCATTTTCACTTTGCTTTGCTCCATCAACACCTGGGGGAAATACCTGCCCCTCCAGCTGCTAAATGATCCAGTTCTAGCCTAGGCTGGTCTCTGACTTTGTCTGTCTGGTGTAAGTAGTGTGCAGTGGGTTCATCAGAGCTTTCTAATACAGATGCCTGCTACTGGAAACAGATCTGCTGCAGGCAGTAAAAGACACAGTCACCTACACAATGAGCAAAAAGCTGCCTGAAAGCTACAGAGAAACAGGTCAGGTGATAATTCTCTGTGGGTTCATCCCTGCAAGCGACACATGCGGCCATTTGATCCACTGATAATATAAAAATATTGATCCGTGAATCCTGAAGGAAGTCTGCACTGTGATTTGTTCGCAAAAACTGAACTTTAGCAACCCCTGTCAGCTGCATAAACAAGTGTTTCTACATCTGCACTAAATTCAACCCTTTTTAAAATCAGCCAGGGAAGACTTCTTTGCAACAGCAGAGTTGAAGTTTAGACACACACCACCGCCTTCAACAGAATTCCACATTTATAAGTTTAGCAGTTTTAAAAGAATGTCTGTTTCCTTTTACATCCAATATAAAAAAAATACAGTATATAAGCGGTAATACCAGATGGGATTACGCTTTGACCCGGCCACTCATATAGAACTGCTTCAACTCAGCGGGCGTGAAATTCTTGTTTCAGAAACTCCGACACATTCCAATGTGATTTAGGTCGGGACTTTGACAAGGCCAATTCAAAACTTTAAATTCTTCTTCTTCAGTTACACTGAAGCTGGTTGTGTGTCTCTCACCCATTTACACATCATGTACCACAACTGTAGAGAGATGGTTTTATATTGTGTTTTTCTCTGAAGAGCAGGATTCATCCAATAATAACAAGCTAATGAATCCCTTAGCTCGGCCCATTTTCTTTCACTTCTTCAACAGGAACTTCTATTTTCCTGAGTTTCTTGGTGCGTTTTGTGCACTATATAGGAATTCTTTCCTGGATATCGCTCTGAGGAATTTTCCTTTTCCATTTACTTGGATGACTTTTATTTACTTTGTAAGGTTTTTGGAGGGTGACTGACATGCATCACCAGGTCCCAATGCCTCAAGTTGCACCGAGTTCTGTAATACATAGACTTAGAAGTATGACTTCATATGCAGCATGTTGGTGTGTGCTCAGCATGGGTCTGCCATCCTTTTCTGGTTGTATGCATGATGTGCATGTGCAAACTGCAGCCTATAGAGGTCACCGTTGACATACAAATTATTGATAAGTAATGTGTAAAGCTGCGAGGCAGAAAATGAATCTATTCCATTTTTCACCAGGAAAAAAAGGAGTGATTAATAATGTATTTTATATTTTAATAAATGGAACATATCCCAACTCCATATAATTCATTTTCCTGTCAAATGAATGGAGAAATATGGATATTAATTGATAGATAGAGTGATTGTGCAGATTTATGTATGTGTGTACAGATATATAAGCTATATATCTTAATGCTGTATGGAAGAGAAAGAAGATGGATTTTACATAAATACAAATGGCTCTCAGTTGAAGTACGACTCCCTCTGGTGGTCATTTAGGTGAACTACAGCTCCATAAGTGACATACAGCTGATGCTTTGCTTCATGTACAGTTCAGTCATGTCAACAATATTTAATAGACATGATTTGATTGATTTATTCTTGTTGGTAATGTTTTATATGCAGGATTTTGAGAAGAGCAAGATTTGCAAGATTTTTCCAAAAAGAAACAAAAGTTCTGAGAAAGTTTTTCATTGTTAGTACATTTATTTTTTTTTAAGAACTCATGTTTCAACAAATGTATCATGAATTGATTAAGGGAAGCTTTATTTGTGAAATATGTTAAATTACACAATATCTGCAGACAAATTTAGAATTTAACCATGTACTCAGATGAAAATTCTCCTCTGTACATGCAGTGTTCTTTTTACAAGCATTATTATGTTTAACAAGAAACATTGGCTTACAGTTCCATGAAATTGTGATTTTGTGGTGAACTGTCAAAGCAGATTAAGCAATCTGCTTTCGCCATAAACTAAATATAAACGCAGACATTTGTTCAAGTTAACTTTGGGACTATAAATGAACAAAATAGTTGTGTGGTCACATTAACTTAAATTTGGACAAAACATCTATCACAGGCCTCACTTCCAGGCAAACAGGTACACACACATCCATTCTTGTACTTCTGTCTTTGTGTGGACACACAACGCTGAAATCAGTCCTCACAAAGATTTATTTACAAGTACCCAGACACACACTTGTTCTCTCACTTTCTCTGTCACACTGTCCTCTCATCCCATGAGTCTTCCCAAATCACTTCAAGCCTCATTAGTGCAGTTTTCTAGTTGACCATTCAGGCCAGTTTGTGATTCACCTCTGCTAACTTCCAAGGTTGTGTACTTTGTCGTATGAAATTGTGTGTTTTTATGCATGTGTGTGTGTGTGGATGGAGGAGCATGACAGGCAGTGTGTGTGAAGCGAACATTTCCCACATCACAGCTGGTGATGGTTGCCATGAGAACCCACAGGGGCAGATGGTGCCCAAATGGTGCCTGGACGACACTCTCTCACACACTCACACACACAAAAACACACATGTTAAGTCTGGGTTAAGATGTGATTTATTTCATTCGAATGTTTTTCTGTGGTATGCTTTGTTGTTCTTCCTACTAAGGCATAGTGTACTCTTGATAGGTGAGATCAAACATCAGACATCTAGATGTCATGATGCAGGTTGTGAGGCTCCAAAATCCTTGTGTAGAGCAAAAGACAAGTATAGATTAGAATTAATATTTATGGGGACCATTTCACTAAACAAGTGAAATGGTACGGCCCAAATATTCAGCTGATGTTCTGTGAGGGTTAAGCTTTGAGCAGAAGAAAAGTCTGTTCTCCACTGTAAGCTAGTTTATGTTTCGAAAGAAAAAAAAGAGAAAAGAAAACTTTATAGTGTTGACTAACACATAAAATGATGGGAAAAAAACAACATATATATATATATATATATATGCTAAATAAAAATGTCCTATGTTTGTCAGAATCTTTAAATTAGATAATTATCTAAGTACTAACATTTTATTAGATTATAGTAAATACTCTTCAGCACCTTTTTCCTTTGAGTGACAATCTCAGTCTGGGCTGTAGCTACGAGGGAATTTAGCATGTCTTGTGCTTGTCTTGTGTTTCTCTGTTATCAGTGTCGTTAGGCAACCTCACTCTATCTTCCTACCCTCAAATCTGTCTTGCACTTGTGGTTTGTGCGTCTTTGATTACCTTTGCACAGTAGAAATCTCAGGCTTCATTTTGAAATGACTTCTGGTATGAAAAACAAAATGCATATTGGTAACTCTAAACTACCGCCTATAAGGCCATTGCATAATTCTGTGTCTGTGCTTTTGAAGTTCGAGGGAGTACAGAGCCACAGCTGAGCCCCGGGGCTTTGGCTCCAGAAGTGTGGCAATTGATTTGGCCAAATGTACTGGGTCAGACTGTGGAATAATAGACACACTGAGAGAAAGACAAACAGCAAGAAAGAAAGACAGAAACAAGAGAGACATGCAAGGAGAGGAGCAGTTACATGACGCACATAAAAGGGTTTTTATTGGGTCACATGTAGATTAAAAAGAGGGTGACAATGAAGAATAATAAGACTACAGTTATATATAACTGGGGGGGTTCTGCAGTATTTGCAACCGCTTGCTTTGCCCCACCAAGTGAAAAATTTCAAGTTTTCCTTTTCCCTGTTGGTCTCTCTCTCTCCTTTTTCATGAAAAATAACTGCAACTAAATATTCAGACTCACTTCCTCTCCCTCCCAACCACCTCCAATGAGACTGACTGCGTTTGGCCTTTGACCTCCCTGAAGGAGCGCATGCAAAAGCAGATACCTACATAAAGATGAATACATTTAAAAATATGTTTTCATAGTATT
>JAOWBC010001868.1:20155503-20171072 GCA_028566105.1 Hypoplectrus providencianus | reverse complement strand
TTTTAACCTCCAAAGAAAACAAGATAAATCAGTCTTTCGGCCAGACAGGTATCACTGTCTAGATGCTGAGTGATTCATGCTCACCTTGTTGGGCAGACTGATGCACTTCAAATACATGAGCTTATGGATTAATTTGACCTTGGCCTCAGCTTTGAGATATCCTGGCTTGAGTTTGGCAGTTAAGTGCATCTTGGCTAGTGTTGAAGAGTAAAGTAATAGCATTTGTTTGCAGCAGACCGGGTGTTCACAACCAGCCAACAGTGCTGTAGGGCCATTTAGGTCACATTTGCCCCTGGGGTTTCCCCCTAAAAGTCAATGATTTTAATTTAGAAGACCCCTCATTGACTTACATTTAATGAGTGGACTGCACTTTCTTTTTCATCTGAGTCATTCTTACTCAAAGCAGTACAAGAGCAACAGCATGGCCGGTCGTAACTTCAATGTCTGTGTTATCTCAAAATAACCTAACCTTTAAACTAGCTGGAAGAATGGTAACAGAACCCCAAGCACATGACAAATTTATATACCAAACCTACCCCTAAGCCCCCCGCTTTTATTTCTGGAGTCCATGCATTAGTTAGAAGCACCCACTCTGAGCTAACTCTGAGAATCTTTATTCGGGGACAGCCCTGGTTAGACAGAGACTCAATGCTTATTCAGATGAATTGCAATAAAGTAATGAGAGCTCTGCTCAGTGGGTTATCTCTGCCTTTTGGATAGACCAAAATTTGATATTCAGGCATTTTATATTAAGACATTTGGGGGAAATTGTCTGTAGTTATTATTAAATTATCTACATTTTACAGCTTATATATCACACTTTTATCTGCAGTAAGCTTTGAATTTAAACCTCTAAACTTAATTATTAAGACATTGAAAAGGCTTCTAAGCACAAAATTTAAAATTCCAAATAATGAGCGTAACAGGTTACCACATGTAAAACTTGATAACCTGAAAATTTAGTCTAGTTTTGCAGTCATGTAACACCAAGAATGTAATTAAAATGACCTGATACCTTTTGGACAACAAAACAATATTGTCCTGATAATGTTAATTATGTCTATGTCTTCTTAACCCTACTAGAAGCCTACTCCAAAAAAACATTCTAAATCTTTAGTGTTTACCAGAGAGATGTGCTCATAGCTTCATGGAATTAAGTCATAAAAATTACTAATCAACTACAGGAACATAAATTGACGAAAACCAAAATGACAGATTACTTGACCAAGAAAAAAATGACTGTTAGACTGTTTCTGTCTGCAGGCTTGTTTGTTTTTTGTGAATTCCCCAAACTGTAAAGATGTTGCACATGTATTTTTTCTGTGTCCCTGTAGTGAAAGAGAGAAGGAAATGTACTAACTAGTGTATCATAAACAGAAAATCCTCTCTGTGGTGTGTTCCTCACATGACACTGACTCAGACATTTTCTCAGGCTTTTACAGTTTGAGGTGCATGTGGAAAAATAAGGCATTTGACTCCTGGCCACAGAGCAGCAATTGAGCAGTAAATCTTATTGATCTTTTGCTCATTTGTCTCCCCTTGTTTTGAATGAACACAGCACCGCCTCAATTTTCATGAATGGCCTAGAGAATTATAATCATGCTCATACAAATCTGGTGCAGACACTTGTAACAATATTACTGAAATGTTTGGAAGTAAGAAGCCTTTAAAATAAATGTAAAATTTCACAATCTTCTATGCCATGTGAGGCAGTCCTTGAAAGTGCACCGTCAGGCTGCTTGGTCACTGTTAACATGCTCTTTTTGTCCGGTCGGTTTTCAGCATACACTCACAGCTGGTGTTTTGATCTATTGCTTACACACAGGCACAGATGGAAATGACAAGACTTCTACTATCCTGTTCAAGCTATTTGTCTTTGTGTTAATTGATTCTCATTCTGTCCTTGTATGATAGAGCAAAGGCAGCTTATTTAATGGTATTCAACCACCGGCTTGGTATTTCCTCACTGATTCGCTGTAGTCTTACTTCCTCATTGCACTGTCACTGCTTTCATAGAGCCGTCAGGCATGTGCAGAATATAAGACAACAGATGGAGAGGGATCTTTTTTTAATGCAGCAAAAGCAGAAGCATGCCGGCTGGTATTTTAGAGAGCAGTGGTCTGGAAATTTCCATCAGTGTGAGACAGAGCAGGAGAGAGAGGTGATATAGATCAATACTAAATCAATAAAGTTCAATGTCATTGTCTCAGATGAGGCTAGGCCCAGTGACTTGGGCGAGGTCTGCTAAGGCTGTGAATTGTAGTTCTGTGTTGTAAAACAGCTTGTGCACAGTTAAGAAATGGTCAAACTGAAAAGAATCCTGGCCTCAGACCCTCAGCTGACCAGAACATCCGTACAGAACAATAAAAAAGAGTACACTGTCCATGTTTTATTAGCAAATGCAGCTTGTATTCATTGGAAGGATGATATCCTGAAAGGAACATCACAGTGGCAGTAAAAATTGCAAAAATGTTGGACCAAAATTTTATTTTGATTTGAATCAAAATGCATCTACCACAGAACAATGCACTCATATTCCTTTTTCTATTGCAGTGAATGCGTTATGATATCTGTTGAGATTTTGGGATGCTGTGGTAATATATGGTGACTGGACTGATGATTTTATGGTGATATTTATTGAACTTTCAGCTGACCTTAAGCATTAATGTGCATCAACCCTTTGGTTCCACTTGTATTTAATTGGCTGAACTAACCAAAACAGATATTTTTATCTGCTTGTTTTATACATTAAATGTACATCCACTTTTCTGAAAACTGTATGTTAACACTTTCTTTATAAATGCTTTAATTCAAAACAAGATATGATATAGAAGATAAATAATAAATAAGACATGATATTGATATCACCTAATTATTAAAATTTATGTTCAAAGTTTCAGCAGTAAAAGTGTTGAAAAAGTAAAACCTTATCAGTTGAAACCCGTTTTCTAGTATTTAATGCCTAAATGTATTTTATGGCCTATTTTATTCCTTTACTTCATTGCTAATGAAATTGTATTTACATAAAGGTAGGGTTAGATTACCTATAGACCAAAACAGACATTTAATAAGGGGTTTTATGTAAGGGGTAGTTGTTATATCTTCTTTTGGTGGTAAACAAAAAAAAGTGATGTTATTTGGCAGATTCAGTCAGTATAAAAATGCAAAACAAGAAGAACCTGTTTGACTGTTCACCCAGTTGGTAACCAAGCAAACGTCATGCAAATGTCCTTTAGCAAAATGCTCCACTCCCACAGTTCCCAACACAGAGCTGCACTTGTTTCCACTGTAGGCGTTGAAGCTTTTTGCAGCGTCACAGCCCCTCAGGCCTGCACAGAATGGATCTTATTCTACTGTTCCGCCTTGATAGCACTCGTATGGCATGTCAGCGTCTTCTATGAAAACACAGTGCACAGCGACATGAAACTGTGATAACCTGGAGTGTAGTAAACCAGACTTGAGACCATTAGATCAACAGCTCAGAGAAAATCCCTCCTCCTCAAGCAAACGCTGTCAAGCAGGCCACTTAACCCGAGTAGTGGAAGTGCACAGTAGCAATTAACCGCTAGCTGCAGGAGGTTGTGGTTGCACTGGGGTGAAACTATACAGTATGCATAGGAAGTGTAAAGCTGCTGATTAAAGCGTAGGCGTCTTTTTTTAAAGGATGAATACAGTAAAAGCTCAAAATTAAAGACATTCATATGCAAGAAATTCAGGCACAGCTAATGATTATTTTAAGTCTGCCGTTTTGTATCTTGACAGATCTAATAATGTCAAGTATATTCAATATCAAAAATACACTGACCTTTATTTTTTTTGGTACATTAATGTCTGAAAATTCTGGCTGCCCAACAGCCAAACATTAAATTTACTGTATAGGGGAAAAAAAGAAGAAAATTACATTTGAAAAACTAGAAATGTTACAAATGTTTTATATGACAAATTGGTTAAATGATTATTGATTTATTAATATCATTATTAATTTTATTAGGACTTAGCCTTCGTGGATTTTTTTACAACTGATACTGATCGTAGAGGGAAAGAGTTCCCAGATTACCTACTGAGATATTTAAGTTATAAGATTAAGAAAAGAAACCTTTTCAATACCAATTTCACCAATATGACTATGAAATGGTGCTCGAAAAGATGCTTTTTTAACCAAATAATGTCCTTTTAGTATATTAGGCTATCTATATTATTATAAATGGTACATCCAGTGTATTGCAATGTTGTTACCTTAACCATCTCCCACAAACTGCATGATAATGACTCCTTTTTCTAAATCATTAAGCATTGTTGTCTGCATTTTGTATTCTGTAAAATATTTATATTGATGGATACTTACAACATGCTAAAGCTGATATGTACCGATATGTATGTGATTATTTTGTGGCAATTTGATTAATCGTAGCACACTAGATTGCACCTGGAACAAGCTTTAGCTCTGGTCATGCCCTCAGGCAGGTATAACAAACAGACCCTCAGGCTTAAAAGAAAAGAAACATTTTGAGTAAGCACTACATACGAGTTGTCAGATTAACATTACAATGTTTGGTCTACAAATAATTAGTTGAAAATTATCATTATAGTTGTTTGACATTCCCTGCATCTTTAAAATAAGAAGCAGGAGGATTCTGATAGTCTGGTCGGAGTCAGAGATAACAAGCCCTGAAAAAGCCCATGTCCCCTGAAGACATGTGCTTATTAATTTATCACTGACAGGGCTTGCCTGGGAGGAGCGGCTAAACTAGGCTAGGGCAGCAAGCTGCTGCGACTGATTCAAGGGCAAACACTGGTTTTACTGCCTCGATCTTATTTCTCCTGCTCTGCCACTCTTTACCTCACTCACTCTTATTTTCCTGTCACTTCCGTTCTCCCCGCTGCTTTCTATCCTCTAATCTTCCCCTGCCCGTCTCTTTCTGATGCTCTTTTTTCTCCATCATGCTGCCTTTCATTTTTCCCTTTCATCCACCCCCCCCCCGCCCCCAACCTGACTTGACCTGCTGTTATCTGCCTGAAAGACGTAGAACCGTGATTTCAGCAACTGCTGCCCCACTATATCCTGGAAAGCCAGGAGGGAAACAAAACCTAAACTTAAATTTCTAGTCTTAAATTAACAATTTATTGACCTCAAATTAGTTGCTTGATTCCTTGTACTTACTCCTCACCTTTAATAATTTTACAGTGATGAATTATTTTCCTGAATGGATAAGATTGATAAATAGCTGTAGTTACTAAGCTTGTTAATGTATTTCAATTTCTTCCTCAAATCACTATGTATTCTTTCAATTTGACTTTATGTTTTTGCATGAGACATGACCCTTCTCACTAAGTTGTGATTCTGCATTTGATGTTTTAGGAAATAACAGAGGCTCAAGTTTTAAATGTTCGGCACATTGTTGTGTTAGTTCGGCAGTAGCTTGTTCTTTATTTACTCATAATTCTCCCTTGAATTGTTTCTGAAAAAAACTTTTTAAGGTTGCTCATTCAATAGTTTGAGGGATATAATTTCATATAATGTCAATATGTACATTTAGGTGTAGTTTAGCGATAAACAGGCAAATAAACAGATTGCATGAAGAGCAGCATTGCATGGGAAAAAAACTGACCTACATTTTAACACTGTGCACAACACCTTCTTTGTCTAAATAAACTGACAGACGTACAGGTAAATATGTATATATGTCAGCGTCAACAGCCAGACAAAGAATTATTTCCTCAGATTAGGAGTTGGCATGTGTTAAATTGTTTAACTGCATTTTCTGAAAATTATTAGCAGAGATTCTTTAGTTCTGACTCACGCTGTGCTAGTTGGGTGAGTAGAGATCAGAATATTTAAATCACCCTTGTGTTACACCTGCCCACTGTGCTGCCATTATCCTGACTCCCCAGGATTATTCATAGTGACTGAAATCCAGTAGGCCTCGACAAATATAGCACTGGTCATTTCAGCTGAAAGCTGGCTTTGTTTTCAGTTAATAACCCTGTTAAGCATATTACACAGATAATGCCAGTTTACTTGTACCATGTTTTCTCCAGAGCAAGTGTTGCTTACTAGAAAATAACCAATTTTTTTGAAAGAAAAACTGCACATGAGGGTAATCGCCCAGCAGGGGCTCCAGAGCATGAACAGGCTCTGGAAAAGGCTGACTGGCGCATTTATGCAAATTAATCAACATGCTTGCATACTGAAGACATGATTAACATCCTTAAAATCAGAAAAAATACAGTTAATAAGGCACTGAGTTGTAAGAAAAATGCAATGCTGTTTGGATCTCAGGGTCTAATGCTGTCATTTTTTGGCCACTGTCATAAAAGAACTTAAACCTAATCTTCTAATGTTGTTGTATATTTACCCATACTGCTAAAAGACAAATAGGAGGGCTCAGTGCTAATGGCTGACAGCTTAAAATGTGTACAAGCAGGTTTTAGGGCTTGTACGCTGTGTGTTCGTGTGCATGTCTCAGTTTCCTCTTTGTATTTATGCACTCTGACCCAGACTCTTTAATTTGCAAAAGTTCATTCTTTGAGCCCCCATGTGTTAGTGTTATATGTATTATATCTACACAAAAGACTGGCACACTGTGTGTACAGTTGGTGCGCTGCTCATAACACTTTAAATAAAACACAAGCTTCATATTAAGCAGGTTATTAATAGACTTCCTGTTACTCGGCTCATTACAGTTAAGCAGTTAAAACATCCTGGATGGCTAACTGACTTAATGTTCGTTGAAAATTAACATAATTTCCCATGAAGTGACACGTGAGTAGTACGTATTATTGAGCAGGGTTACATTCCATAAAGTGAGTTTAAGAAATAAGCCGGGCGTCTTTCAGATGATCTGACTCATTTTCAGTTGATCAAATAAATGCAACATAATTCCCAGCATGCATTGCCATCACTACTGAGCTCAAACTATGTTAGATTAGCCTTATCACCTCAAATGAGTCAGACTCACTGATATGAACCTGTTCTTTTCTGTCTGGTAGTCACTTGACAGACTATTTATTGCACAGTATCAATTCTAGTTCCATTCAAGTCTATTTAACTCATAAATATTTAAATTACGCATTTACCCTTTTCCAACTGTAAAACAAAACAAATTATGAGTCCCATTTTCTAACACTTGTGTGTGCCTAAAGACCTTTTGAAGACAGCACATAAGTGTTAAATGAGGTTTAAGGAGAACAAAGTTCACATCTTGGAAGCCTCTTTCTCGTAAAGATGGAATAAGTTCTTCCGCTACTCTGGATGTGAATCCCACATTTGTGTAGCTTGTCCCTAAGACACCAACTCGCTCTCCCTCCTGCTCTTGGGAGTGGTCAAATTTTATTCTCCTCCAGCAGTTTGCGTTCTTTTTTTTAATTCTGCATTGCTCTTCTGTATATTAAACTATGCATGGACACTTGAACAATCATAGTGCTTAGTGGGAATTCATAGAAACTCACTAACTTGGCAACAATCAGGCAAACTACTCTAAATGTAACACTCGATATATCCGTTTATGAGGTGTAAGTAAGTTATGGTCTATTCCTGGGATATAATACATTTTTATCACACACACATCATTTATTGATAATATTCCAACTTATATTTGGTTAAATTGCAATATATATTTCTTCTAGTACTTTTTTTTTTTATCTTGCAAGGTTTATATTTGCGTTTGTTTTTTGTCTTTTTTTCATGGTGAGCTAAAATATCAAAGATATCTGACACATTTTTCCTGAAACCTATTACTGTGCTTGCTGTGTTTAAAGGGACAGTGTAACATGTTTTCATTCCATTTGTGACAAAGCCGATTACAATCTCTGTCACAAGATCAGTGATTGATGGAGGAGATTTGTGTCTTTTTTTCACTGTTGCAAGGCAGATACAATCGGAACTTGTTTTGTTAAGGTGTGTTCCTGTTTTGACGAGGAAGGTCAGGCTCATACCAAAGAGTACAATGACGTGAAAGAGGTGAGGGTCAGGAGATGCATGCAAAGAATGGACCCTATAACCCAACACAGAAGACAAATACAGAAATACCAGGCATTTGTTTTCTGTCTCTGATTGTTTTGAGGAGACTCAGGCCACAGAGCAGAGGTCAGTGTTTCCCTCTCACAACTCAGAGGTCTTTTACTGCTTGTTTTCAAGATTTAAAGACTTTAAATTGACTCAGTGTTCTCACTGGTCTGGATCTGTTTGATTGTGAGTTAAGAATAGCTTCTCTTTTTATTTTTGATAATTAAGTTTGAGAGAAAAAATATAAACATAATCTCTCCTGATTCTTTTCAGCATTTTGAAGCAGAAATCGTATCTGTCTTAACTTCTGAAGAGAAGTCCTGCTGTCTGATATTTCTCTCTGTCACGTTCCACTTCCCTGGTTTTGGTTGACTCTGACAGTTTGACCAGTGATGATAAACTATGTGGACTTGAAATGCTTTGATGTTTTTTATTTTCATGATTTCACAACATGATGCAAGTTGGAGGAAATTTGCTGATTTATTTATAAACTCTGTTGAATTTTTAATCTACTTTTTGGTTGAGCACTTTGTTTTGATGGTACTGAGGCTATTTGGCAGATCACACAGATTAATCGTAACAGGGTTTTGTTCTCATATGTGATGAATATAAAATCACCTTTATGAAATATGAATATCCCCTAGCATTTATTGATGCACAGGGTTTTTGCGTACTTGTGCAATTGTTATTTCAATAATTAATATTAAAGGTATCAGGGAAAATGGTGGTTAAGTTGAAGTTATATTATTCAGGACATGGGGTTTGTATTTGTAGATATTGTTGAACTAGTTTTCAGTGAAAAGTTCCTAAATATTGTTGCTTGTTACACTTGATGTGTGTTTAGAATATGGTTAACTTAACTCACTCACAATGTGTAACTAAGCAGCTAGGTTAAATCCCTCTACAAAGCAGACTTCGAATGATCAGCCTGTATTGCAGTTATTGAACCTGTGACCTTTCTATTAAAGGACTTCTGCTTTAACTACTGCCACCCTGCAGAGCACTTTATCTCTGAATGTGTGCAGGTGCCACTTTTAGTTACAAACTGACATCTGATATACAGTATTGAAAGTTGCTTCCACCACCACCATGGCGGTGCTGCATTTGAAAACTTTATGAGAATCAAGATCAAGAATCAAGGTAAAAATTCCCAGATAGCTGTCTTTTCATACGAGACATTGTGTCCTCTTTTCACATAATTGTTTTTCCCTCTAATTCTTGGAAGCTCAAATAGAGGATTTTTCTTTTTTTATAACAAGTTATTCTTAAAATAAACACTAGGAGAGTCCGTTCATACAAGCATGCACAACTCTGCTGCATGACCTGTTAGAGATAGGAAATGAGAAGTTTCACACTTTCAGCATCAGGAGTGAGATTACCAGTGAGAAAGAAAAGCTTTGAGTATCCAAAGCTTTTCCAAAGCCTATTGGATACCAGAATTCTAGTTTATAATAATATAAGGAAGAATTTTACAACTCTGGAAATGATCATACAATGGTTAATTAAGTTTGGATAATCACTTTGTAATCAGTAGTCGATTACCTGTTTCATGTTACAAAAAATTCCCCCAAACATTTGATTACCTTTTTTTACTCACTGTTCTTTAGTTGTGTTTTTCTTTTATATACTTTTCTTAGTGTTGTTATCCTATTCTCTTGTGGCCTTTCTCCCCTCTGGTCCTCCAGTTTTCTCTTTCTCACTTACTTCTTCTTTTTCCCCTCTTAGTGTGGCGTTTTACCTTTGTCTGTTCCCCTTCTAACAATGTGCCTCATTGTTGGGCAGGAGGTTGTCAAGCATGATATCTGGGATTAAGACACATGGACGGACAGAAGGAATAACAGACGGAGCCATTCTAGACTGTTCCATTACTGACCAAATCCCCACCGCAGAGGCCTTTTAGGGTTATTTCTCATGGCAGACAAGGTGCTGGTTCAGGAACATTGAGTTCCCTAATCTCAGAGTTTCATTGTCCTCATCTGTCTGAGTCTGAAAGTAACTGGACCTCCCTCACTCAAAGGCATATGCACTATGATAGAGTGCATTTAGCATGGAGCAGTTAAGTGTTTGAAATCTGTTTAGTTAGGTAAAAACAACACTGTCTGGTTTGTGGTAGTTTTTTGGTTTCAGTTGCAAGGGCCCTGACCCAAAACCTGAATACAGGTCCAATAGTGGGATTTTTTCTAGCTTTTAAAGAGGCTTAGGACCAAGCCGTGCCAGTTCAGTTAGTTTTGGAAAGAATCGAGGCCAAAGAATGCCTTAAGAGAACTCTGCAGTCTTTATGAACAAACATAAAACTCTGTGAAACCCCTGTTTAATAGGCCTAAGTAATAAGAAAACCTGCAAATGTTCAAAAGTTCAGCCTAGCTGACAGTAAAACTAAAATATTTCAGATTCAATCCCAGAATTCAATTAAGGCTGTAGCAATCCTAACACCTCATGTATTTACTGCCCTAAAAGGGCAAAGGCATGGAATAAGAGGAAGTCGGAAAAAGGTTAAACAAGGCCATCTGGTTCAATGGGAAGTGTAGTTTAGAATTCTGCTCAGATGTAGTTTTAGTTTCGTAGTTCAATACTTCCTACCTAGCAGTGATGACTTTAAATCATTAAAAACTAAAAGAGTACTCTGTTGCAGACCTCAGGCTAGGCCATGCCCTTTCTGGCAAACTAAAGGAAAGTGAAAAATGATGATCAAGCCAACTCCATTATATACATATGCATCAGAAGTTGATGGCTGTTCCTTGGCCCACGCTACAGCCTTCCACCAAGTTTCATGAAAACATGGCCAGTTGTCTTTCTGTAATCCTAGTGACAAACAAACAAACAAACAAACATCCAGACTAAAAACATAACCTAGGGCAAAAGCAATGAGCTCTGCTGGATATGTACAGTATGCTATGACTCGGTTTAAATGAACACTTCCTTCATGTTGGCAGAATGATCTTTCCTGCCTACTCCTGGTATACTGTTTGTGAACCAGTGAGTCAGACAGAATTATAGGTCAACCTCTGAAAGTAGTATGTATCTTGCAGGTGGAAGCAAAGTATAGCTTATTGAAATAGTTTGGGTTTGACCGAAAAATGAGTAGGTGGGCAGAGTGAGGCCATTTACGGCAGCAACTGATTTGTTAATCACTTCAGTTAGAAGACTTTTTTTTTTGTGTGCAAATTTTCATCAATTTGTTCTATGCATTGCTCAAATGTTTCAAAGATATGGATATATAAGGAATTGTTAACATCCATTTGAGTTATATATCTAATGCATTACATAAAGACCTTTTAAATAAACACTACCTATGTAAAATGAATCTACATAGAAATATATCACAGAATCCCATCCGTCACTAAACTGTCATCCACTAAAAGCTCTAAATCACTGCTGTCTAAACAAAATGCAGTCATAACTTTATGTACTTAAAAGGTCATAAGAAAGGCTGAGATTTTACATGAACTCTGTCAATGTTAAAAATAATTTTAGGAACAGATTATAGTAATTTCTGACTTAATTTTCATAACTGATTGATTTATAATTTTCACTTTTTTTCCCTTATACTCAAAATATACTATATTTTACACACATACTATATAATACACACACACACACACACACACACACACACACACACACACACACACACACACACACACACACACACACACACACATGATCTATGCCTTCTCCCTAGATAGTAGAATTTAAAAGATTAAAGCAAATCCTTTATTCTTTCAAACAAGAAACCTGGTTTTGGTGAGGGTACAGTTTAGGCAGACACCTTCAGAGGAGGAAAAAGAAAAAGGAAAATATCTCGTAACTTCGTATTTCCCCTCAATGACTATTGCTATTCCTGCCCATGTCTGTTCCTACTCTCCCTGACTTAGATGTAATGACGAGTGCCAAGTAGGTTGTTTGGGTTGTGTAACTTTCAGCATTAAGGTTGAATAAAAGGAAAGAAAGAAAAAAGGAGGAGTAACAAGACAAAGAGTGTCCTAGCTGAAGCAAGAATGAACAAGTTGACACAAAAGTGGGCACAAAAGCTACCATGGCTCAGCCAGGTCCATGTATGCATATGAAAGGCCATGGTTCGTTTGCAGCTCGGCACTGGAGCAATTGTATGACAGCATAGATTAAAAAAAACATTTCATACGATTTTTTCGAATTAAAACAACAATTTAGACTACCCACATTAGATTCCTGAGCATCTAATCAGCACAGTCTGTCACTGAATGCTATTAAGTGCTGCTGGAAGGGTTTGAACAAATTAAACATTTTAAAGTCAGAGTGCTGTAAACTGGGTTGGGATAGCATTTTAATTGGAGTGGGCATCAAATCCTCTTTTTAAAACGCTATCATTACCTTTCTGTTTCAAATGAAAAAACAGAGGCTGATTGGAACTGACAGTGAAATAACTCATTAAAAACCGAAGTGTAAATTATTTTGCATCCGTAGCAAATGTACTTTTCCTTTGTTCTCACTCTCTGTCATTTTCTCTTGCCTTCTCAATCTCTTGTATTTTTCAGTGTCTTTCAGATTCATTCCCAAAAGTAGAACTGTGATTTTAATGTTTTACCACATGGCCATATACCAGCTTACAGGGAGAGTTCTTGCATTCATGCACACTTGGGCACACCGACACTCATTCACCCTCTCATCCCATCCCGCATACAGTCTTACACGCACATGCACACGCACACGCACAGCCACACACACACACACACACGCACACACTCAAGTATACACATACATATTTACGTGTACTTTATAGCATCTTACATATACACACACTTGCGAATGAAGTGGTAGCAATTAACAGTCACACACCTTTATGGTGACAGTTCACATTCACTTGGGCATGCACAGACCTGCAGGACAGACACACACACACTTAGACACACTGGCCCAGCTTGCCCAACCGGTGTCAGTTTAATTGTTGCGTTTGGTCCTCGTCTCCAGCTGACTCTTGGACAGCATGACATCTCAAGCCTTGAAGTTCGAAGATAAGATAATAGATGAAGGAGGGAAATGAAAAGGGAGAAAAGAAGCATAAAAAGGAAAGGAAGGGAGGTAAAAAAAAAAAACATGGGGAGAAACATGAAAGGAATGCAGAATATAAAAACTAAATAAAAGAATGCAAACTATTGCATAACGAATATGATTCGTTATGCTATAGTTTGCGTTCATTTTTTGTGCCATTGGTTACCTGCAGCCGATTTGTGAAACAGTATTTTGAATGTGGTTAAGTTAGTATTTTTATTAATTCCGTGTGTTGCAGGTGGTTGTGATTAATTGCCCCTAATCTGGGTTTGCTATGTTTTCTCCTTGTGTAAAACACTCTGCAGCAGTTAAAAAAAATATTGCAAAAGAGTTTGTTTTGTATTTAAATCTCAATGAGAAAATCTTTGTGATACCCAGTACATAGTATCTAAGTCAAGGCAAACACTTGACTGCAGGTGTTGATAACTGAAAATGTAAAAGTGTAAATATGGCTGATATATATTACAAGAGAAAGTAGCTAATCAGGTACTTATAAGTATGCCAGGAATTGTTACTTAACAGATTCCATCTTTTCTTCTCTCCCCACCTCTGTCTCCACCCTCAACCCTCCACCTTCACCTTTGCTTTTGTCATCTGCCATTATCTTCTTTGCCTCTGTTCCTCTCTCTTCTTTCCCATTCTCCCTCCATCTCTCCTCAGTGTAGCTAGAAAGGAATCCTGCAACAGGGATTAGCGGTCCGTCAATGAGGAACTACCGGCTCATCTTCTGCCACAACCTGAAGCAGCCATAGATGGTTCGGTGGTTCACTGGCTAAGGGAGGAGAGGATAGGACACACTTTCACTGCTACACGGTGAGTACACACACAGAAGCAAGTCGACACATCCATTGCTGGAGGAAAGAAGAGACTTCTTCTCTTTGAAATGGTGAATAGAAAAGACGCATGCAATTTTTATGCCTCTGTGCCGACAACTTTCATGACAGGAGGCATTATGTTTTAGGCTTGTCGGGACATTCAATTCTTGCTAATTTGATATCTCATTAACAATTTAAGGGACTTCTATAAATATGGTACAAATGTCCACTTGGAATCAACTGATAACAATTTACAAAACATATTTTTTGACCAAAAATCCCAACTTCATACACTAGTTATGAACAAAGAAATCACAATAATGGTTTGAAATTATCAAGTGATGATATTTCAGATCCAAAAGGTAAAATGTTAGCTTTACTGTGAATTCATAATTTTCTGCATGAACACTTGGTCCATTCAATGCAATCACTCAGAAACAGAAGGGATGATTTTGACCATGTTTTTTTTAATTGCTTTTGACCTTCAGCCTATTGTTGTCGCACCATGTGACAATTTATTTTTCCTTTTTATCAGTCTCTCTTACTCTGTGCTAAATAAAAATCAAGGTTTATTCAGCATATTCCCATCTGGATTTTTTCACTCAAATCATGTATGTCTGTGTATTCATACTGTTATTACTTCAGAGTCCTGCAACTTGACTGGTTGGTGGAGACACAAAACCTAAGGCAGTAATTCTGCTTTACATTATATTCCTCAGTTTATGTGACTAGGGCTTTACATTTAAAGCACTTAAAATATTATTAGCTTCACATACTGAAATAACTATAAATAATAATGAAAATAATAATGAAATAATAATTTTTTAACCTGACAACAACTCTGTTTTCTGAGCACATCTTGACTGGCAATCTGCCACTTTTAACTCAGCTTCAAAAGCCACACCCCAGCCAAATGCACAAACACTCTATAATAGGAGAGGATTCAGAGTTTCCTCTCTCTTGAAATCTTCCTAAACCAAAAGCCAGTTCCTAGACTGTGTTGTACAGAGAGCATGCTGAATCTGGAACTGCTGAGAGCTTAATTGTGTGATTTGGTCACTCCCAGAATAAAAGTATTAATCAAAAAGATTTTAATTTTAACATGTCTGTTGAGTCACCATCTTTTACTGAATGAGGTAGCACAATGGTGATTATACCAGCCAGCCACTGATGAAGGCCCCTTAAGTTTGCAGAATTAAGAATTAATACACATTCATAGAAAATATCAGCAAAATCAATTTTCTATTAACCAGCAGCTTGGTCGCTCTTAAACTGACTTGGAAGTCAAGTGGCATATTGTCTTGTCTACTTTCTTTCTTATATTAGGAGCACAAATATAAACAAAAAAATTGCAAAAGTGACCCTGGTGTGGTTTGATGCCCTTCAGAGGACTCCACATCTCCACACTGATTGTTATGTAAGAATAAAATAACATAACAATAAAATATAACCTGCACATTGCTTACGAAAATAATGTGGAAACAGAAAGAAGCCCTCAGATTCCTTACCAGCTGTGTCAGTTGTGTCATCTTGTACAACAAGCTGGCCATAAAAACAACAACAAACTGGTTTTAAAGCAGCAAACAGCTGACAACCTCGAACGAGAAAATCTTCCTTCTTAGCAGATCTTGTCTGACCACACTATCATACTGTGTGTGTGTGTGTGTGTGTGTGTGTGTGTGTGTGTGTGTGTGTGTGTGTGTGTGTGTGTGTGTGTGTGT
>JAOWBC010001868.1:20126180-20154353 GCA_028566105.1 Hypoplectrus providencianus | reverse complement strand
TGTGTGTGTGTGTGTGTGTGTGTGTGTGTGTGTGTGTGTGTGTGTGTGTGTGTGTGTGTGTGTGTGTGAGTGTGTAATATGTTCAATGTATTCTTTGTAAATTTTGTAAATCTTTGTAAATTAAAGAAACCTTAAATTTTTGTTTCAGATATACAGTGAGCTTAATTCAATTGGAACAAAACCAGTTCACATTTTCTAACACTCATTTGGTGATGTTCATCCTCCCCAGAGGAGTTGACTGGACACCATCTGCCACTGTTTGCATTCAGATTACTCACCAGCCGACCATCATCAAAGTCAAACTTTGAGCAGAAATTATCCTTGCTCGCTTTTTGTCGTTTTCCATCCCATGGTCTGACTCAGGCATTCGCAGCATCGCCCTTGCACAGGGACTGATGATGGCAGAGGACCTGGCAAACACTGTAGGGAGGGGAATTTAATTTAAGTAATGACCTTCAAATGATAGTTATGTAACAAAGAAAGTGTAAGAAAACAACTGAATTTCACCCACACTGAATCGTGTTTATGTAATTTAAAACATAGTTGTATGAATCTGATACGCTTCTGATTTATTCAGGCAGAAGAACTAATGCCTCTGTATCATTTAGCATAGACAGGACACCTGCTTCATAATCCCTGTCTGACAGCTACACCACCACAACTATACTTAAATCTGTCTCCTTATCTTCCTGCTATTTCTCCCCTAATGCATAGCTACATGCAACCTTAATTTCATTTAATTAGTCTTGTCCAATCACACGCTGGTCCTTTGATTACAAACATGTCATAAGGTCAGATTATAAAAAGTAGTTTTACTCACGTCTGTCTAAATTATTGTTTAAGATACACTGAGTTGGTATATATAAGGGTTTATGTGTCTGCTTTAAGTCTCTTAACACTTTAAATTCAGTGTTTGAAGGCTTGGAAAATGCTTGGATTTTGAATTAAATGCTCAAAACTGCCTGAAATCACAATAGCATTACTTCTATAATACAAAAAGGGAAAATTTAAAGGGAATCACCAGGGAAGGGAATCATCTTTATATTTCAAAATATGTCTGTTTGTAAATTAATTTGCTATCCAAATTAACCTGCTGAGCCAGTGCAAAACAATGTCATTTCAATTAAAATATGTATTTTTAAAAAAACAGCATAAGACATGAAGGTTGTCTAGACTGAAAGTCAATCAGCTCGCTGAGACTTAACATTTTTAGCATATAAACAAATCATTGTGCAAATCAATTAAGTTTTTAGCTGTAGTAAATTACACTTGATCTTGATATTTGTAAGCAATGATCATAAGAAGGTAAACTTTCCCCAGTATCAGAGAGCACTGAAACATATACTGTTTGCCCTCCTCCTGCTCCTCCGCCTACCGTGTCCTCCTCCCTCTCCTGCACGTGTTTCCCTTCCCCTTAAAGGACCAGGTGTAAACACCTGTGCTGACCAGTGGCCTATTGCTGCTGTCCATTCTCACCTGTCCCCTCCTCCTCCTCCTCCTCCTTCATGGTTTAAATACAATGTGAAAAACAGCCACTCCTGCATGTTTGAAGGTGTCATGCTCATTTTTGTTTGTTTTTGACAGCAGAGCAGCTCTTTTTGTTATTTCCTTTCCTCTTCTTGATGAAAGATTTTTTTACACACTTCTCAATCATCTTTCCACTGGAGAGGAACAGTAATGTTTAATGCTGTGCTGCATTCTTCACGGAGGATCTTAATTTTCTAACTCATTCATCTCACTTTTTTTCAAATTGCCTTGTTCTCTCTCATTCTGAAGACGTGAGGTCTTGGCGGGGTTGTGGTGAGGAGGAGGGGGAGGCCATGAGGAAGAGCGTGTCTCCGTTGCCAGGCAATGAGGGCGGGAGCTCAGCCAGCACCACGCGTGTTTTTGGCGTTCCTTTGGAGGAGGTGACACGCACACACACAATCAGTGGCCACGAGGTTCCTGCATTGGTGAAACACATCGTCGACTACATCGAGGAGCATGGTGAGTGACACACGCACACACACGCACACACACACACGCATACACACACACAAAAAGACAGCAGTGAAACCCACAAACTTAGTCCCCTTTTTTGCTTTTATTTCTTAAAATTTGTTATTTTTTTCTTTTGTTTGGCAGATCACGTAAATTCGTCATTTGATTGGAATTGGTCACATCAAATCAATATTCACATATCCTGAAATATCAACCAACACCGATGACACCAATGCAACACATTCCATCAAATTATAATGCCTGATAAGCCCATAAAAATTGTGATACAGTATATTCACGACTCATACACACCCACATTTGTGCTGATCAAACAGAAAAGGAATTGTTATCTTTAAATGAAAAAAGTAAACTGAAAACTCGAAGCATAAACCAGCAATAAAGCAAAAAGTGAATGTAATATTTTCTTTTGAGTTGCATTTGTATTTGTTTGTCTATTATGTGTTTCTTTATTTGATTTTATTATTTTTTTTTTTAACCTTTACTTTAGCAGAAATATTCCCTTAAAAGGGAATACTGTTCAAGACAGCAGCATAAAAAAGTTTCATTTGAAAGAACAAGAAATTTACTTTTAACAGAGAAAAACTAACAGTGTAGTAAGAGAACAAGTGAGTTTAGTTGCTTAATAGGCCCTGTCCCTGTCCTGATTTTTGTGTTGCCTTGGGTGGACATTATCCTCTCTTTGTATGTGACAAAAGCAGATGTTTAACATTTTTGTATTCTTGAGTTATATTGTCTTAACATGCACCATACATTTCCTTAGTTTAATGTTTTATAGTAGCCTAAATCATGTTTCTTTCATCTCAGCTTTTGTTTAAAGGAATGATATAACTTTGAACTGATGGATGTCAAATTACGCTTTTTTTTTCCATTCAGTCAAAACAAGAAACACAAGGCTTGGCTCCACCATGGAGTACTCTGTATTTGATTGAAAAATGCAGAAACACATTGACATATAACATCGATTAAGTTTGGATAATTCTCAGGAATGAGACCTCGAAAAACAGATTCACCTCCCTTAAATGTCCCACTTATCACATCTACACACATACTTTTGAGTACTCAGTTACATCTGATTACCTTCTGTAATGTTATTTAAGTATCCTGAGCACGCCCTGCTTCTGCTCTTGCATCACGATAAACCAAAATATGTCTTCGTTTGAGATCCAGTTTATGTGATAAGATGAACTCTGAATGCACCGGCAGACAGATCCGCAGTCCGCTTCCTTTTTTATTACATAACAGTTCTGTCAACTGCAGCTCCACTTGTGAAAACAGACGAGCTTAGCCATGAAGAGAGGAACCTACCAAAGTCCTGGCCCAGGGCCTTTCCCACATCCCCGCTGGAACATTTCTCTTCAAGCCTCGCAGAGCAGGAACTTCAGTCTTATGTCACTGTCTTTATAAGCAGGTTGGCAGTTCCGACGTCTAGCACTGAAGGATGAGAGGAATGAAAAAAGGCTGACTTTTAGAGCCAAAGTTACGTTTCTAAACTAACCAGCCATAGACAGATTTTGTCTGCATTTGGCTGGTAATTTTACTTGCTATGTAACACAAATCAGACCAGTTTTGTGTTGCATAACCCCCGTAGCCATCAGCCTGACACCTAACCAGTCAGTCCTCTTTGTGCTATAAATGCACCGTTGGTGTGAACCCTGAAGAGCTGGACACATTGACATTTGTTGAACTCGCTTTTTGGGATGTCATCATCTCTGGTCAGTGAAACATTACATAAAGACGTATTTGTAAGTGATTAATGAAATTTAATGGCTGTAGGCTGACCCATAAAATGAAGGAAATGCTGAAAAGTCATGACAGGATTTGCAATAATTAATAAATCAAAGGGAAGTACCTTCAAAGTCAATATGAAATGAAGATTGAAATTTAAAGATTACAACACAGGCCAGTATACTGGACATATTGAATATATCTACATATTATAGAAAGTAATAAAAGTGTGATAGGCAAGCATGTGCCCCTGGGTTTTTTTTTAAACCTAATCAGTACATCAAGAAAGAATGTTGAACGCATATCTCCTGTGACAACTTAAACAATGGGAAAAGCTTCCCTTTCTTATTTCCTGAGAACCATCAGTCAACTTCACCTCAATTCCCCTCAAGTGACCAGCGAAGGTTTGTGTGACCTGGGGGCCGCTCGACCATATGAGGTTATGTAATAAGTCTTTAATCCTCCTGGGGCCTCTGCTGGCGCATTAATTAGAGTGGTGCTGCCAGTCCAAAAGTTATTCAGCCAGTGAAAGGGCCTAAATCTCTCTTATTTAATTTGTGTGTGATGTCTGATGGTTTAGTAGGAGCTGGGTGTTTGATAATAAGAACTTATAAAGAAATATGTTGACCAAGATTGGAAATCAAAAGCACTTAAAGGTGTGTCAGACAAATGTTGTGGCATCTGTGATTAAAATGAATTCTACAAAGCGAACACAGGACCAACTGCTTTGGTAGATATTTCAGTTTTACTGTGCTCTGAGATTGGGGGGTGGGTCACTTCATTGACTTTTCTTCCACCTTGGCTTCATTTTTGAGACCCAGAGGCTACAGCTACTTTTTACAGTCTATGTCTGCAAGCCAAACATCACCACCTAAATCAACTGAAGCACTGCCTACTGTGTTTAAACCTCCCTCCCTAAAGTTCTTTAGGTGGGACTCCTGCAGGATGTTACATGACAAATTACTTGGAATGTGATTTAGAAAAACATTACAACACTGGGTGGACAAGAAACCAATCACTGCAGGAGCTGCATAAGCAGTTCACTTTTAACTAAGTGTTTGTTGGATTGTCAAAAAGCTGTTGCAAAATCACACCATAACTTTGCTGCGATTGGCCAGGAGTTGGAAGTCTGCAGGAAGGCCTCTGAGCATATACCCGAAACAGGCCAAACAGCATTCTAGTTTGACAGTCATTGTATTTTTTCACACTGATGTAGCTTTTCTTCATTGTTACATAAAACCTTTGTCTGGATAAGAAGTTCTTATTGTAGAAAATTATTATAGAAAAGATAGAATAAACTAACACACCTTGCCACTTTTACAAGACGTCTGAATTTTTAGCAATCTTTGGTTGGTATTAATGAACAGCAATGATGCAGATCTCTTTTTGGTTAAGACTTAAACTTTGGCAGTTTTTGCAGATGAATGAAATTTCTTTTTAAAACCCATCCATCAGTTTTAATTGTTAATGTCCGTCCAGAAGAGAAGCGTTAATGAGTAAATTATGAGCTCTCCAAATGTTATTCCAAAAATCACACTTTTTCATAGCTCCCTAAGATTCCACTGCTTGTGTGTAAAAATAAGGACACTAGCTGTAAAACTGAGTCAAGGTCAGAAAATTGCTGTATATATTATTATTTCTGTGTGTATCTTCAGGTCATCTGGACTTGGAGGGGCTCTTCCTTGTTAATGGCAATGCAGAACGTGTGGACTGGCTGCGCCAACGATATGACAGCGGTGAGGAGGTGGAGCTAGAGAAGGAGGCAGACCTGGCATCAGCGGTCAGTTTGCTCCGACTCTTCCTGCAGGAGCTTCCTGAGCCGGTTATCCCAACGGCGATACAGGGACACATTCTACAGTTACACCAAGGTGTGTGACAGGGAACTAGGTTTACTCTTTTTTACAAAGCATGTATGATATTAACCAGATATAGAGCAGTCCAGGAAACAAATGAAGAGGTGGAGTAATATATGTTTCATGGACAAGTCCCTTTCACAAATCTCCCACTTCCACATTTGTTCTGTGTCTTTTTCTGTCCCACCTCTTCGTCCTGTCCTCTTTTGCCTCTGTGTCTATCTAAGATAATCTATTCTAATCCTCTTGTCATAATGATGGTTGTTCCTGTTGCTGTCGTGCAGATTAAAGGAGGGGGGAGTTTGCAGTGACTCTCTCTTTCATGTCATTCATTTCTCATTCTGTTATATTCTATGACGGCACAACTGTACTGCTACTGTCTTTCTTCCTAATGCCATGTCATGTTTCACCTGATATCACCTCTCCTTGGGGATGGTACAGTAATCTTATCCGTGTCTGCATATTTTCGTGAGTGAAATATTTTTAGGGTCAACTGTGAAGGAACAGGACAGACTTGATAACCCATAATCCACTCCGCAGAATGTCCAAATACAGTAATGAAATGGAGCAACTTTGAGTGCAGCATTTATATGGGTACAAGTCAAAGGGTGGCGATGATTGTAAACAGCCTTTGCTGTTTAAAGTAAATATGACCTTTAAGTGTAGTGAAGCTTATAAAAATGTTAATACCCACATGTAATGATAACTTCTACTCCTGACAGATTACAGCAATGAAGAGGATTTATGTAGAAACCTGAAGTACCTGCTGCAGCAGCTTCCCCAGCTGAACTATGGCCTGCTGCGTTTCCTGTGCCGCTTCCTGGCCAGCGTAGCTTCACTTCAGCAGGAGAGCTGGAACATCGGGACTCTGGCCGCTGTCTTCGGACCCGACATCTTCCAGTAAGATGCCCAAATAGGTCTATATAATAGTTCAATGAAACCTAAAATAATCCAGATACTGTGAGCTTAGATCCACCAAGGACTTACTCAGAACATGATAAAGATCCTAGCAGGTTTTGCAGCCTTTTTATTGTTGCATCCATATTTTTGCACATAGAGCACCAGCGAGTAGGAAAAATAAACCAATGCAGGTCCCAGTCTGCATGGTTGTCATGCACAAACTTAACATGCCCATTTTCTGTTTTCCCACACTGCATCTTCTCAGTCCATTGGTGAGAACACACACATTAGGCTTACATAAACATACACGCTGAGGCACTTAAACTTGCATTTATTCAGCTATTGTAATTGTTTAACAGCTCATGGGAAGCAGAGTACAACCAACACAGCACACTTTTCTCTCGTCTTCTGTTTGCAGTCTGTCAACAGAAGGAGAGGACCTTCGAGACCAGGAGTCTGTCAGCAGAGTCCTGGCAGAGCTGTTGGATAACCAGGACGGTCTGTTTGACTCAGAGGACGATGACGTCTCCACCACCAACGACTACAGCTCCATCAATGAGCAGGTACTGTCCTTCACCTTTGTCTTCTCAATTATCCATCTTCTCTGTCAAGCATGGACAATTTTATGCGTATGCTTGTAATATGTAATAAGTTACATCTCCAAATGCATTGATATACAAATTATGTAAATGTTCTTTTTAGCTGTCAGAGAGAAACATTTGATCAGAAAACGCAACAAGATTCTTTTATTCAGCTTATTATTTATTTTTAGTCTTTGTTATCAAGCCTACACATCTCCCCTCCTGCTGGTTTCCCCTCAGGGATTAAAAAAAGTATGTTTAATGTATTTTTGTTCACTTTTCCCTCCAGCCAAAGAAATCTTTGTAGTTAGCGTTTGTATGATTTATGCCTTGAATTGGCCATGTATGTACCTACATTCTGCAACTTAAAATAACAATAAAAACTACAATAAATAAGAAAGCATGAACTACACATTCTTTTTAAAGCTTTTTACGGGGAAAAAAAAGTTGTGTATCCATGAGTTCGCTGTCAACATTTCAGAAATAATAGACCAATTTCAAAATCCTCTTTGTCATCTCCTCTTGTTCGTTTTTCTGCCTCTTAAATGGCACTGAGGCAGCAAAATGTGGCATTTCACTGTGCCAGGCTCAGAGGTGAAATTCTTTTTGGGTGGAAGCACAGTGAAAAACAGACAAATCCTTCTATGAAAAGTGAAAGATTACAATTTCAGTATGCCATCAAATTGTCAGCACACTGACACCTGATTTGAGGGAAAAGACACAGCTGTAGTAACAGATTTACCTCTCAAAGACGGTCCATTCTTTCATTGAAGCATACACTGAACATTTGTAATATTTTACCTCAAGGTTCTCGTTCATTTCTGCTATGAACTACTATTCTTATGTCCCATATAAAGAGACTTGGCTTTTAAATATTTTTTTACATTGGAAAAATATTGAGTGATCATTTTGCTTTGTATAGTTTTTAGTTAAATTCAGCAGATAAGTCAAATTTGTTTTGATTTGAGGAGTACAATATTGATATAACTTCAATATCTATATGTATGTATTGTTTCTACAGTGTTATACTTCATTGACTCCCAGTGGAATCATATTAAGATGAAAAAATCATATCGTTATAAGAAGTGATTCAAGTTGTTGACAAAATAAGATGGCTTTTTTGCATGTAGGACTTGCTTCTTAGTTTTCATTTAGTTTCTTTATCTGTTTTTAATAAGTCATTAATATTAACAATTTGAATCACCAGTAAATTATGCAAGAAACATTAAATATGTTAAGGTGATTGCAAGAGTTACTGCACAGGTCTGCAATAAGTGGATTTTTGGATTCAACAGATAATAGCATGTTAATCTTACATGACAAAGCAACATAAGGATACACTTTAGGATTAAATAATTACATCGAATGTTGGAACAGAAATCTTTTCCAGTTTTAACAATTCTCAGTGAATCCATGCAGGCTGATAATTATTAATTAGCTCGTAAGAACTCACTTCCCCATTCTATTGTAGGACAGTACGTAGTATTGTTTAACAGAAAATTCTTCTGTAAGCAAAATTCCTTTGGAAGACTATTGAAGCACTCCACCCAAACACACACGCAAACGCACACACAGACTGTAGACAGAGCTTTGAATACACTCCTTGTGAGGTGTGTTAAGTGATCAGTGTTTAGCTCACAGTATGACTGTGGTTAAATAAGCGTGTACCAAACATTTTTCCAGCCATCTGGCTGTGTTGAACTATACCTTTTGTTGTCTTACAGCGCTGAACATAAAGAACGTGACTGGCAGACTAAACAAACTCAAGGCATTTCCCCTGTTGCTCAGCAACACAACATCACTGCTTAGCCAACAGTTCAAATGCTGCTATAGTTACCATTTAATTTCACAGTGGGCTGATTACATTGTGTTATTGTATGATAACATATACATGAACACAATAATTACCCTCGATCGTTATCTCACATTGCCATTCTGCTTAATTTCCTGTCACATTCAAGAATATGTTCTCCAACATAGCATGGACACCTGAAAGATCATGTTTACATGTTAAATTTAAAGGTTACAGACGGAAAGTCTGGCCAGGAGATATGGAGACGACAGCAGGTCACCTTTTAAGTTATTCTTATCTGCCTGCTTTATGTTGCATTCACATGCATTCAGACAGATGTTAAACAGCAACAACAGTATATAATTTTGGTGGCAGTAAGAGCAGGATGGTAAAATTTGGTGAAGCCTGCAGCCAAAGAAAACAGTACAAGTCCAACAAAGCATGCATCACAAAATTTAGGAAAAGTTTCTGTCCAAAAACCATCACAATACTGAACTGTAGTTAGAAAGCAAAGCCCTGAAAAATGTAACAAAATTATGCTCAATAATATAATCATTATCTTCAATTTTTTTTCTATCTGCCATCTGCCCTGCTGCAGGGAACTTGGGTCCACTTTACTTGCCTATTGATATTTGACGACTTGAGTCATTGTCTGTCATATTCTTTCCTTATTCAAAAAAAAAAACCAAAATCTCAAAAGTTCTGGCTTGTGAAAGAAACATAATTACATTGAGATTAGATCAACAGTAAAAATGTATTCCATACAGCATAAAATTACATTTTATTTTTTCAAATTCAGTTTCTTTAACTTTGTGCTTTTTTTGTTATTGCATTATGTGCTTGATGAACGGGAAAAAAGGGATAACATTACCAATAAACAGAATGAGAAAGAGCAGAAGAAGTAGCAGCAGGGACAGCGAGAAAAAAACAGTAGAGACAAATCATCTGTGCACTGATCCCTGTGTCTTATGTAAGAGAAAGGGCAAAAAAGTGGGTGGTTGAGAGAGGTAGAGGGAGAAAAAGCAGCCAGGAAGATGGGGGAGAAATGGCGAGTGAATAGAGAGAAGAGGAAGAGAGAAACCAGAGGAGGGAGGGAGGGAGAGAAAGGCGAGGGAGGGGAAGGATAAGAAAAGAAGCTGCCGATGATGTAACCATGCAACTCACACCTCCAGCCCCTGCACTCTCTCAGTGAACACACCCTCATGAAGGGGATTATATCTCACACACACACCTGCTTTCACACATGCTCCTGATAACAGACGTTCAAAATACCTCATATAGGTTTGTTAAAACTATATAAAATAATCTACAGAATAAATGATCAATACAAATGTAAAGAAAAAGAGACCCAATGAAAAACATGGAAATGTAGAAAGACATGAAAGATGGAAGAAGAAGGTGTTTTTTGTGTGTGTCAAGGCATGTTTGGGCAGAACTTTAAAACTGGATTTAACAATGAGAAGCCCTGGATTGGATTTGGGTTTATTTGTTGGCAAAATGTCATTCAGTTGAATTATTGTTTAGGTGAAAGCATGGCTTTGCTGAGGCTTGTTGTTTCTATGATGATACAGCAGTGGGTGTGTTTGTTTGATTAAATGTTTAAGCTTTAAGTGTCTGGACAAGGTTGGGAAAAATAAAAAAAAAAAGTACTTGTTCCTATTGGGCTGTTCACTTGTGGTTAAAAGTCATAATCACAATTATTAAGATTATCAAACCCAATTACTTGTTTTTTTAATAGTCGGTATGGCTGAACTTAATTCAATTATAATTGAACCTTAAAAGTAGTCAAAAAAAAAAGTCACAAGTGAGATAAATCAATTCGAAATGATTGAAATATATCAGAGCAACTGTGTTTTTAATCCTGCAGTTCCTCAACTTGCTGGAAACTATGGAACATTGTATTTATTAAAGAATAAAATATCAAGAAAATGTATACTGACTTATATAAATCATGCGATGGTGTGATGCCGCAACTTACTGCTCTCCCCTAATCTGTGCATAAATGTACCATCTTGTTAAATAATAGAGTAATTGAGTAAACGATACAATGAGCTGGATATATAACACAACACAAAACATCTTCATTGTGAAACTGAATTTTGCCCACTAATTGTTTTATCATGATTTTTAATATTATCTTGTCATTATAATTTTCTGAAGCCAAAATAGTAATTGGAAATAAAATGTGAATCATTGCCCAGCCCTGCGTTCACTTATTTGTTTCAAAAAATGATAAAATCTTATCTCTGTGTTCAGCACTGAAAGAGCCTGTGGCATTTTTGTCCTGAGCTTAGACAATCCTTGGACTGTTGTCCGTTTTGTTTCATCAGCACACGTTTTCTTGCACACGAGGCAGAAAACATACTCGTTATGAACCACAACCACACTGCATCCTGTGGCATTAGAAAGCAGCATGCACTGTTTTGACTCATACCTCCTGGTAATTGAGCAGCAGCGCCAAACCAGTTTGTTGTGAAATATGAAAAGTACGCATGCTGTCCCTTCTTAATAAGATAGTATCTCTGTGTTTTCAAGGCTACTGTTTTGCTTTGCATTAAAAAAAAAACATGTGGCTTGTTGGCTTGATTTCATTTTGCCACTGAACTTCAGGCCTGCATCTCCAAAGCTATTTTCATATATTACATAACATGCAATAGCAATTCTACATGTTGGTCTCCTGTTTGACGCAGACCCAGGGTCACTTTAACATGTCAGAATGGCAATCTTTCTAGTTTGCATTTAGGAAAATGTCCTACATGCACAAATCTGTTGACTGAAATCTGCTGTACTGACAGAGGCATGCAGTAAAAACAAAGGAACATAAAACACATTGTATATTTTGTTCTCCTTCCATTACAAAGCAAAAAAAGGAAAATCCTCTTGAAATAATAACCAAAGCAGCACACCTCCTTATATTTACGATTTAAATTCATACCAAAGCACTGGTGATATCATGAATATCCAGCAAAACACTTTACATGGAGCATGTGAGCAATTAGGAATGAAACGACTCCCACCTTCTTCTGATTTTATCCTTGTGCACTGCTGGTAATTGAAAACAGGCAGCATAATTGTCTCGTTCTCTAAATAAATGATAAAAATGGACTCTAATTGGAGATTTATTGTGAGAATGGCGTCCCTCTTGAGCACAATGGCCACTAATTAGCACATCAGCTGCACAATACATTTCAAAATCCAACAGGGCAGCACCCTGTGAGAAAAGCAAAATCACCCTCATTACTTCATGCTCCTGTCATGTTTCGATAAAGCTATTAAAAAAATGTATGAAAAACTTTAACACACAAATGAAGCCTGCAATGTTACGTTCATCATGCCTTGGAAAGGACGCTGAGTGAAAACTTCTTTGACCGTGTTGGACAGACTGTCTGTTGCCTGTCTAGTTAATTAATTAGCCTCTTTATGGCGGCCTTATTTTTCCAGGTCTGTTATTGTAACCTTAGCAGATATATGAATCAGGATGTGTCCTATTACTTTGCCTCTGCCAACTTAGTCAAGTGCTTCTGGAGCCGAGCCATGTTTGAGATGCTGCAGCGCATGTATAGCTGTGCCCCAGATTGTGGACATTAATTTGAACTGGGTGAATGGAGTAATGTTACAAACACCAGAGGTTATCATAATGTTCAGCAGCTTACATAGGTTGTAATACACACTTACGTGATCTCGTGACAGCGACAAGCAGTTGGGCAACAGCCTATATAAGTTGGAACACAGGGTTATTTAAGGAGGAGGTGATGGCCTAGTTGGACGGTAAAAGAGATGTGTAATGTCTCTGTAAAGGGACGGGCAGTTTGAACACACCTACACTTTTTTTTCACATCAAGTGATGAGAAATACACAGTTGCACTGATGATTTATTTACTTTGACTGCATTTTATGAGTGCTTGGAGAGAATTTGAACGTCTGTAATTCAGTTTCTAACACATTTGGAGGTAAGGATGAGAGAAAGATCACACAGCCCACTCACTGCAGGAACATTAGGCCAGAGGGCTTATCTCCAGTGGAACTGCTGCAAGTAAACAGTACAGACACACAGGCAGGAATGAGCGAGAACATACTGAGAGGAGAAGAAATTTAACTGTTTGGAAATTTGTGAGACTTTTGTGTTGTGCTTAATTTTTGCCACTTGACTGCTAACGCGTTCATATAAAACACTCAATTTGGAAGGCTCACTGTTTGATCTCCCCTCAAGTTGAAAATGAGACAAGTGAATATTAGCACATTTTCAATGTTGCATTTATGTAATTTCTCTGCATGTAAGCAAAACAGCGCTTTACCTTGTTGTCAGACAGCCTTTCCCAAGAGTGAACTGAAGCTTTTACTGTATCTGTCCTCTCTTCAAAGTCACCAGATTCCTTTAAAATAGATATAACAAGGAAATAACTGGTCTGCTGCGTCAGTTTGTTGGTTTTATTTTATTCCTTTGGTGTTTTAAAAAGTTAGTTCTGATTAATCAAAGACACACAATAAAACTAACGGCTAGAGGCAGTGATAGATCAACAACTTGTTAAAATTGTTTGTTAAATAAGGCTGGTGGCTTTGAAGAGAGCATAATGATTTCAGTTTCTTATTGGGGGAACATAAAGTGGTGAATATAGTCAAATAATTATGGTTTACCCATACAAAGTCACTTAAAAAATGTCAACTATCCCTTATGTCAGTATTTGTTCTAAGATTTTTATTTCATTTTATTTAGTTGTTCTCATTAGCCATTTTAGCAACATTGCTTCATCACACTAACATCAGGTGTATTCGTGCAGCAGGGCAGGTAGTGATTCAGATTATTGAAGCGGTAATCACCACATCGGATTGTCTGTAATGGGCGGGAGCACAGGCTGCATGACTGAATGGCTGACAACCAAAAACTGCAGTAGGTCAGCTTCTCTGCAGCACATGTCCCAGATCCAGTCTGTCACTGAACAAATAAACATATTTATCACAGTAATTAAATTAAAGAACAGACTGCATTGCTTCTTTTCTATTTTCTCCTCATGCACAGAACTAGGTCACATAGCAAAGGCCAAGTAGACGTAGCCTGTCAATGTAAACAGCAAAGGAAACAAAAATATAATCCTGCATTTTCACATTAAAGAAAATCTTGAAAAGTCACATAACACACTGATGCTTCCCATGCAAAGTCACAAATAGCATTAAAAACCTCTGCCATGTCATGTCTCGTGTTAAGAGAAGAAAAAGCAATTTGTGTATCAGCCCCATGATCCGGAAATACTCTGATATTTAATGGGTTCGTCCTTTCTGGCAAACAAACAAACCAAACCAGTAACCCAACATTTGTGGCTGATGCAATGGAGGGAAAAACCCAAATATATTACATGTTTACAGTGAGTTAATGGTTTAAATCAAATGTATCCTAAAATATCATACACCACTGGATAAATCTAAAAGACCTCATAATAAAGGTTGTTTGTCTACTTGATGTTTTTCTCAATGACGAACCTGTGAAACACCATTAACCTACGCATTTAGTTAAGAGGTACCATGAAATTATTAGCTGTTCACCAGTCTTAACCTTAGATAGTATAAGGCACACAAAAGAGCCTTGAAAACCACAGTTTGCAACTTGTAATGTCAGCTGCAGTCACTTGTCATTGTTCTGTGTTCTTGGCCCACCAACAATTCAACTAACGATGTCACAAGGGGGCTTGTTGTTTTCTCCGTTTTCCATCCTGAAACTCCTGACCGAACCGCTAAACCAGAGCCAAGGCCAAGACCTTTTGTTCCGCAGCGCTCTCTGCTCTCGTCTTTTCACCCACTCTGCTACACAAACAAACACACCATACAAAGATATACTCAAAAGCCCATACAATACACAGATCACAGCCAGTTCTTTTTTAAAACTCAGAATATTGAGTTGTTACAAATTTTCTGTAGTCCCAAATAAAAGGATAATATTTTCAACTCAATGAATGAGGAGGTAGGAGATAAACCAACTCTAATCCTCTAATATTGTTACATTAACTGCAGGGCTTTCTGATAACCATCTCGGCAAGGCCTCTGTCATATTCACACCTTTGCATGTCTATAAAAATGGAGATAGTTAAACATTCAAGTTTCATTGTTAATCACTTCAGCTCTTGCATTTAAAAAAATATACACAAAGTGGTTTGTATATTTAAGGTGAAATCCAAACTCATTTCTCATATGACAGATCAGCGGCCATGATAGAAGAGCCTCATGGTAGATGGGGGGGTAATCCAAGGTTATATTCATACCATTGTCCTTTCATATTTCTGTGAATAGCTTTAAATTAATTTTACATGATGATGTCAATGAAACTCTCAGTCAAGGTCCTTATGTCCCAAAGGCCTCGATACTTTCCGTCTGACTCTGACCAAGGAGGGCTTCATACAAAGAAAGAAAGGACACTGATCAGGATGATGATTATCGGAAGCTGCTTGTTATATAGCTATATATAGCTTTTGTTATATATAGTTTTTAGCTTAAACTCACCAGGGCGTCTGTCCTCCTGGTTGTTCTCAGTGATATTCCCCATTTGAGCACCATTGTCATGTGCATAACCAGCCTGCATATAGGCTGCAGTGCAGAGAGGCAACAGTTAGCCAGCCAGAGGGGCATGCGGGCCAACAGTTTGTTACATTCATGCATGCACGCATAGCTGGATAAGCTTCCAAAACAAAGAACAGAGAAGGTCAGATTACAACACACACAGAACAGACGCTCATGATGCCATTAGTTGTATACTGCCTCCACCTTAAACATTTGGACCTGCCACTGGGGTTGGGCCACCACAGTGTTTAAAACCTGGCCCTCATTTACACCTACACCTGGGCGTTTGTTTTTGGTTCATTATATTTGGTGAAGAGAAAGTAAAATTCAGATATTTTTTTTTAATGATGTAAAGACTGACTTCACAAAAGCAACTGAAGGTGCACATATCAATGTATTTGAAGGTAGAGAATATTTATCATTTCTATACAATGATTTGATTTATTGTGGAAGATTAAATAAGATGATGATTCCTTATGATGGATAAAGCCAGCGAAATGGGTTTGGTGTCCGTATGATTTGATCAGTTTGGATGACTTGCACATAAATTTTGTCCTCCAGTTTGGTAGACATAGCCCAACCCTGCTGCACCTGAAGATGCACATCATGATTTGTGAAGCTCAATGATTTTCTGAGTGTGCAGAATAAGCTATTAAATGAGACTGAAGCGGTCTCAAAGTGGGATTTCTTTACCTCAACACATACACACACACTTAGAGGAGTCTTGTGAGTCATCCTCCATAATCTGCACATGTGATGATGCAAGAATTCCCAGACAACCAATCAGAGCTCTTGGAGCAGAGGTGTTACCGTAGCAACGACACAGTGACAGCAGCAGATGGAGAGAGGAGGAGGAGGAGGAAGAAGAAAGAGACTAGAGATGAGCTCAAACGCAGTGAAACGGAGGAGAAGAAAGTCTCACAGGGACAAATCTAGTTCATGAACTTTTACCCTATGTTGAATGCAGTTTTTCCCTAAAAGAACTACAGACTACAGCTCTGTACAGCTTTAGTCAGTGTTTTCCTTCAGTTGATGATACTGCACAAGAACTATTTATTATTGCTTACTACTGCCCAAGGATTTCTGTTAGTGTCTTGTTCACATGCTGTCAGCTGTCCGTATTATGATAAGTTATTTCTGTCTGCATATTTACTCACCTCCCCCTCTCTCTCCAGCATCTATCTCCCCTCTCCTCCCCCTCCTCCCTCTCTTCGTTTACTGTCAGATTAATTACGTTCTGCCTTCTATCACTACCTCCCTCTCTTTCCTCTGACTCTCTCCCTCTATCCCTTCATTGTAACTTCTATCTATTGCATTGACCTTTGCCATTAAACTACAGCTGAGCTACACTGGAAAATGTATTTTTGCAATATATAATGTGTTAAAATTACATTGAAAGTAACATAATTTCACAAAATATGTTTCTTTTTCCGATTTTAAGAAATATTATTCCTGTTTTACACAATTTAAAAAATATATGAGAAATACTTAGCAAATACAGCATTAATTCCAACTACTACTACTTCCACTATTCTTGTTTCTTTCATTTTCTTGGCAACACAGATTTTGTAGGTACAAAAAAAGGACATTATAAACCATTAAACTAGACATGAAAACAAATGCATTATTTTGAAAAATTTTTATTTTCATTTCAAGCAGTGAAATAGTTTTGATCCTGATGGGCCTGCTCTCTCTTATTACATTATTTATAAGGACTATGACTCATGGGTATACTGCTAGGTCAACAAAAAAGAGATCCATCACTTTGCCCATCTTTAAACCCTACATCCCCTCTCTTCTCATCTCATCTTACTCATTAGCTACATCTATATTTAGATGCTTTATGAAACAGAAAGTTATTTTTTGCTCCTGCTGTGCTCATACATACAGACACACACACAGGCTGATAGTTTCTCCACAGGATAGTTCAACTCCAAGGTCACAGACAGGTGAAGAAGGAAAATTTTATTAATATTATCATGATAATAAGCCAAGGTTACAGTACTTAACCTCCATTCACATGTAATCCTTACAAATTCAGAGGGTCAGAATCCATTTCCATTACAAAGACATGACAAAATCAGTTGGATAAACAAACTTATGTTGTGAAGTTCAATGAATCTTAACTGTGATGGTTTGCTTGCATGGACATCATCTTGTCCTTGGGCAGATAATCTTTACTGGTTCTTAAATGTCAGTGTGAATTAAGGGCGCATACATTTCTAATAATTGTCAGTCCTAATAAACTTAGGTTGTACCTCCAGTATGTAAAACAAACAAAGAAAAGCAAAGAAAGCAAATACCTTTATGTTGTGGGGTATATTTCTATGTTTGGCAAATGATTAACTGCGGAGAATAGAGATACAAATGGGCCTTTTTTTCATCGTACTTTAATCAGAAAACATAATTATTTCACAGAGTTTAGATGCTGTTGAGATAAACTCCCCCAGTAACTGTGCTGATCTGCAAACTTTTTTCCAATAATTTACAGGCTTTTCTCTATCAATTGTTGTATTATTTTCCAATACCTTTCTGCCTTCTATTCTTCAGATCACGGAGCTGTTAGATGATGAGAAGTGTGAAGCCGAATGTGAAGAGCTGCCTCAGGATGGAGAGGAGGGTCCGGTCTCCTCTGACTCACCACAACACACCCAAACCAATGACAGTCCCACAGCCAGGTGAGACATAACTACTTTATCTGATGGGAACAGAGAAGATGGTTGATTACAATTTTTCCCTTTGTCATCCTTGAAGGAGGATGGCATGCTGAGGGAGGGTTTGAAATGTGACAGAGATCCAGAAGCTGCATTTAAAATCCAGGAGACTGCAGTTACATGACATTTATCTGCTTTCTTCTTACTCTGAATTGCACAGATTTTGCTTGGTGTATTCAGTCGTTATAAGATACCATCACTGTCTTGTAGTCCTCATATATTTGTAAACATGTCAGAAGTTTTCCCATATCTAGAGCAAAATTTTGATCAATTTGAAACATTTTTTCAGTAGTATATCCCACATTTTCTATTTAGTACTATTACACAAAATAAAACTGACTTTAAACTAGAGTTTCTTGGCACAGTGAAGGCCAGGGTAGTAGATAGGATCACACTGCTTTTAAGTACTGCTCATCTCTTTGGACAGGTTTATGAGAAGACTATAAATCTTTGCAACCCCCCAAAAACATCCTGTCAACTCCTGTCAGCCCAACTGATGATGTATACCACTTCATCTCATTTATTTTTAAGTCCAGCACTCATTAATCAAACTCTTGAAATGTGCACATGTTAGCCATCTGGATAACTATAACTGCAGTCCTTAAGGGAGAGGTTTTTTTTTTTTTGAACGGTGAGGGGATAGGTCACGTTTACAGACAGAAGACAACAAGACAACAGCAACAAAATAAGCATTCTCAGTGCAAGTAGCCATACAAGCAAGCAACACAAAGCAACTCAGCGGGGTCAGGCAACACTGATTAAAGCCAGACATGCAAACCGCAAAAAACAATAATATTTAGAATTTATTCATCAGGAAGCCGTTTGTGAGGATTGCATGTCAGTGTTCTAATAAGTATAATCTTGACATAATCTTGACATAAATAACTTCACTATAAAATGTGGTCATCTGATCAGTCTCTAATCTCAGAGTTGGTGGACCAACTTAATGAGAGCAAAGCTATCTAAAATGTTTGTGAATTGTTTTTTACGCTCACAGCAGTTTCCATTTAGTCGCACTAAAAGGTGCAGAACTTGTGTTCTGACCTTTCTGTAGCTGGTGACTACCCAGCAGACAAAGGTCTGACACACACATGCAGACACTCACGTACACAGGATAATGAGGCTCCCTCTACACTGAGGAGTTCAATCCCCCTGCAGGAACATGAAGATCTCCTCAGGTTCTTCTGATCTGATGATCTGCTTTAAGTTAATTACTGAGCTAGACACCTACACATTTTACCGCCTGTACTCTTAATCTCTCGTGTATATCTGACAGGAACAGTGAGGGTGTACCAGCGAGTCGCACACAAGGAAATTCTAATTAGTTAGCCTTGACTCAAAAACTTTTCAACCCTGGTACAAGAATTATAGCTCAAGCATTCTGCCTGTGTGTGATTTAGCTGTTTGAACCAGACTATCACTTTATTATTTCCTCAATTTGGAGCACAGAAATACTGTGTGTATACTCAGTCTGGGTTGTACTGTTCAGATACACTTAAAGAAGAACAGAACACAAAGTAAGAGAAAAGAGAACTTATCAAAACAAAACTCACCCAGCGGTTCATATTTAATTCCAAGTATTTGGACTGGAATATCAAACAGGCAGAACTGAAGCAAACACAAGACAAAAGACAAACAAATTTATCAGTTAGGAAAATGAAAAAGAATAAAAATCAATTCAATTACTCTTAAACTGTACTGCCAACACAAATTATGGATTTTTTAAAATATTTAAATTACCACTGATACATTTATCCTGATTTCACTGTACTTTGTACCCTGTATTACAGCCACACTACTGCTGTTTTATATTGACACATTATTGGCATTTTTAAATACATAAATGGCTCTTTTATTTGTTACTGTTAAGTATAGGTATGACTCACACTAAAGTTCTGGGTTAGACCCTAACCCTAACCCTATAGACATCAAATAATTTCTGATCCATATACACGCTTGTTAACACTTGTAGAGACATTTAGCTCCATGTGCAGTGCGGTGTCCTGGTTGCTCAAGAGCTTGCTACCTGTAACATAAAGATAAAACTGTAGAGCTGTGCAGGACAATAAATCAGCGTGCTGTGATTCTGTGTGTGAGTGTGTGTTTGTGTGTCAGGGTCATGCTGCTAGTCTTGGCCCACTGGCCCTTAAGATGATTACAGACAGTAATCCATAATCCACAAACACACATACACACACACATGCACATGCACATGCACGCACATACGCATGCATACACACACGCTGACACACAGTTTCTTGCGCAATACACACTCTTGAACACATGACTAAGACTGAATCGCAAAATGATTCAGTGCAGTTCAGACCTGGATCAGGTGACAGTTCTAACCTGATCTGTGACCAATTTTTGATAAATTGATACAAATATATAATAATCTTTCCTTTGTTTCAGCAGGCGCAACTTATATATATGTTCAACTTAAAACAGCAGTAGCGTCACTAATTCAAGCCAATCAAATCAATTATTTGCCATGCATAGAGAGACCAGCAGGGAGATCAAGAGTGTAAGAGAGAATTCACAGCAGCTGACCTGCTACTGTCTGGCTACAGACTTTTGGGCACACTACACACCATGGCCTTGTTTAAATCAACCATGAACACCTGCTTATGGACGGAAAAGGCACAAACTGCAGTCAATCCAAGATTTAAATTAGTTGCAGAGCAGTCACAGATCCTTCTCTCTCAGAAAGTCTTTAACAAAAGAAAGAAAGAAAGAAAAAAATATTCAGACGGTTTTGTCTTATTTTCTTTTACGTTTTACGAGTTCAGGACCAGTCTGTATGTTAAACATCCTACAAATCATCCATCTTTATTTCATAGGCATATGCTATAGGATGAAGTTTAGCCATGATAAAGTCTTTTGAACAGGCCATAAATTTGGCACATGTAGCACATGTATCTCAAACTGTAACTCACAGACTTCTACAGAAGTTGGCCCATATTTGATGTTCTGGATCAAGAAATTTTTTTTTACATTGTCATGCTGCCAGGTTACTGTAGCCTCATTTATTCACCCCTGTACCTGGGTCAGACAACCTGTGTTATGATTTATAAGGTCCTGAATGATAAGAGAGTTCTGGCTGCCACAGTATGACTATCATGTGTGCAGTGGTGTCTGTATCTTTAGTATCTAAGTGGTTTAGTCCTTAATTCACTGTTTGTGGGGCAACACAGGAGGATCCCTCTGTGTGTGTTTGTATTAATGTGTTTTACTGGAAGAAGATTTTAGGTGGCAGCTGTTCACCATCACTGCTCAAAGCTTTAATGGCTGCTGATGAAGAAGTAGTAGGGGGTTGCATGGAGCAAATTATTTAAATTAAACAACGCCTACCAGACCGTTTTATCTAGAAGTATTAATTCTGTTTCAGCTGTGGCTAGCCAGCAGCCATCATCCCCCTGACCCTGTCTAACCTCAGTGTCTGGTCTAGGGGATTATTGCTGTATTTGTAGACCTTGCATTTCACAGACATCACCACAAATCCATTTAAATAATGTGTGCTTTAGAGAATACATCTGTTTAACAAGCTAAAAATATCTGCCACTCTGGCATCCTTTGAAGTAAGCCAATCCATAAGAAGCATTTCTTCTCACTGCTCACCTATCCAAAGGAATATCTACATTTTCTGTCTTAATGTAGAAACCCACTTTAACCCACTTACTCACAGCTCCAGGTGGTACAAACCTCAGACATAGGCCTTCAACTTCAGTCACACTGCCGCCATTAACAGACAAAATTAGAAATAAATATGGAAATGTGAAGTGATATTAATTGTATTATTCTTCTCAATTCTGTGAGGATAAAAAAGAATCATATTCCAGCCTCAGTTTTCAAGAGCAAAATGACCAACAATAATGATGCATTTTACTGTGGTCCTTTGTAGTGCTGCAAATAGACCTGTGAAGAGATCTTTGTTTCGTAGAAATCAACCCAGGATCATATAAAAAACATTTTTTCCACAATAAAAATAATGGAATCTTTCTTTCCAATATCATCAATTATATCACATCGTAACTTAAGTTATCCTCTAATGTGACAGGTGTTGACTGATTGTTTGCTTCATAATATGTCAGAAAAAAGTGCAAAAGTCTCATCAGGATCGCCAATACCCACAGATAATAACTTGAATATGAAAGATAAGAAGAAAATATACACATATTTTCATTTAAGTAGAAATCGTGTAATTAACAAATTGATCAAATATTAGAATTGCTGCAGAGCATTTTTCTTACAATTCTTTTATTAATTGTTTCAGCTCTTGTCACTTTGTTGAAGATGATCTGATGTGGTTAAATGTCACATCCTTTGAAAAATTTCCAAACCCACCATTTTAAGAATTTGAAGAATTTGTGATTTGTGGTCAATTAAGAAAACAAGAAATGGAAAATCATTTGGAAGGTTGTTTTTTTTGTTTTGTTTTGTTTTGTTTTTTATCTCTGTCCATTATGTGTTTATTTAACTCCCAGTGCTACCCATTTACATAGTTTTAAAACAATGCTTATATAATTATAACCTTATAAAAGGTGTGTTGAAGGTTTTGATGAGTCACAGTACATTTGCGCTTTTTTTACTGAAACTCTTTGATGGTTTTGAGAATAGCTCACTGTTTCATGTACACATCAGTTATTCTCTGACACATAACTGCTCTCGTCAGCTCAGAAATTGAAAAAGAGAAAGTTCCCGTCTAGTGACTCAACATTAACTGTGGCTGAGTTGTTTGTCTAGCACTTGACAGACAGGGAAGTCTGTCCTCTGTGGCTGTTGCAGGGCTCCCTTAATAGACTCTGACAGCCAACACACACACACACACACACACACACACACACCTTACATGCTGACAGCCTCTGCGCATTTCAAATCTATATATAATCCAGGGTATTTCTCTTCTGATCTCTCAGCTTCCCCTGTTACTCCTTCCCTCCTCTTTTGCTCTGGTCGTATCCTCTCTGTCTCTGTGGAAAGTATTTTTCACGAGGCCACTGAAATATCCTGGCAGGCTGTGGAAGAGGACTCCTGGGATGCACTCCTGGCCCCGGTGAGAAGGAGCCGGAGCAGGAGGGAGGGATGTATTAATGGAGGGAACGGAGAATCAGAGGGCAGAGAAGGGCCGAGAGGGAGCAAAGAGAGGGTGGGAGAATAACAAAGTGTCCCTGCTTGTGAACGATTTATTGATTTTCAGTCTGAGTGAAAATGCAACATCAGACCTCTGGAGGGGAAAAGGTCAACTGTGAAGATAGCATTTAAACACATTATAAAACACTTGTCTTCAATTTGGTCCCTGGGTTCCTGCCTTGGTTCTGGCTGGTAATTCCTCACAGTTCGGAGCATCATAACATCCCTATGTGACTGATGCGTGCCCGTCTTGCTTGTGCTGCAGATAACCACTCTGTCAATCCTCCCTGAGATTTTCCTCCCGTTATTTTTATGTGGCTGTGGAAATGATTTATATCCCACTGTGACACTGCACTGTGCTTGAGAGGTTCCTTCTGGTTGTGGCAACAATGTGCACATGTACCCCCACACAAAACAAACAAAGACAGAAATATATGTACGCCCATCTCTCCTAGGTCAAGCATATTTGCTTGATTTCATGGGCAGCACCCTGTGATTCATGAATACAAAAACACAGAAATGCCTCCCCTTTAAAAGGTCCCTGTAGGTTGTGCAACAAAAAAAAATAATTCAAATTTATTCCATATCACACTATGTAGCTATAAGTATAGGGTTGGAATGATCCAACTTTTTCATTCCCAGCATCAGGCTTGTTTCAAACATTACTGCTATCACTGTGTTAAACACAATGTCATGAATAAATACATAGATATAATGTTAATAATGAAACAAAGAATTTAATAGATCTGCTCAGTTCTCACGTATACATAATCCAGCTATTCGTGTAGGTTTCAGCCCGAAATGGAAGGGGCCCTAAATTCAGATTTTGCAGTCACTATGAAGTGAATCTTGCAAAGTCTGTTCTAACATTTGCATTATTATTGGTAAAATATTTTAGAAATATTCACACTTATGTATAGTCTGGTTTATCTGCAAAAGTGAAATTTAGACTGTAAGTCAAGTTTTGTTTCTACAGCTTTAAACTTAAATATGATGTATAATTGTAGAAATACAGAAAAGCCTTTATAATTTATAATCAACTACTTGCATGGTGCCACAAAATCTCCCAAAAAAAGCTGAAAAAAAAATGCTGAGTCCATCCCCTTTTCTTTACTGACTGGATAGCAACATCTTAAATGAAAGTGCCTCTCGATCACATTTAGCTGCTGCCTTTGCATCTAATCAATCACCTGAACAAATGAAAGTGAGGCACATCACATTTATCTGCAGACACGCCTCACAGTGCATGTCCCTGGCTGCGGCTGCTCTAAAGAGGATGGGCTGAGGGACTGATGTGACTAACTGGCAGTTAGAATGTATTTTCTTACATGTCAGTCTCAGATGCTTGCTTCAATGTGATGATGATGAAATATTTAGCACTTTGTCTTTAAGTTTCTCATAACTCAGATTTTTAAAGTCAGATTTTTACTGATGAATGACTTCCTGTATTTCCAGTTAACCAATCGACACATTCTGGTGAACACAGCAGATTTAAATTTTTGCTTTTGCATGATTCTCTGTGGAAAAATGCAGTTTTACAGTTTTCATGTAGTTGCCGACGTTATGCGTGTGCATGAATTGATGAACAAAGATTATGTCAAGTTTTTGTCATGATAGATGAGTTTTGGTTTTCACTTTAATGTTGGGACCTGAGTGCAGCCGAGCAGTGCCATGTCACGCGCTGTACGTATCTGTGTGTGCTGAATGTGACATGTCTGCGTGACCTATAGATAGACATAAACACAGTATATGGGTCAGTGCAGTAAAGGAGTAAAGGCTGTGTGTGCTTGTTGTTTTGACCTAGTTTATTGATCAAACTTGCTTTTTTTTACCAGAATGGCACACAAACAGATGGACCAAGTGTGTAATTCAAAACTATCAAAAGTTGCATTATTTCACATAAAATTATAATTTATTAAATTGAAGTATTTGAAGTATTTTTCTTTAATATAATGTACCTTCATTTAGTTTGCCCCGTTTAAATTATTTTCTATAGTGTAAGTAGTTTGATGCACTCAGGAATTAATTCATCACACCAGGATTAAAATATAAAACATGTTTTGAACTCCTGCAAGTTGGCACAAAGCCTGCAGCGGCAGCTGAAAGGATTCTGGGATTGATGTTGGTACGTGTGTTATAAATGATTACCTTCTGACTGTGGATCTCATTTTTATAGTGTCCCAGAGCACAAGGAGAGTTTCTATCTACTTTTTAGTATGCTGTGTGTATGCACATTGCAGAGTAACCTATATAGTTTAGATAACAAACTAATAGATAACCATTCTCCAGAGATGGATCAATTTAAAGCTCAAAGCATCCAGTGTTTTTTCTTTTTTTTAATCTCAATTAGACATAGAAAGAAGTACTCTCTTGCTTTCCTTTAGTTTGGGTCATGTCATGTCCTCCTTTTCCTGCCTCCCTTACCCCACAGTACCCGATTGTACTGAGGCCTGGACGCCTGCACTGGGCACAATGTGTAATACGATACACTAACTGACCTAGATAGCACCACTCACCACGTGCGCTATCAGTTCTCACCCACAGTTCTGGTACAGCTGTCCTATCTGGCTTTCTAAGGAGCACTTGCGTCCTTAAATCATCACGGAAAAAGTTTTTATTATTATTATATTCAGCCCACATGCTGCTGCAGAAGCTTTCTTCTGTCACCACCTTCCCACTACAGTATCTTTGTGTTAGTCACAGACGATAAACTTAAAGTTTGAGATTAGAGTTTGGCCAAACCAAGAAGGACAAATCAACACCAAACTTTAGCCAAATCTAGTTGATGATTAACAACTAAAGCTGGAAAACATCCATTCCTTTCTGTCTCAAGGTATTTCGGGAATGTCATAGATTGGGTTGCTGGTGCTGAAGGATGCTGGTTTAAGGCCCGCATGGGCCGAGGGAACAGAGTGTGCACTGGTGGCTGCTTACCTCTTGGGCAGTGCCCTTCAGCTCATCCCTCCACTAGTGAAGGTCTTCAGCCTGTGTGTGCGTTTGTGTGTGTGAGGAATATCAACAACAGAATGTAAAAATGTAATTTCCCCAATGAGGGGTTAATACAGTGCTTCTTCTTATGGTGTAGAAAAATGTGACGCACACTTACGAGATTAAACTCTCTGAGAAACTCAGGAACTGTCAGGGAATTTTTCCAAGTCTGTCAGTTTATTTGATTTATTTTCAATTATTTGTTGTTTTGCATTGTAATTAATAATTGTGCCAACCGTGGTCTTGGAAATACTTGTTTCTGCTTGGTTTGCAGGGTTGTAACATGAGGCCACAAAGATTCAGTCAGAGGTTCAAACGCTATAAATTAGTGAGTAAAATTGCAGCTATCAATAACAAATAGGTTTTTTTGTGTCACTGTCAATTCTATCCCGATATTTTGTATAAAATATGTGAAAAAGATATGCCCTTTACAAGCCCAAGTGAAGTGTTTAGTTTAACGTTGTTAAATCCAGCCATCTTTTATCCCAAAATATTTAATTGAAGAAATGATATAAGCAGAAATAGCAGCAAATCCTCATAGTTCCTGATACTCGAAAAATGTCACGTATGATAAATGACTCAGACAATTGCCCGGTGATTAAAAGATGTTGTCAGAAATGTTGCTGTCAAATTGATTAATTGACTCATAATTTCAGCTATATTAGCATCAGTTATGTCCTACAGTAAAGTTACCTCCACAAAGACAGACCCCAACATTGGTTCAGGTGCCTACAGATTAACTGTAAAGTATATCAGAATGCCTTTTTGTGTATTATTGCTTAACTAGATCACAGCTTGGTCTTCCAAAGACAAAACAATCTGCAGCACATTGTATCTGGTTCCCGCTTTTCTACGCTTATGTTTTGCTTCAACAAGAGCCACATTGTCCCGAAATGAAGGACAGATAAATCTTGCTGGGAGCAAAAGCCACCGTGTGTTTTTTTCCTTTTGTGTAGTTCTGACTTTTACTCAGAGGTATATTCTTCCAATCATTCTTTCAACATGATGTTTGATTCCTAACTTTAGGCTCTCTAATAGGCACCAGGCCACTATGGATCACAGGCAAAGATGTTTCCATGAATTCACAGATCTCATCCAGTCTAATGCCAAATGTCTCTTAAAGACATGACTTGCATCTTTACATGGTATTATTTTGTAATTTCCACTGATGACACAGGCGTATTCTGGTCGCTGCAGTCTGAGAAGCAAACCTCTTCTCTGCATCTATCACAGAGTTGAAGGTTATTTATTTATACTGGAACAGCTTTTTCAAGTATTCTCAGGTTATATGTTCATATTCTTCATCTCTATCCCTCCCCTTTCTCGTGCATTGGACAACCTTGTTTAATCTCCAGCGTGGTATTGTTTCTTACTTTGATATGAGCAAAGTTGATCTGAAGTCTCATCCAATTGGAAGCACACTGGCTGACACACACAGTAACATTGTGAGGACAAGAGGAACCTAACCTAGTTTTCTAGGGAGTGACGTGTGGGTGCATTAGTTGAGTCGTGACTATCAGTGTTCTTTATATGCTCTAGATAATCAAACAAACAGAAGACACAGATATAACTGCGAAATGCACATCTGAACAACCTTCTCCCTCCTCTTCTTTCTTTCCTCACTACTTTTTTCCCCTCAGTGTCACTTCATATTCTGCTCTGCTCTTTATGTATCGCTGTCACTCCCCTCCATCTCCTTTTATGATCAATAATTCTGTAATGGTAGCTTTGCAGACAAATACAGGAACTGATACATTTAACAAAGACTCATGGAGTGTGATATGGAAGACGCAGGTGTGTTTTTTCTGTGACTAGGTGTGTGTGTGTGTGTGTGTGTGTGTGTGTGTGTGTGTGTGTGTGTGTGCGTGTGAGAGAGTGAGTGCGTGAGTGAGTGAGTGAGTGAGTGAGTGAGTGCGTGCGTGAGTGAGTGTGTGTGTAATAAC
>JAOWBC010001868.1:20079095-20108246 GCA_028566105.1 Hypoplectrus providencianus | reverse complement strand
AGTGTGGTTAATGTGCTATGGCCGATCCACCATGCTAAACTCTATTGTTAAGATTAAAAAAACGACAGTTCAGGCAGCAGAGCTTAAATGCTGTTTCACACCTCTTCATGAGAAATGGGTAAAAGTTCATCAGCAGGATAATAACAATAGACACGGTATTTAGTTGTAACCATTGTGAGATGTTCCAACAGTTGAAGCAGCAGCAGCTTTATGAGTTCATTTCCCACTGAGAGGCTTTGAGTTGTGTGACTGTTTCTACAGCTCAACAACAATCACTCAGGAAGCCAACAAATAAGGTGAAGGATTGAAAATAAAATACTTTGGGATCTTAAGTTTTAGATCTGAGTCAACTAAAATTACTATTGGGGGAATTTCTGAGTCTTTTATTTACATTTACTCAGCTGTCTTGTAAATTATTTTTTAACTATTAGCATTATTAGGGGCAATATATGTGTGTTTTGTTGTCTTGTAGTTGCAGTTATTTTTTTAATCTTGTCTGTTTCTTATGTTTGTTTTCAGGCAGGACAATCAACCCTGTGACAACATGGAGCAGACTCACACTGACACCATGAGCTGTGTAAGTGCTAGAAAGAGGGACTGTGTTCTGGCTCTGAAATGGTTTCTGAGTGGGTTTTCTTTCCAAAAGAGCCTTTGACGTTTTAATTTAATTTAATTACAAGCACAGCGGAATGACAACTGGGGATCTTTGGAGAAAAATTTGCAAAATATTGCTCCAAGTTAATGCCACAATATCCGTCTCCCTGTTCTACTTGCCTTCCTTTATTCAAATTTAATTACTTTCTCTTTCTGTCTTTCTTCCCCGCTCTCTGCCTGCTGTTCGACAATTATCTTAAATCATGTTTCGTCTTTTCTTTCATTCTTTCCATCCCCGATTGGCTGTTTTTTTTAATCTCTCTCTCTCTTTATCTCTGTGCAGGATTCGGGTTTACACCGCTGTGATCAGAACGCCAACACCAGCAAGACCAACAGGAACCACCTGACGCCATGCCACCCCAACACTGGCCAAAACCCTCACCTCCAGCTCTTTCCTGACAACCAGTGGGAAGGTAACAGATGTACTTTTTAAAGGAAAAGTAGTTTTGTAAAGATGATTGACCCTTTCCACACTCCTCTATTTAATGTGATTTTTGTGGGGTCTACAAAACGGCAAACAGAACAATAAGCAAATTCTATTAAGTATCATAACATGCAGGAAAAACGTCATTGACTGAACGGATGTTGGAGAGTGAAGTTGTTATGAATGACTGACCTCACTGCTCCTCGTCTCTCCCTGTCCCTCCTCCACCTCCTCCTCCTTATCTTCTTCTTCGTCTTCTTCTTCTATTTCTTTAAATTCTTCTTCTTTTTCTTCCAATTCTTCTTTTTCGTCTAATTCTTCATCTTCTTCTAATTCTTCTCCTCCTCCTCCTCCTCCTCTTTCCTCCCTGTTGTCCTCCTTCCATCCAAACAGCCTCACCCCCCTCCCATCTCCACCTCCCTCCCATAGACTTCTCATGTATGCATCTGCAAAAAGAAGGCCAAGGTAAGTTGTCTCATGTCTACCCGCCCCTCCACCAGCCTACATCTCCTTTCTCTAATCCTTTAACTCTGGTGGCTGCCTGCTGCTTTTGGAGACACAACTGGAGGCATCATTAATATTTTTTTCACATTTTAAAATGTGCTTGTGTGTTTATGAATAAAGCCTTGCATGTGAAACACTCCTCTAACACTGCTGGTGGACTGTTTCTCTTCCTCTCATCTATGCGACAGGGTCACTGGGCGGATTGATCAGGACACTTTTCCTCTCTGAGAAACACTATTTCTCCTGACTCTGCTTCTCTGTCTTTCACCCCTGTCTCATTATCGCCACAGCCTTCCCTTTGTTTCCCCTTGACTCAGCTCATTAGCATAGCGCTGACAGTCAGGACACAGTTAATTAGGTGAGGAGTGACTCAGCAGGCTACCATAGAGGAAAATGAATTTGTTGTCGGATGTATCCGCCTCCTCTCAGACAGCTTTTGTCTTAATTATACGTGTAATACTTTTCTCTGTATTACTTTAATTATTGAGTTTATCTCTTCTCTCCTGACCTCTGTTAACTCGCTCTGACTTCCTTCTCTGTATGTTTCCGTCTCTCCAGACCCCGTTCCCGCTTTCAAATCCTGGCAGGATGACAGCGAGAGTGGAGAGGCACAGCTCTCCCCGCTGGCCGGTCGCATGGTTCCTCTCCCTCCACTGCTCCTGGAGGAGGACGGTGAGGAGGAGGAGGGGGAGGGAGGGCAGGAAGCCTCCCCCTCCTCTTCCCGCTCCCACCCTCATCTCCTGGCCCGCCGCTTTCTGGACTTCGGAGGGCACGGCGCCCAGCGATTTCTTCAGCAGGACCCGGACGCCACCTCACCCACCAAAGCACAGAGGTATGGCCCGGCTGCAGCACTGCTAGCTTATTTTCTTATAGGTTAGAGCATAAATGTGTGCATAACTTTTTGAATCCTTTGTCACTTCAGGCCACGGAGGGCATCGTTTGGCTCCAAGGAGGCAATGAGAGGAGGAGATTCAGTGACCCACCAACTCACCAAGAAGCTTCAGCACCTGAAGAAGAAAATCAAGCAGTTTGAAGAGCAATTTGAGAAGGAGAGGAACTACAAGGTAAAAATTATCACAGCGCTGTCCTGTTTGAATCAGAGCATGGATCCATATTTAGAGGAATCTGTACCAGGATCTGTAATATTTCAGGAACACTGTTATTTATAGTGTGTGGAAATGTTATGTTGCTTGAGAATATAAACTGTTTGTTTGAATTATTGAGTAGTAACATGACTCAACTATATTTTTGATAATAATAATAGAAACGTTTTTAAGCATCAATTGGACTTTTGTATAACCCAAATATTCAATAAAAGAAAGCTTATCCAACTAGAGATCTGTACACTATCAAACCTTCATCCTCCTTCCTACTTCTACTCACTCTGACTGCTTTCTGTCTTCACCTGAAAGCAGACTCAACTGTAACCTTGAGTATCAGCCAAAACTAATCCAATACCATATTTTTCTCTTTTTCAACTATCACAATCAGAAATACTTTACTCATTCCCAGGGAGGAATTGTTATATTGTTGCTGATGTATAACAAATAGAATGGAAATATATAAGTCTCGAAATAAAATAAAAGATAAAGAAAATGTCTGCTACACTTATACAACAATATAAAATACAAATGCAACAATATTTAAGTAAATAGAGGTTAGGTTGTAAATAACAAATATATGGCTGTTTTTTTTTTTTTTGCCTAATCATCTAAAATACAAGGTCAGACCCTCTGGAGGTGGTGAGGAAGTAGGACGTTTCCTACAACATGACTCAGCTAGACTTTAATACAGCTTTTTCCACGGACGCAGCATTTTTGATTGGTCAGCTCGATTGAAACATTCGAAAATTAAATGAATAAATTAGGCTTATGGATCATATATATCTGTGTCTGTAAAAACGTTAAAGTATGTTCTCTGTCTCTTTGTGCAGCCCTCTCACGGAGACAAGGCAGCTAACCCCAAAGTCCTCAAATGGATGACGGACCTCACAAAGATCCGCCGGCAGATTAAAGGTAGAACCACTTTGCTCTTTTTTTATTCCCGTGAAAGAAAGAATGTGCATTTGTGTGGAGGTTAGAGTGTCTGTGTGCCATCCTGTTCCATGCTGGACAGCTTGACCCCTCCCCACTCCTGACCTTTGACCTTTGTAACAACATCGCATGTATGCTGATCTAACACACACACACACACACACACACGCAAACATGCACATGCCAGGGACGTGGCTCTCACATGCGTGGCTCCCACCCTCCAGTGTGCTGGTGCGTCCTTGTGAACCCACATTCATTATCTCTGCAGTGATTTCAGCGAGGTGAAACAGTGGATAAGACTTTTGGTTCTACTTAACAGGATAATATTTGTATATATCAAGAAATTAAGTTTCAAAAAATACTCTTTGATTAGAATTCAGTTTAAGGGTATCAAAGTGTTTGTGTTTTATAAACTGCTGCTTTTGCCTGTTAAAAAGGACAAACCCAGCTATAGAAAAATAAAATACCAAATATCTGACCTGTAGATATTTCTCCACTTTGGCGTTCTTCTTGTGCATCGTTTCACCGAACTGAACAAACGCCATGACACTCGTCCACCCTCCCCTGCGAGGTGTCGGCTCTCCATGCCGGAGAACGCAGTGGCCGAAACGTTTCTCACTCTGTTTCAAATCAAAAATTGAAAAACAACAATAACGCGAGCACCCGCTCTCCACTTTCCTCCCTGCTCCACCTATCGCCCCACCGACCGATTGATTGATTGATTGACTGATCGGCCAACCAGGACGCCAGCACCACCTTTTACCCAGAAGCACGCTGAGGCACCAGGCTTTGCTCCATTCATACAGACGCCACCATGCTCCCTCCTTCTCCCCCTCCTCCCCCTCCTCCTCCTCCTCTATCTGCTCACCTCCCCATCACACACTCACCCCCCCGCTCCACCCGTACTCAGGCCTGAGCTCTAGACCGTATCACCTCAGTAAGTACCAACCCCTCAGTAAGTAGACATTACATACACTGCTGACAGTCACAATGAGGCGGCATTGTGACGAGAGCATCTTGCTTCTTTGTTTTGGTGTATTTCCTGTTGAAAAGCATGATGGGACGAGATATTTGAACTAGATCAGTCGCCGATGGCAGATTTTTTTTTTTATTATTATTTTTCTATGAAAATAAATGTATGTTTATGTGGCTACTGAGGTTTTAAAAATCAGTTTTTATTTCTTTTCAGTAAATCTTTCAATTTATTTTTTATTTATACTTTATTTCTTTCTAGAATTATTTAAAATTATTTTACATTATACATACCATGTGACCATGTGTTATACAATTTAAACCAGTACTAGAAATAAAACAAATTTAAATTAATAAATATTAATAAATAGCTAAATGAACGTCAGTTCTGTATGTTCATTGTCATTTAATTGCTGCCAATTTAAAACAATAAAATGTTCTAAATGACCCCAATAATTATTTTCTGCATTAAATCTTCTGAATAAAAAATGTTTTAATGTCCGCACATATGAGACATATTCTCATGAAAACAACAAGAAAGATCTTCTGAAATTAATAACGCAAAATTTCAAAATAATAACGAAAAAATATCTTCAAACGTTTATAATTATTATCTAAACTTTCTGAATAAATTGACTTGGCCTGACAGGATTTTCTGTTATAAATATTTAAATAGTATAGTATAGTATAGTATAGTATAGTATATATGCTGTAACAGTGCAGTGTAAGTGGAAAGTTATTTGCAAACCTTGACTGCATATGATTTTGCACAGGGCAAGTTGACACTAAATTATGATTATGCAGAGTAATGTGACAGTTCATGTGGAGATAACATCAGCAGGCAGCTGCAAGTTTGTCTGTCAGCATCAGTCTGACTCAGGGGGCTTCAGATGTCTTCATGTTTTTATGTTGTTTGAGTCAGATGCTTTTAGAGAAATGTTCAGGAAGGTATTTGCTTGCCGTGTTTGGGTTTGACTGGGTGCGGTGTGTTTGTGTGTCGTCTGAGCATGTTTGTCTTCTCCTGTCTCCTGGCTGACTTTAACCACCGCAGCTGTCCGTCAGACTCCTGCATGTCTGATCGTCCAGTGAAAACTGTTTGTCCCGTCTAAAAACTTGATGAAAACTTTCCGTCCCTTTCTACAACTATTCCTCTGTACTTTAGCGTCTCTGTCTCCTCCCCGTTTGTTCCTCTCCTTCATCTCTGTCGCTCATCTCTGTCTTCGTCCCTCTTCAGACGCCAAACACCGCGCAGAGAGCGAGCTCGGCCCACAGACACGTCCTCGCAGCAACACCTTACCCAAGAGCTTCGGCTCCACGCTGGACCAAGGCACTTACGATGCAGCTGGAGAGGCGAAGGGCCAGCGACCCACCAGGGAGGAAACACTGGAGCTGATCCAGCGCAGAGTGAAAGGGAAGAGACAGGAGGACGGCTGGCCCGACGACATCAAGGTGCGCAGCAGATATTATCATCACACACTGGATCAGGAGGTTCCAGTTTGTTAAATAATCACTATGTTGGTTTGCCCTACATTCACAGGACAGATGTTTTAGAGAGTGAGGTGTTTTTTTTCTGGCATTTAGTAATAATTTGGTTCCTCAAAGAGAAGATTAAACATAACAGGGTTATGGAAACAAGATGTAATTTAATATAGGGCCGTGCCAAGTGTCTTTTTTTCCTCCAGTCAAAGCTTCTATTGACGCTTTCTGATCATCTGTCAGCATCTAAAAAATCAAGTGACTAATTGGATTAAAAGGTTTAGTCTCTTCTAACTTAAAACTTATGAATTTTGGTAGTAATTGTCTTCTTCAGGAACTTTTGACTTTTCAACAATCTTACATTGCAACCAGTGAAATGCTGCTTAAACAGAATTCAAGAAGGAATTTGAATGTTAACTTTATGAATGAAGCTTCAAAGCTTTGTACTGTTCAGTATAGACATACTTATACTGTTCAGTATAGCTCATTTCACCTTTACAAATGTGAGTGAAAATTGCAAAAGTGTGTATTGTGGGAGCACCACATAGCAGGAATTACTGTGGAGAAACATTTATTTTTTTTACGTCCATAACAGAAACAACATAATTTGCTCAAACTTGGATTTTTGGTGTTAACCACTGCTTTGAAATTCCTTTATTTGCACTTTGACTTGGTTGTGTTGCATAAGATGATGCACACAAATGGACTGTGGAAGCTCTGCAACATTTACATTAGGACATGGAACTTGCATAAAATGTGATTATTTTACTATTGCATCACTAACTGTGTGTTTCTCTGTAGAAGATGACCAAAGAGCAGCTGTCCTGTGAGAAGACGGTCCTCCAGAAGAACCTGCTGCACTATGAGGGTCTGCACGGGCGACCTGTTAGTAACCAAACATCCTCTGTCCTGTGAAGCAGCATTCAAACACACATGGACACTCACTAAACATGACTTCTCGCCCTCTTAGGTGACCAGAGAGGAGCGTCTGGTGGTGAAGCCTCTGTACGATCGCTACAGACTGGTCAAGCAGATGCTCACCAGAGTCAGCATCACTCCGATCACAGTACGAACACAAACATCTATCAAAAATTAATGTTTTGTTGTGTTATAGGTTCAATGAGCAGAAAGTGATTCAGTCTAATGCAACAGGATTGTAATGAAGCAGCATTACTTTTAGTTTAGAGCAATTAAAATGAGCAACCCTTAAAATATACCAACATAGATAGTGTCTTCCTTGCATTAACCTCGTCTTTCTTCTCCAGGTGTCTCCCTCCAGTAAGAGGAGAAGTCAGACCCTCCAGCCAATCATCGAGGGTGAGACCGCTCATTTCTGGGAGGAGATCAAAGAGGAGGAGGAGGATGAGCGGAAAGAAAAAGAAGGCGGAGGAGGAGGAGGAGGAGGAGGGAGAGAAGAGGAGACGGAGGTGGAGAGAGAGGAGGAGGAAGAGGAGGAGGACGAGGAGGAGGAGGAGGGAGAGAGCAGTGGCGGGGAGATGCAGAGCTCTGAGGTCATCATGGCCGTCGACCTCGTGACCACGTCCGACGGATCCGTGAGGAACCAGAACCAACCCGACCAGCAGAGCGACTGCCACATGAGAGCCAAGATGGAGGAGGGGTCGGGGAAGCTGGCGCTGGACCTGCGGCTGTCGAGCTCCAACGCCTCGTCCATGTGAGAACACACACAAAATACACACACACAGTTGATACATTTGTCAGCTATTCCATCAAGCATATTGTAGAAAAGTCTTTAAAATGATACACAATAAGAAATGTTCACCAAATAAAATAATTGAATTATCCAGCTCAGGAATGTTTTAATAACAGCTGTTATCATTTTCTGCTCTGCTGACTGTGCAGAAACGAGCAGGAATAAATCAAAGAAAACAGATTTTAGCAGCCGAGTCTGTAATCTGGTTAAAATGCCACTGGACAGCTCAGACTCACACACACACATACAAACACACATACTTTAATCCACTTCACATCAGGTTTGAGCATCCATAACTGTTACCTGAACTTCTCCTACTTCTGTCCTTCAGTCAGACGTGTTTCAGAAGATCTCAGATTTGTGAGCCTGGATTCTTCTGCTGAGCATGTTTAACTCTGCTCTCATGTATCCCATCATCCTCCAGGCCAGAGCTGCTGGAACAGCTGTGGAAGGCCCGAGCAGAGAAGAAGAAGCTGAGGAAGACCATCCGAGAGTTTGAGGAGGATTTTTATCAGCATAATGGAAGGTGGGTGAAAGACGCAGTCACCCACATGCACAGAGAGAAAACAGAGACCCATGAATTCAGTTTTATCTCCTGAAAAACTAAAGATGGTGGATGGAAACGTGTACAATAATCCATGATATGTTTTATGTTCTATGTTTAACTGTTTTCATCCTAGGAAGTTGTCAGAAATGTGTTACTGCGTACCAGAAAGATGCAATTATATACAGACACATAATCTGTATGGTGAAGTTGCTTTGTTTGTTACCGTCTCTGTCAGAGACTCTAATGTATAATCTCCACAAATACATTCTGATCCGTGCCGAGTCAAAACAACTGCTGGAAATGTTGGTATTCATGAATCCCTACGTCTTTGTTGGCTAAAAACTTGAGGCTAGAAAACACAACCAAACCTTTGGAGGTTTTAACTAGAACAGATTTAGAAGATGTCATGTTGCCTTCAATTCCCTCTGTAAAGTGTTACAAAAAGTCCCTGTTACAACATGTTGAACCTCATTTTTGTCGGCTCACAATGGATTATCTCATCGCTTTTTGCATAAACTACCAACAGAGTTGTCTGGGAACCTAATCTTGGTTCATCCCCAAGATGAAAGCTACAGGAGACCTTACACCCTAAATTAAACTTTAAATGGGGACTATCATTTTAGATTTTTGCTCCTTTCTGCTGGCTTAGCTGCAACGAGACTTCACTGCGGAGTTTCAACTTTTACATTCAGATTTTTGTCACATGCCTGATAAATTCACAAATAAACCATCATAATGGAATAGTAACATTGAAATTGCTCTTAAATTTGCATGTCAATGGTTTAAATTGTGTAATGTACTTACCCTGCTCCCTCCTCTGCTGCAGAAATGTTCAGAAGGAGGACCGGGTGCCCATGCTGGAGGAGTACAGGGAGTACAAGAGGATCAAGGCCAAACTCCGCCTGCTGGAAGTTCTCATCAGCAAACAGGATTCCTCCAAATCCATCTAGACCCGCCCCTCAGACACCAGCTGTCACCTGCACTCATCAGACGCTGTCGCAACTGTGAGAGGTCCACAAACACACCACGACTCCCAGCAGGTCCAGACCTCGTGACTGTGTGCTGCATTCATGTCATCGAGAAAACTAAACTGGAAGGACTTTCAGGTTCAGAGTTACAGTTCAACATGTCGGAGTTTCACAGGAACTACCTGCATTTTAGCTGAAGTTTTGTTCCGTGGGTCTTAGTTTCAGTGGAAACTAGCTTCATTAAACACAATCCTCATGACTGCAGCCAAAAACTGGTTGTTAGAAAATAAAGTCAGTAATCACAAGATTAAAGGAACAACAAGATGACTGTGTTGTTACATAGTTTTTAATACTAAAGCAGTCTAGATTGCTAAATCTTTGAGGCAAGAAGTTAAGACAGATGAATTTAGAGAACATTTAGCTGCTGTTTTAGTTCCTGACAAAAAAGAATTAAAATCTTAAAGCAAATTTTAAGCATTTTGATCACATTATCTATTTAACTCATAACATTTTTTGTTAACTATCTATGAAATATTTCTGCTTGAATTCAATATTGTAGACATAAAGAGGTGCGTTGCAGAAAGAGTTTGATCTTTCACTTCATAGGTGACATAAGAGGTGCATTTTTACGACCTTTTCTCCCTGACATGAATGCAGCACCACCTGCTGCCTCGTACGACTGCATCTCATTCAAAATAAGTTTAGAAACACAGAGAAAAAGGAAACATCATCACTGTTTGTCTTCATCACCGACGCGACTCAAGACTTTACACTCGACTTCTTATGTCTTGTTCTCAGAAAAAAACACTTTCTGACTTTTTTTAATTTCACAAGCCTTCCTTTTTTGCTTTTCTTTCACGCTGAGGAATCTTATTGGACAGCTCGAGGACTGGCATTTTAACTCTATGTTTGGGACGTCACAGTGTGAAATGTCCTCCTATCGCCTCCCTTCAGGGAGTTTTGTTAAAGTGGCCTCCTTGGCGTGAGGCGATCCATTATTTTATTCAGTCAGTAAATTTACCATCCTGGACGCCTCTCACCTTCTGACTCATTTTAAATTTCATCCACAGGTTTAAAAACAAGTTTGTGCGTGTGACCTTGTTTTAAAAAAAAAAAAAAATATATATGTATACATACATGTTTGTGAGACACTGCTGTTCATGTTTTTCTTGATGAAAAATGAGAAAAAAGAAAAAAAAACTATTAACTCCCAGTGTGACCTTTGAGCCGTTTATGAAAGACTGTTTGTTTTTCTTTATCCTTATTTCAACTCAGATTTAAAAATTTTTTTTTTCATATGAGCTTTTAAGGTCGTCTTTTAAAGTCAAAAACGTGTGATTTTGATATTTCTGACGGTACTTAAAAGCAGCATTAGACTGAAGGTGCTCATCAGAAACAGATGAAAAGATTTTACGATACAGATGGATCTTGTTCTTGTAGAAATTATCCAAAAAATTCTGCTCTAGTTGTCTTGTTTCTTTGTCTCTTCACTTTTTCACCTCGTTCAGTTTGCTGCATGGAGGTGTGGCGGTCCTGAGGGATTATGGGTGATCAAAGCTGAGGAGAGGAGCCAGTATCTGGTCCACGCTGCTGCAGTTTCTTTGAAACTTAAAGCATGTTGGCGACAGGAAGTGGCAGTCTGACCATGTTTGGTGTGGGCGCAGTTAGTCGGGGAGTGTCCTGACTATCAGCACATGACTGTTACTGAGTAACTGATTTATCTGATGTGCCAACACTGCCAGCACACAGAGGCAACTCCGTCAGTGCTGAGGGTCCGATTAGAGGGAAGAGGTTTCAATCTTCGGCTCTTTTTGGTCGAATCTGCAGTGAAGTTTCATATCCTGCTGGCAGGTGAAATGAGGGCAGGCGAGGGTCTTAGTTCCAGTGGGAGTCTGAGGTGTGACGAGCCTTGGTGTTTCTCAAACAAATGTTATGAGTCCAGATGTCACAGTGTGATTTAAAAAGCGGGACAAATATAATTTCCAACTATCGCTGACTTCAGCTGGAGTTCTATTATCAGAACCTCTTCGGCTCGTTACTTGTGAGACGTTTAAGGCCGACAAGACAAAGCAGTGCTTTTATTTGCTGAATCGATGCACATGAACCTGCCAGAATTGAAGCTGACTGCAGTCTGTAGTCTGTCAGTGGACGGCAGATGAGACGTTTGGAAATCAAAGTGAGTCGAGCGTTTTGTGTTTCGAGTGCTTGTGAAGAGTACAAGGGGAAAGTTTGTAGGGTAATGTTTGAAAAAAGATGTTATTTGCACAGCATTCGCAGAATGCAGCCCTTTTTTTCATTTATTTCTTAAAATGACGCACTACTTCTATACAAAAATAAATATATACTGTACATAAAAAAAGAAAAACACCCGAAGGAATGAATGTCAGAAATGTTTAAATTATTTCAAACATTATGTTTGGCCCCCTTTGGTTCAATATATTTGTCATGCCCTGAGAATGTGTTTTTTTTTATTGTTATTATGATTATAAATATTGCTATTACTATCATAACCATTATTTTGTGTGATAATGAAAATAATCCTTTTGTATCTACTCACCAACTGTAAAAACCAGCTGTAGAAGTTAGTCTGGCACTGTGTGGCTAATCCAACCTGAACCTGCTCTGTTTCCTGATTTATTTTTGTCGCTTTCTGTGTAATATAAGCTAATCTAGAAGCAGTACTGTAGTGAGCTTGCATGGCATAAAAAAGAACATAATAGTATGAATAACATGATGTATTGTTTATATTATTTGTGCCATGAAGAAGCAGCAATAATAAAGGTTTGCGTGGAGGTTTTACAGTATCGGGTCCTGGGTAACGACATGTGGGATCGACTGTGTGTGAATATTTGTGGTACAGTTTTTGATTTGTTTTCAGCCTGACACACACATTGTCTCACACACACACTCTGCTAAAAACGGTGTGTTTTTAACCACTGTTGTCAGCATAATGTTCATGTTGCTGAAAAACCAAAATAGGAATCTGAAGGTGAACAGGGATTGAAAAGCCAATGACAGATGTGTCGTATCTGAAAACATTCCAGTTTTTATCATTCAGAAAGTGGAAACAATCCATCGTCGATCTCTGAAGGGCTTTTCTTTTCGTTTTTATCTTTTGTTTTCTTCAGTCAAACAGTGTGAGTTGATTTGTTTCTTAAAATTGACTTTGTTTATACATTTTGCCTGAGTGGTAAAATTCACGTTGTAAAACTGTAAATGTATTCTGTCTCTCATTGTACAGTATGTTTCATCTCACACTTACCCACCCGACATGCATGGTTGTTTCTCTCTCACACACACAAACACGCCGGGGAATTCACAGCAGACGTTTCAGTCTAAGATGTCTCGCTCCTCCTGGAAACGTTAAAGGAATTATCCACTTTTTGATTTGAACAGCAACATACGAGATATATTATTTATTTTTCAATCTACAAAGTGATTTTATGGGTGTCAAAAAAAAAGTCTTAAAATCTTTAGAATTTAAAGGAGAAATAGTCACGATGCTCACACGTTTGGTCAAGAAAATTCTTAATCAAATACTTGGACATCTTTGTTATCAGGCTCTGCTGTAAATTCCTGCGACCTGAGAGGTTTTCTTGCTTCCTGCAGGTCATCAACATGTGATACTGTGTTTTATCACATCGATATATTGTACGTGCGTATGTATCTATAAATGTTTTCTTACTTTGTGAATGCTTTTTTTTTTCTGTTTTTTCCTTCATTGACAAAAAGGATGAGAAAATACAATCAGTAACAGACATTTACACATGAAAAATAAAATTTACAAGCTTGCCACATCAGTTCTCTCTTTTCTTCTCAACTGAGATTTTGTCCAAGACTTTACTCAGGTCAAATTACATATAGCGAATCTTATTTACAACCGCAGCGAGGATATGTGTCAGTGGGGGATTTTTGAAATCGGACAGAAAAACACTTTTTTTTTTTTTTTTACATTTCCAAAAACTGAAAAGTGGCGATTTTGCTCAACAATTTAAATGCTTAAAATTAACTAATCATCATCTTTTAATGCAAATTCGACAATTTGTTCACAAAGGGCAAAACAAACCATGTTATGACATGTCCAAAATTTTACCTGAAGAAAAAAAAAAACGTTTTTTTCCCCGAAAACAGGCGAAAATTTAAAAAAATTCATTGAATACACCTGTCAGTCAAAACAGAGAGACCACACCCACTGACGATCAGCAGCCAATCACAGCCCGCAAAATATATAATCTGAAACTTTTCACGTTTTGTTTCAATAAATACAATATAAAAATCATCATTTATATTATTGTTATTTACATTGTATTATTATTATTATCATTTAAGTTAGTAATTCTGACCCACCCAACTAGAAAAATAAAGTTTTCCACCATTTTTATATGTTTATTTGAGTGGTCATTCACTTGACAAATCATCTGTTCTTTTAATTATAGGCAGATATGTTTATCCAAAACCTTTTCAAAGCAACATCTCATCTTCAAAGTGTATTAAAGATCCCAAAATGCAGATCTGAACCATCTGCTCACTGAACAAACTATGACCTGCACTAATTAAGGAAAGTTCTGTTTAAACTGTGCTGTCCTTCTGGCTTAAACTTTGACAGAAATCATAGCAAATATCCTGAAGTACTAAATGCAAATTTTACAAATTCAGACAGAAGAATCACAGAAGTATTTGTTGAAAATAAGCCTGTTTAGTATTTGATGTTAATTCAAACTTTTTCAAGAATGAAAGTTTACAAATCACCTGTAAGTTTAGAGCTCCAACCATAAATATCTGACACCTTCACAAACCACACAATCAGCCTAACACATGACAACTCTCAGCATCCACAGTTCATCATGTTAAAAAGTAACATCTGCACTTTGTAAAAACATTATTCACCTGAAACTTCTATGAGACGCATCTTCACTGAAAATCTGACTCTTACAGCCATGTCAACACTAAATTATACATCATTTATAAGGCTTTGGTTTCTTGAGCTTGCTAAAACGATGCTCCATGCTTGTCAAGAGACCATCTGAAGCATAACGTTAGCTTTTAACTTTGCTGCATGAATGCTTAAAACATCCTGAATGAGCTCTTTACTTGTGAAGGTATTCCTAAACAAAAAGCATCAGAAACATGTTCGTCACACAGCCTTTTTCTTGCAATGAACCAAAACTTAATGCAAAATTCCCCAGAGGTGAATTCTCAACAGACCTCACTGTGATGCTACAAAGATATGCCATTTTGTTTGTTAATTTCTTTGATTCATACCAACCCAAACTTACCCCAAACAATCAAACCAGGAAAATCAATCACCACAACAACTAACTTCATAGGCTCCAGTAAAACTATTATCAGGGGCTTTAAAATCACATTGTTGGGCCCACTGCCACTTTAAACATCCACTAATAGGTGATAAATTAGCAAACTCTTGCTAATGAGGACTTGTGATTTGGTCAAAAGCTCCAGAACAGCCACTTAATGGACCTTGAAGTGAAGCTGTTTTTATAAATTTCTGTTCCCAAAGTCAAGAATGAACATTGAAGCTCAATCATCCTGGTGTTTGTTTGGAAGTTTTAGCCGGTTGACATCAAACTGCATAAAGTTTATTGTATAGATTATTATTGTCTACAGTATTAGTGAAAATTGCATTTTTCCTAAAGTACTGAAAGTCACTGGTTTCATCTAATGGAGTCCTGAATGGTGAACTATGAGTAGTTTTTACTTTAATGAGCAGAAAGTGCAGATTGTGCAAAAACAGTTTTCCCTCCAAAGGGTCCAGACATGAATGAGAGGCTTTTAGATCCAAAACCAGGCTTGAAATAACTCTTATGGGAGTTTCGCTGGCCAAACCATCGATGTAACACACAGGAAACTGAACCTTGCCAACATGTCCACTGTGATTTCAGCCCTTTCTACAAGCGATCATATATCATGTTCATGAAATCCTTTACACAGAAATCTGTCCAAACACATTTACAGGCAACTGAGAAAGTCCAGACAGACCTCACATTACCATCTGTTCACTTATTGGCACTACAAAGCCATTAATACATGTAAACTCCTTTACTTGGTACCTAAACATACATTTATTTAGCTTACTGTGTAAATTACCTGTGAGCCACTTGTGCCCTTAAAGATCTCAGTGCTATGATATAAAGATTACAGATTTACCTTTAATACGACACTAAATCATCAATAGTGACAGTCCTTAAGCGTCTCGAACGTCCCTATAATTTTAGTTGCTACAGCAGGGGTGGGCACACTATGCCATAAAGGGCCGGTGTGGCTGCAGGTTCTCCTTCCTACCAAGCAGGAACACACCAGGCACAAACCATCAAATTAATGGATCTCAGGATTCAAACAACTGATAAGTCAAGAGCTGATGAGCTGCTGCAGGAAGGTGCAAGAAATCAAGAGCACAGGTGACTCGACCAATCAGCTGTCTAAACCCTGAGATCCGTTGATTGGATGGTTTGTGCCTGGTGTGCTCCTCAATGCCCACCCCTGTGCTAGAGTAACTTTTGAGAAGCTTTAATTTTTTGTAATTGTAATTTGTAAATGCTTTAAAACAGTTTAAGACCGGAAGTTTGGCTGCTAACCACTCCATGCTTAGCTGCTGTTTTTCTTTGGCTTTTCTACCTAAAAGACACATGAATTCTTCAGTCTTAGGGCAAAAAATCAGCATTGTATCTCAAAATTTAGCGTGGCAATATTGTAACTATACACAGATGTTTAATATTGATCTTTTCATGATATAAGTTATTATAACTGTGTTGCTTACTGCTTGACAGTCTAATTTTGCTGCAAAATAAATGATTGAAGTGAGATTAACAGACTGAACACTTTATCTTATTAGTGAAACAGATGTTAAAGCTATTCTTCTTCAACATAATTTGCATTAAAAAAATAACTCGCAACATAGCACAACAAAATGCATTTATATGGGATTGTGACTAAATATCAGTATAGTATTGTATCCTGGGGTCTCTAATTATGCTATTCACCTGTATAACTACGCGTGAATTGTCAAAATTTTGCAGTAAAATGGAACAATCACAGTGATCAGTGACAGTATTTTGTGCGATTTTCGAGTCTTTTTAAACTGAAATCATGAACTCAGGCTAATATTCTGAAAGACATTAAAAGCAACATGTATGGTGGGACTACATTAGACCAGACATACAAAAACAACAGTGGTCTTTTTAAGTATTTTATATACTTTCTGTCAGAGGGCTTTGAGATGACAGTCGTTCATGTCCATGAGCTCTGGAGTGCAGGCAGAAAGGTTCAGTTTCAAAAAGCAGCATCTATAGATCTGTTCCTCCAAAAAGCTATGGCACCAGTCAGTCGCTAAATACCTACGTCTAAAATACACCCGCCAGCACATCGATGAACGTGAGTGGAGCAGAAAAAAATGAAACGAGAACCTCACAGGAATAAATGCTATGTGATCAATCGTCCCCAAAAAAAACAATAAATAGAAATCTTAAACCTGCATCTTTTACATTACAATTGTACAGATGGATTTCTACAGTGCATTTTGACACTCTCCCTCAGACAATAAACAGAAACAATGCATCATTTCAGTTTGTTACTAAGAGATAAAAACACCACGTGACTCCAGCATTATTCTGATCAGCATAACTGGCACATCTTTTCTTCTGTTTTATTACAATTTCTGATGAAATTATTGGCCTCTAAGTGGAGCGTTTAAATGACAGACAGCTGAGCAGCCGTCAGCCAGACAGACGGAGGGACAGCGAGTCAGAGCACCAGCCTGCCTCAGCGGCCTGTTTCAGTCAGTGCAAGTGATCAGTGCATCAGTAGTGTGTCGACAACAGATCGATCCAGCTGTGTCCACTCAGAACAGCTGGCCCGGCTCTGAAAGGGACAGTGTGGAGTTTGTGGAGTGTGTTTGTGTGCGGTACCTATTCATAGTCAGTTTGGAAGAAGCAGGCAGCTAGCCACCTAATAAAAAAATAAGTAACACTATAGTCAGAACATTTTCACCACTATACCCTTGCTCCTCCTCAGTATCTTCAAAGCTGCCAGCCTCCATTGAAAAAAATAACAGTAATTTAAGCTTGCAGAACTCAGGAGGTCCTGGTCTACTACCGCCTCGTTCAACTAGTTTGTTAGTTCTGATTCACCAAAGTCACACACTAGTGAACCCTGTATGCAAAGTTTAAGGCCTCTTTCACCTTGTTTGTGAATTGGGGACTCTACCAATGTTATATATCAAATAGTTAATGCTGTTTCCAGCTCATCATGAACAGAAGAACAATGTTAGGCCAAATTAAAGAGAATAACTGTTCTCACTTTGTTAGGACATTAGTTAACAGGGAACTTTAACCAGTATTTATAAACCATTCTTAAAAAAGCTATTTTACCTCAATGAAAATGCTGGTCAACTGCTTCCTCCATTGAGTTAGTTTGTTTGTGCTATTGTGACTTCAGTTTTTTAGAGTGTGAGCCCAGATTCTTAAAATCACAGAATGACAAATTAATTAATAAACAAAGGCAGTGGTAGATATGTAACTTTCATTTTCCCCAAAGAAAAAAAAAGTTTTGTTAAATGGAGTCTGGTGGCTGTAAAGAAAGCATGTTTCCTGTTGGAACAGGCTCTGTGAACTCAAGGTAAAGCAGTGAAAATATTCCAAAAGTAGCACGAACTTTAACTGAGATTGATGTTCTTTTTTAGCTTGCAAAAGTTCATTTAGCTGCTGCCACCATCCACAGCAGGACATTGTTCAGCCTGTGTGCTGGTTCTCTGGACATCGACTGCAGGTTACTGACTGTGGATAAAAACCGCAGACAGGACGACCTCAAACATCCAAACCATCCCTTTAAGCCACTGTAAGTAGTTCTCAACCTCTTTAAAAAACCTCAAAAACATTAAATATGATAGCTGATTTGCATATAAGATGTTTTATACATTCTTGAATTGTCTCTCGAGTTCCAGGCCTTCAGGTGGAGCAGAGATGCACTCTGACAGTCTGCCCAGCAATAAACCTATTCATCAAAATCAAGCTGCCATGAGCTGATTTACATAGGAGTGTGGCAAGTTCATAAGTTAAAAAACTGTCTCTCTCAGGTTTCCAGAACTCTAGGTAAGTCACAAGCTGGTGTTGCAAAATCCTGATGATTGCAGCAACAGCAATAAGGCTGAAGGCAGCCAGTCAGCCAGACACCCAGCTGGTGTTTTAGAGAATTCAGTTTGACACGGTCCATCACATGAACGAAACCATGACGCCACTGAGAGAGCACTCGGCTCCGTTTGGTCCATTAACGTCACCAGAGCGTCAGCTGATACAGCTGCTTCTAATGTGCTTGGTGTTTAGAAAAAAAATCACCAAGACAAAGTTCCATTTAGCCCACAGTCCTGTGGTTATAGCTTCTCAACCAGTGCAACAGCATCCTTTAAAGTGTCAGCATCTCAGCAACAGAAACAGACAAAGCAACAAAATCTAGTTGCAGTTTGCGCCTTAAAAAAAAGAGGAAACAATCCTCATGTCGTCCTTGATTCAGCCAGCTGAGGATTGATGAGGCGCGTCCTGTCCAATCAGACTTCTCTGTCTGTCTGTGGAGCGTCAGACGTCGGCCTGAGACCGGCTGCCGGTGCTGAGCTGCTGCTGTAGGGGCGCCGGGGTCATAGCGGCTTGTCGATCACTGCGACTCCTGCAGGAGGGAGCGGGGCAGAGTGAGAGGCAGAACCTGCAGATGTAAAGATCTGACAGAGAAATGTTCGGAGCGCTCACCTGCGTAGCTGCGTCCGTTGCTCATGTTTGTCGGGATGAGGCTCCACTTGTCGGTGGCCGGGTTGTAAAACTCCACAGAGGAGAGGTTACAGGAGCCGTCGTCTCCTCCGATCACGTACAGCAGCCCGTTAATGGCACAGACACCTTCAGCAGAGAGACACACACGTTCACTGCTGCTCTGAAATGTTTCTCTGCAGGTTAACATCCCATCTGTTGGGAATCTGTCTCTGTTGTTTTTGATTTTGTGTGTAAAAATATTATTTGAATTTAATACATTTCTTCTCATTACTCTGGGTGTATTGTTTACTTTTCTTAATGTGAATTATGTTATTCTGTGATCTGATCCGATTTGTTTTTTATGATTGTTTCTTGTTTCTGCTTGTTTTATTGTTCATTTCTTTCTTACTTTTTTTGCCAAGGTTACTGTTTCATTGGGACAGAATTTTTATAATTATAAATGTGTTTGTCTGTTTGGTTTAAGATGAGCAAAACTTAAATAAATATACATTCAAAAAAAGTGTTTGCTGTCTGATTTGATCATACTTATAAGTTCAAATACATGTTTACCGGTAAATAATGGTCACAGTTGGTATAATCGAGGTTATTTTCAAAGTGACCTGCACAAGGTTCACTTTTCCACATAAACATCACTTTTGTAGTGCTACTTTTTAAATACAAGCTACTTTTTAAATACATTTTTAAATTAAACAAATTCGAAGAAAAAAAATATTTTAACTATTCTTTAACTCACTTAGAGAGAAGTTTTACTAAAATTAATTGTAGCATTAAAATGAAGATCATTGTGTGTTCATCAGGAAAAAGACTTTACACATTTGATTCAATAAACCAATGATGGATTGTTGTCATGAGAAGCTTCTCTGCTTCTCTCAGCTGCTTTTCACACTTTAATCAGAGAGCTTCTGACTCCTAATGAATGGCTGCTAACAGATTAATAACTGAAACTCCATATGAAGGATGTTGTGTGTGTGTGATTGTTATCTGACCTGCGTTTCTTCGGCACATGTTCATGTCACAGACCAGCCTCCAGCTGTTGGACTGCGGGTCGTACACCTCCACGCTCTTCCTCACCAGAGGGCCGTCATGTCCTCCTGCTGCGTACAGCTGGCCGTTCAGCACACCGACCCCTGGACACACACAGGCGTCACTTAGACAACAGAGGACAGACTTTTGGGTGGCTGAATTAGATTTTAATATGTGCATCAACTCTGAACACCAAACATCTAAAGGCAGGTTTTCTTTTTAATATCTACCAGTAACATTGACTTTAAAATTTTAAAGGTTTTAATAGAAAGAAATTCTAAAAAAGACTTCATTATTAGAGACTATTGTCAGGTTTCCAGTAGTCCTTGAAAGGAGTATAAGTAACCAAATCAAAGCTTAGTAAACAATAATAACATAATAAATAATGAATTTTAATAACTTTGTATTATACATCTGATTAAAATTTAGCCAGAATAAACTGTTTGCTCTTACCAGATCCTACACACACACGCACACACACACACACAAAAATCAACTCCACTCTTCTCCTGGATAAAACATACGATTTGTTTTGTACGCAAAACATTACAATTTTTTTAACCCTCTTTTAAAATAATGGCAAAGGTAGTCAGCAGTTGTATGAGCAAAGGTTTTGCTCATACAACTGCTGACCACCAGGTGGTGCTGCTCTACAGGAGAAAGGGAGAACAAAGAACAGAAAACTAGTGTTAAGATAGCATCATTAAAATCAAGAATGTTATCTTAATGAAACATTTCTTAAGTCTAAATGTATATATTTACATAACCATTTGTAACATTAAATATCTTTTCTTTGTGCAGTTTTCAACTGAATATCTATCGCAAAGAATAAGAACAAGATTAAATTCAGTTTCACAGATTTATTTCAAAATTTACAGAGTAGGGCAGTGTGTAGTGTACCTGCTCCACTGCGCCGTGTGCTCATGTCAGCTACGTAGCACCACTGATCAGCGACGGGGTCGTACTCCTCCACCGTGCTGAGACACTGACGGGACGCTCCATCGTAGCCTCCGACTGCGTACAACTTACCTGCAGAAACACAACAGGTGACATCTGAACTTCCTGGAAGAGCCACATGATGTCTCACAGAAACAGACACACACACACATGCTGTCTTACCATCGACCACCCCGACGCCCACACTGCTGCGTCTGGTGTTCATGGAGGCGACGTACAGCCACTCGTTGGTTTTCGGATTGTGTGCTTCTACTGTGGACAAACCTGAAGGAGAGAAAATAACAGAAACACATCAACATAAATAGAACAGGCATAAGACTGAGTGTTTATTGTCTGTAGGTGTAAACAATGTGCCTCCAACTGGTCGACGTGTGAAGAGAAGAAACATGTCTCTCCTGTTTACTGTGAACACTTCTATTGTGCTGCTGCAAGATTTTACATCCTGCTTCAAACAGATAATGATAAACATTAAATTAAATCTGCAAATGTAAAACTAGTTCCATGCTACAAATTCTTTAGTTGTCCTAGTTTCAGCTTCACAAAATAACACAAACATACAACTCGTGTTTAAACAATCATCTGTGATTTGACAAATGATAATCAAAAGACTGACTGATGGGCAAAAGAAAATTGTGCTTTATTATAAAAATCACCAGTGGTCAAAGAATTATGGGCATTTTCTCCAACCTTCTACCTATTTAGGAGGAAGGATGTTTATGTTTATGTTTATGTTTATTATTGGTGAAGAAATAAAAACATACACCAGCTATAAGAATGTGTGTGTGTGTGTGTGTGTGTGTGTACCTATACTGCCGTTGAAGCCCCCCACAGCGTACAGGAACTCCCCCAGCACTGCAGCTCCCAGCGTGCTGCGTCTCTCCTGCATGCTTGCCACTGCGCTCCACTGGTCCCTCACGCCGTCGTACACGTCCACCGTTCGCTCCCGCAGCGAGCTGTTGAACCCGCCGACCGCATACACACGACCCGTCATGGACACCACACCTGGACACGGACAGAAGGAGAGGCGTATAAGAATAATAATATTATAACATATAGCATGAACTTAGTAAAAAATGTAATGATTTTTTAAAACTGACTGTTGACATCAAAAGGCCTTAACCTACAGACATTAATATCATACTGACAGTGGTGGAACTATTTACTTGCCATTTACTTCCTTTGCTACTTCATACTTTTGCTTTTCTACATTTCCACAGCAACATAAGTTTCTTTTTTTAACATTTTTTTTTATTTCAAAATGTTAATTATCAAATTAATTACAGTGTTATATTGTGGATAAAGTTATTTGGCAGTACATAAACTCGCCCTTTAATTACACCTTATTTACTTAAAAAATAAATGCATCAATAATTATAGTTCAAAAATAAACTGTATTGTCTTTGATTTTGAAAAAAATCATTCTGAATAATGAGTACTTTTACTTTTGGTACCTTATCTGTATTTAATGCCATTTTTATGCTATGTTTACCTTAACTTCAGTTTAGTTAGTTTTTTAATGCAGGATGTTTACTTGTAACAGAGTATTTCTACAGGTGTGATATTACCACATTTCTTTGGTTAAAGTACTTTTTTTCACCTCTGGACCTCTGATTAGATTAAGCTTAACATCATAAAGCGCAGTGTTCAAATGAGTTTTTTTCAACTTATTTCAGAATAAGAATGAACCTATAGCTTTTTTAATTTTGTCTTCACATTTCTGTTACATCTAAATTGTTTGCCGTTTTTTGGTCCAGATTGCCAACTTCCTGACTTTTTCCTTTAGACATGGTGACTTTTCAGACCCTCTTAGTGACATAATGTCTAAAGATGACATATTTAGACTATCATCAGAATAAACTGCAGTTTTAGAGTCACTATGCTACAGAACAAACACTGACCTGCCCGACAGCGTCTTGAAGGCAGGTCAGCCACCTGGTACCATCGATCTTCCTGGAAGTCGTAACACTCCACACTGCGGATCGCTTTCGGAGCCTGACCGCCGACCACGATCATCACCTGAACAGACACAGAACAGTCATTTAAAATACGCCGCTGATATATCACAGAAACGTGTTTCTTGTACTAGGGAGGATATGTTCTATCGGTCCTGAGTGATCGTCTATGTGTGTGCCTGTGTACTTTTGGGATGCTGATGGGGGTCCGTGGGCGGGTCCGGTCCGTCTTGATGAGGTGGCGCTGGTCAGCTGGCAGCAGGTGATACTTCATCGCTTCTATGAGGAAATCTTTACACGTGTTGTTGTTCTTTATCAAAGCCTCTTCCTCAACGATCTGAAACAGCATTTCAGGACGGATTCACGCAGTTTTATTCACCAAATAAAATAATGTCACAGGACTCAGCACATTCTCATGCACTTTAGTCACCAGGTTCATATGAATAGGACAACTGACACTGATCCACAGTCCTCGAGCCTGTTTGGAAACTTTTTAATTATTTTTAATAGATTATATTTTATGCTTTACTTTATCCTCATGCCTACCTCTAAAAAGGTTTCTGCAGTCCTTATTTTTGTATTTTAGAGTGTTATGCTTTCAAAGAGTGTAATATAAATATGATTTATTGTCTATTATCATTACTTATTCTATTTTAATTATTATTCTTTGTATGTGTCTCTGTGTCAGTGCAGACTAAATTCAGAATTCAACTAACAACTTACTTAGACTTCTAAGTACTTTGTTTTAGTTTGTGTTTTGCGTCAGTTGGACTTTAAATGGAGTCCTTTTATAATAGGATGTATTATCTGAATTTTTTCTCTTTGCTCTGATACCTTTCCTGTTAAGAAATCTGGTAGAGAAATCAGAGCTCTCCGGGAGAAATCTAACACGAGCAAATTAGGCTTCCCTAATCCTCAACCCTGATTACAGAAACCAGGTTTCTCTTTTACATGACATGATGAAATCCGCTTACTGTACAGAGCCGACTTTAACCTGGTTAATTAGTGCATGTAAACACAGTGGTGGTGGCAGTGGACGTGAGAACAATCTGAGTAATGTACAGTTTATACACAAACAAAGAAGATTTTCTGATATTTACTGAGCTCAGGAAATAATTAGCTTCACACTGTTGTACTGAACTGATTCATAGACATTTTATTCCTTCTTAACATACTTATTAGAGCAAAATTTAAAACTATAAAAGAAACTGAAACAATTGGAAAGGCAACTGGATTTGCTGCTAAATCGTGAATTATTCCGTAAATTAAAACTGGGAAAGCTCTTGAAGGACATATGGACCATCTGCATGCCTTAATTCACTTAAGCATTTCAAGATATTTATAATGTATTCCTCATGTAGTTTTACCTAAAGCTGCACAACATTCAGGGTACTCATAACATATTTTACATGAGCGACATGCACAACAAGGCTGAGGGCAGCAAAGTGTACACAAGGTGAAGAAAGTCAATATGGGAGCAGGACAGAGAGTGAATTTTACCTGAACCAGGTAATCCCTGGACAGAAGAGGAAGTCTGACATGCTCCATCAGTTTGGGCATGTACTCCAGACGAGCGGGCTTATCGTGCTTGATCCAAGATATCATCGCCTCAAAAACCTACAAGGGAGGAAAATGGAGAGGGGAGTCAGACAGCAGCGAGGGACAAACATGACCATGTGAGATAGAAACTCAAGAATAGATAGGGACTGAAATGTTAAAACGGTTTAGCTTTGTAATGTAAAGTCCTTTTCTTTGTCTTTGACTTTAAGTAGTTTTGGACTATAGACCACATATTATAGCATGCTGGTTGCAATAAACAACAACAAACTAACTAACTGGGAAAAAGGACAATTTTCTCACAGGACTTTCCTTAATTTACTTTCTTGACATTATAACATGTTGTCACTTTGGGATAAGCAAGTATAAAAAAGAAGGTATATGTATATGTAAACAATTATTAAATAAATAAGAAGGCACAAAACAGCATGTTCAATTCCGATTACAACTCTTCCTGTGATTAAGCTTTTCTTGTGTATTTAAGTTAGTGTGTGTGCAATCATGTGTGACTCCAGGGTGACGTGTCTTGATAAGGGGCCTTTTGTCTCTGTACATTACATTTATTCTATTTATATGTATAACTCATTCTGTGAACTTAAGCACATCCTCTGAACAATGTTTTTCTAGCTCCTTAAACTGTTCAGCTCTTTCATTTAAAAGAGATATCGAACATGTTATTTTTTTTAATTATTATGTAGCTTGTTTCTATTCATCATCCTTGGCAATAAGCCAGATTCTGATTGTGTTAAAAAACAAAACAAAACAAAAAAAAATGGCATGTCATGGTCAGGACTTTCTTTGTTTAAAATGAAAAAAAAAAAAAAAAAAAAAGTGAAAAATGTTGGTTTATTTGGGATGAAGGTCTAAACTAATTGAAAGACTGAAAGGGCGGGGGAAAAGGGTGTCAGACCCACCCGATAATTTAGATGATTTAACTAAGTGATTGTGTAATTTGCATCGTTCAGGCTGTGATACTGACTTCTTTCATAGTGAAATAAATTATGGATTGCTCACAGTTGCTCCCAGCAGGATGTCAAGCATAAAAGAGGTGGCAGACGGTGGTTCGGCATGTTTTTCTATGTGAAATTGACTGATTTACAAACATCGCACTTGATCATCTCCTGCTCCTCCCAATGTGCACAAAGGGATAAAAATGATGGTCGTTGAGGGAAATGGCTGTTACGCTACTACTCCTCACACTTTGGTCTCCTTCAGCCTGAAGCTAAACTTCTTCTTCATTTTATACAACACAGTAGCACAAAAAACAGTACTTAGAGAATTTACTGGATGTACTGTATTATTTTTAGTCTCTGTGTGTTGCACAAAACAGTTACTAATTTGTTTTTGATTACTCCACAGCAGTATGCTATGTACACATAATACCACATTATGGACTGTAATTCTGGGTATCTGTGTATGAAAAACCCATTCATTTAAAGTGCTGAGTTGTAATTTTAAGCTGTTGACATCAGGACATTGTGTCAGCTACATTATGAGTCTAAAACCAGAGACTAAATGACAGTACTCGCAGTTACATCTTAATAAAACACAGTCTAAATAAATAATGGAAGGTGAATCTGTGCTCACTCTTTATAAAATCAGAATCAGCCATGAATATAAACCAACACTCACACGGTGCCTCAGCATTGAATCAAACTGAAGAAAAACTTTCAGAAAAATCCCACCCTTTTTGAGGTCAATGAATTTATGCATTTGTGTCTATCCACCAAAGATAAATTGCAGCAGATAATTCAGATGTAACTGATTGTGGCAGCCAGTTGAACAGTGAACAGTGTGACAGTGTGACTCCATCTGCGTCTCTGTCACTCTGACTGCTGCTGCTGACAGCAGGGTGACACACAGATGCTGCTGTTGATCGGCTAACAGCAGACAGACATGTTGTCGTCTGGAATACTCTGCTGTCAAGCGTATCACACTTATGACAAGGATGTGTGTCTTTTAACACAGCCACAGGCCCAAATATCAAGAATTTATTAATATTGTCTCTTTACCTGGCAATGTTGTTTTACTTATGAACACAATTCTTATATGCAGGGTTTGTGTAGCATTTTAATAAGCTATTCAATTACTTTCATCAAAAATGTTCAGATAGCCTTTATGCAATGGTATTTAGATGGTTAGATGATCAATTAATGTAGATTACCATTATGTTTATTTTGTTGCATGTTCATATGTAGTTTGATAGTTTTCATCATGATTATGTGAGGCTTGCCAATTTCACGAGTAAGAAATCACCAGAGGATTTGGCATGGACTTTTATTTGTTTAACATGGTTGATTAGGAAATGTAGCAATTTTTGATCATTACATTTGAATTACTAGCTTTCAAACATATATTTTAAAATATAACATTTTCAAAACCTTAAAGAGCTTGTGTGTGTGTGTGTGTGTTTACTCCATGATTTCTGACCTTCTCTTCCGTCGAAACAGTGAGTTTGTCGCTGGCAATGAGGCTGCACACCTGCTGCAGAGAAAGGCCCACAAACTCCTCTCCCTGCACCACCTCACTGAAATGCTGCTCTAAAGGGACACAAGCATGCAGAGTTAAACAACACTCAACATCCATCAAAGCTAAAATATGAACACGCTTAATTAGAACATGACATGCTATATTTTTCCCCACAGAGGCATTTTTCAGGCCCGTTGGAACTAAATTTTACATAACACACCACACGTACATGCACGGTATCACAGATGACTCAGCGTGTGTGGTGTGAACATCGAGAAGCTTACCGGCGTATGCGTGGGCCTGGTCCAGAAGCTGCGTGCATGTGTGCAGGTCAGCGAAGGCTCTGATGCCCAGACAGTTGGTGGGGTGAAGCTGAGACTGCAGGAACTCGCAACAAACCTGACGAACATCCATCAGCTGCAGGAGGCTCGCTGCTGGCAGCAGAACCTGCAATCAGTACACACACAAACTTCATTTAAACTGGATTTTACTGGAGGAGGAATCCAATCACATTCTGGGCCATCTCACATTTGAAAATCCAACATTAAAACACAGTTATTAACCATCTGCAGCCAAAGGTTTAAAAGCATATGGTAGGTGTGTCATTCAACCGATCCAACAAGCCTGTCACTAAGCTTTTACCTAAGGCAGAATATTTTGGATTGTCTGAGCCAATAAAATAGCGAGTTTGCAACTAAACCCCTGAATATGTATTGAATAAAGTATTGGCTAAACAACCACATTGCATGCATCTTTGTTCATTTATGAGTCCCACAGCTCCATCGCCTGCAACTGGTCAACAGTGAAATGTACCTATTTGTGTTTTTTTAAGTGTGCTCTTTGGACATAACTGTCAGTTTCACTTCCACATCTTTTTAAAAGCACCTCCTTCTGGTCTTTTCACTTTACAGACTGACTGTGAGTCAAAGTGAATGCACAGCAGCAATATTTGCTGCAGTACAACAGACCAAATTCAGTATCATTTGCCATGAAAATAAGGCAAAAACACCTTTATATAAAATATAACATACTGACACTGTGATGTTGCATTTAATATAGGAGATATGCACCAAATCTGCATTGAAACAACACAAGGAGCTGTTAATCGAGGCGAAACAATGAAATAAACGTAAGGCGAAGTTAGTAAAATAAAATTAACTGCTTACCAAACTTGTATGACAGTAAGACTGCATGTGATATTGTTATAAACAATATATATATATAATATATAATATATATATAAACAATAACCACTAAGTAGCAGTAATAGATCCAAGAGTGAGGCAGATTTTACAACCCTGAAAAGTTGTGACAGCAAAATTGTGACTTTTGTTGCTCCACTCACAAGGTAAACAGCAGAAATGTATGCATTTTACTGGCATGTGCAGCGACTCACAGACGGCTGTCAGAGTGCAGTGTACAGTGTGTTAGTCAGTCAGTCACCAGCGCAGGCAGTCAGTATAATTTTAAAAGCATGATGCTACCACACAAAGACACCCTTTGCTACATCCCGACACATAAACTTAACTAGGTCAGTGAGACGCCCTGTGTCGACACACACACTCGTCCTCTGAGTGTGCACTGTTACTGTGTCCTCTGTTGTCTGTGCAAAGCTGCTCTGAAGCCTTATGTCCTCTAAAGGGAGCAGCTGTGACAGCCCACACACAGACACACACAGACTCACACAAACAGGACACTACTGTACAGTAAAAACACAGTCCAAACAAGATGACAAGTAAAAACGAGAGCTTGACCAGTATGGATTTCAGAGGAGGAAAATTCCCCAACAACTGATTTGATGGCTGATATACACATTTTTTAAGCTTTAATGAAAACAGATTTTTGTGTGTGCAAATAGAGAGCTACTTTCTAAAACATAAACTCTATTAAGTAATAATGAAAACGTCATTATACTCTACACTACACTACACTACTCTCATTATAAGGTAGTTCAATAATAATCACTGAGAAAAAAAGAATAAATAGGAATAAATAGCTGAATTACACATCATTACTACTACTTTTCAGTCAACAAATAACACAAAAATGCACAAAATGACAACGCAAATAAGAAAATAAATAAATAATAAATAATGGTAGTCAGAGGGTCTCCACAATAAAGGCACATAATAAA
>JAOWBC010001868.1:20061594-20078995 GCA_028566105.1 Hypoplectrus providencianus | reverse complement strand
TATATATACATAAAAAATAATTAAAAAAATATTAAGTCAATCTATAAATTCTGTGTTATATATGTGTGAATTAATGCATTGTGTAAAAGTTTTATACACAAATACTAGTAGCCTTTGATATGCCAATATCAGCTGATAATATCGGTCAACTGATACATCTGTCGGACTCAAGTGAAAACAACTGTTTACTGAGTATAAGTAGTCAAAACACACACATACACTCATGGTCACGAGTGAGCCAATCAGGCAGACACGCTGCTAACAGTAGGAGGATTTCCGGCCTCTCTCCATGCTCACTTCCTGTGCTAATAATCAGAGGAAGTTTCCTGCCTGCAGCTTGATCCTGTTGCATTCATTCAACCCGGTACCAAAAGCCATGCAGCTACCAGGAGTCAATGCCACTGAGACAAACAAGGCCTCCATCCTGTGTTTTCACAGCAAATCACAGCTCACAACCATCAGAAGCTCTTACATCTCAAGGACTAAACACCTGCTCCTCAGGCAGGTTGATCTTGGGCAGTCTGAAATTCAACATAAAACCCAAACAGTTAAAAGTGATCGAGCCTTAAAAGTACCGTAATACTAATGAATGTGGCCTGTATAAATAGTTAGCAACAGGGGGAATCAAAACTGAAATAACAACTGAATCCACTGCACACAGAATTCATGGAAATGTATCTGAAATTCCTCAAACTAAAGATTGCAGGGCATTAATACCCACTTCTTCTTTTGTTGATCTGACTTTTGCCCAAAACAAAGGACTGCACACAGAAAAAGGTCAAGAAAGCAGCTACAACAAGGAAGCTTTTTAACAGTGTGGCTGTTACTAATGCCCAGAACCCAGGGGCCAGATGCATAAAACTGTGTTGATCCAGACTAAATGGCCCCTTCCCTACTTCCTGCAGCTTCACTTGGACAGCACCAATCTTCAAGCTCAGCCTGAATTTTGATGTTAGGATGCATTCCTTGTATTTCTACAAAGCATGCATCTGTAAGCTCAGCATGAACTTTACTCTTATGTGTGTGTGTATTTAAGGAAACAGACTTTCTGTCTGCACTGACAACACTTAAATAAAATGTTACATCTGTGTTGACAGGTTGATATTTACTTTATATTGAGGTTTATAGATATGCAAAATTAAGGACCTGGTGTCTTTGTTTGAAGGATGACGGCCTTCACAGGTGCTAATTCTGTTGCTGCTGCTAACATGACTCCAGTGTGTTAAAACTAGTAAAACTATTGTTGTAAACAACATAAAAGCCACGATAACAAAAGAAAAAAGAAACATCCATCCATTTTTCCTCTGTTCCATTGTTAATCCATGAAAGACAAAAACAATTGGGCAAAACAGGAAAACATGATTTCACCCTCACTCTCACTCCCTTCCTCCTTGCTCTCTCTCGATATTAACACTATCTGACACAACCTCGCTCACCTGGACGTTGTCTTCTGTGACCTCTATCTCAGCTGTGTAGATGTAGTCCACCAGCTTCCTCAGGGTCTGTCCGTCCACCTCTCGTATCTCCACCTGATGGGCCTTGCTCTCACTCATGTCACCTACAAACAAACACTGTTAAGCACATGCAAGCACATAAACACCAGATATGGTGCGTGCAAGCAACACTGTGTGTGTGTGTGTGTGTACCTGTGAACATGGCACAGAAGTAAGGGCTACAGGACGCCAGGACCACCCTGTGAGCAGGCACTTCAACACTCCCCGCCACCAGCTGGACGTCACACAGCATTTTTTTACTGAGGTACAAAGTGGAATAGAGAGACAGAGAAAAGCTGCTGGTGGGTAAAAATAAGCATGCAAAAACGAGCCAGGAAAAAGGAGCATCTTTAAAGCAGAGTGTGGGCAGGACGGCTGCCAGTAAATGTGCCAGTTAAAGTGTTAATCTCTGCACTTAAAAACTCCTACAGAATAAATACATTTAATGTGGCTGGAGGTCAGGAACACACCTACGCAGGTCGTTCATCAGCTGGAAAGCCTTCCTCATGTGCGTCTGGTTGAAAGTGTGCATCCCTCCATTCACTGTGTCCTCCTCTGAGTCCGTGTTGCAGTTTGGACGTGGAGAGGCCGGTGTGGCCACCAGACTGTTGAGAAATGAGAGGCAATGTCTGGATCGGTGAGGAGATGAGCTTAATTTAGGACGCATCTCTAGGGTTTTTAGAAGACACCAGGATGGTGACACAAAATTGCATAAAAGTGGTTAAATTAACTAAATTGAGCTTTTAAACTGATGCTTGTTTTGCTGCTGTAAGACTAAAATTAATGTGTGATGGGTCCCTCAGATATTTTTCTCCAACTGAGTGGAAAGACTTCTAGCACTCACTCTCTGGCAAATACCAACATGACTAAAATGTATTCAGCCTCAGCAGGCCACTGACTTTCTCTCTACTTTCTGGTGCCACCTTAAAAAATATTCTGGACTGGAGAGAAAAGGTGAGATGAGTGCATCTTTAGCATTTAATCACATTAAGATTTCCCATTCAGTACATTTAATAATATTTTATCCTTATCGTCCAACTCTAGAGCCATTAGTTGTAGAGCTCATGCATTACACTGATAGGTCACTTTCCTCACTATGGTAAATATCTATTCACATCCATTCAAGCATTCCTCACTATGGTAAATATCTATTCACATTCATTCAAGCATGCCTTTTGGGCTGAGGATTCCTGATGTATTCAAGTAAATTGTATGACAGTAAGCCTTGACCCACATCCTCCAATCATAAGCCAAAAGGGCTTAAAAGACCCAAAACCAATGCATTAGCCTTTAGGGACTATTCTCTTATTTACACTAACAGGATGGAGTGTGTGGGTAGTTTTGTCCATGGTAATAAAGACATGTCACTAACTTCAACTATCTTGCACACGTGTCTTTGACGACTATGATGGCTCTTCTTACACATTATTTTATAGAGCAGAAAAAACAAGCTGTTCCAAACCCTGAATGATACTTTGGACACTTTGTGGATTAATCGACTATGAATAGATCATTTGTTTTGTCTATAAAGTGTCAGAAAATTAGACAATCAGTGCATCTTGCAACCCAAGATGAGATGGATTTTGTCCACAACTCGAAGATATACTTCTTGTTACTACTTTTCATGCAACGATCAACAAAGAAAAAAAGATGTTCAGTTTACTGACATAGAGCAGGAAAGAAACTACAAATCATTCACATTTAACGAGCTGGAAATTAACGATTCTTTGGAGACATACGAATATCGATTATCAAAATTGATTTATTAAATCGATTTATTTATACATTGTGAACAATACCATAAATTACTGTATTTTTTTTTTTAGTCCAGTGTCTTTTGTGACTCTCTGCAAAAAATGTTTTGTCCACACAAAACTCAATACAATAATGATCAAGCACTAACAATCAAACACAGGATTATTATCAAACAGCAACAGCACAAGTCCATAACCTAAACAGTACACATCACGACACTGAGGGTTTACAGAAAGATTGTGTCCTTTCCGAAAATAATGACTACTCAAATTTAAAAATAATAATATTGTTTTGAGTTTGATGAGCGACAAGTTGGTTGGCTGGCTAGCTGTTAGCATTGCTAACGTAGGCTTATGATAACCGTTGACTGTCATAAACGCGAAACCGTGGTCAAAACCGAAATTTGGGTGGCAGCATGCATTTAGTTTAATGTCTAAAAGATATGACTTGATGACAGTTAAAGTGTCTACATGTTCACTTTGGTTATCAACTCAACCGCTGGGCAACCAGTGATGCTATTGCTAATTTACCGAAGCTAACTAGTCAACAGGGCTAGCTTGAGTTGGTGAGCGAGCAGAAAGCTGTCGGTACTGTCCGTGTTGGATTCATGACCCATGGATCATGTGGGGTAAAATGTTATCCAACAGATGTAGAAGCAGCGTGAATCACAGCTTTACTAAATAATCCCTACAGCTGAGCCAACTCACCCCAACGACACACCGTCCATCCTCCTCACGGACTCAGATACAACAGCAGGCATGAGCGCCGAGCCGCCGAGCAGAGATGGTGTATGATCAGATGCATCACTCCACGCTTTAAAAAAATTATAGACAATACAGCTCTGTGTTAAGGTGAGCACCGACCAAGTGAAAAAAATGAAAATAATATATATTTTTAAATTATGTGTTGTATCCAGTCTACTTTGGATACCATTATACCAAATTAATGACTAAAAAGATGTATGAAAAACAAGCTATTATAAATGTTTGTACTTAATGAGGTGTTTTATCATTTTATTTTGCAAGGTTAATTCTTTACTCTGCATCGAAGTGCAATTTAAACTGTTGAGTCTGTCTTTATTGTCTAGTAATCCTTATTTTAAATGTCTTATTATTTAAATTACATATATATGTTTTCATATATATTGCTTCCTCCCTAAATTGTTAATATATTTTCTAATTTCCTAATATTGCTTATTACTATTTATTGTTAATTTATCGTTGTTTCTTTCCATCACTCTACCGTTACATTGTATATCGTACAATTTGCATTTTTCTTTTAATTTTAAAATAATAATAACAGTGATAAGTGCACTTGTCTAAAAGATTGTAAAAGATCCATCCATCCATCCATCCATCCATCCATCCATCCATAATGTATCTATAAATAATTAATTCAGAATACTATTGTCAGAATTCTTTATTATGGGCAATATTATTTCTACATGATGATTTTACGACTTTACACTAATACAAAGCCTGAAAGAAAAACACTAGCAGATAGTCAATATATAGTAGTTAGTTGCTAAAAGGTATTTGCAGACAATGAGTCGACCCTATGCCAGGCTGAAATACCAACTGAGCCTGAGACTCCCAAGGGCATTAAATGATAAGGTTCATCGGGTGTCAATTGGATTTAGTTATTTGATTAATTGCTAATTTGCTCTGGGACTAAGCACCACAAACGCACTATATCAATTAAATCAGGCCTAGCACGATAAGATAATTTAGCAGAAATGCCCTGTACTGTGTTCACACATTTTAATGAGGATGGGATTAATCAATTTTTTTTCTGACATATTTGTACTGGTTTCTTTTGTTTAAAAAAAAAAAAAAAAAAAAAAAAAACATTTGAAGGCAAAATAAATAAATAATAATATATTTAAAAAACAGGATATTTTTGGCCTAATAACAAGGTAGTCCAGCCAAGATCATGAAGCAGCATCCATAAACTGGTCTCCGTTACATCAACAGAGCGTGATGCTGAAATAAAAGATGTACATACTGTATATTTTCTACTTTATTATTAGGTGGAAGGATAAGGAAGATGGATACATCAGTCCAATCATCAGACCAAAACTTTTGATTTGCTTCCTAGTTCAGTGATGCCGAGGACAGCAATACCTACTTCCAAAAATTTGATCATGAAAAAAAAACAGCATTCAGCTGTCATGCACCACCTATGAGGAATAAACTAATCATAAAGTTTTTTCATCACAGCTCCTGAGTTTCTGTATTTATTCAATTTTGGCTTATTTATTAAAAAAAAGAAAAATCTATATTTCCTTATATTCCTCATGTAGTGTGTTATCATCTTTGTTAATAAATGGCTAATGTACAGCACTGAATTATTTTATACTATAATATACTATTCAAATAAATGTGTTTAATTGTCCCCTGGGGATCAATAAAGTACTGCTGATTCTGATTCTCCTTGTGGATATGAGACAGAAAATTCTGGGATAGAGGGTTTATATGGTTCAGTCTTTGGTCAGATTGTGAAGAAATGTTAACTTTTATTTTAAACAGAAAGTCTTGTCCCAGAGAACAGCTTTGTAATTATATCCAGAAACAGGGTCAGAGTGAGAGCTCACACCCTTTTCTCCTGCCAGCCTGCCTACTGTTTTTACCAAACCAGGCTTCTTGGTGAACTTAAATACCACCAGAAGATGTTATCATTCAGACTGCTGTTAAACCTCCCAAATATAAGAAGGGCTTTGAGAAGATGTGACATGCATATGTTAAATCCAAAAGAATCAAGTAGGTTTGCTTTGAATTAATGGCCAATTGAGTGCATGTATTTGGGTTTATTTAGGTAAACTAAACACTTTCTGGGACAAGTTTCCACTTTCCTTAAGCCACCTTATTGAAAAAAAAAAAAAAAAAATTCTGCACAATATGCAGGAGAAAGAAACGAGGATATTAAAATCCACACATTCTGTGCTTTCTACACCATGTGGACATTAATGAATTACAGTGGATTTGAATCTTCATTTTTCTGCTCATCTCACTGTATTGTTGGTTTAATGAATTATTCTGCAAGAACTTGCCATCACAGCATCAAGTTGACTAGTTAAAAGTTAGAGTTTTTCCACAATCAGCCTGTTAAGAAAAGTACATCTAACCGGTATAAAATGGCCGATGAACTGAAGGTGCATTGCATGCAATTTACAGGCAATACTTCCTCCTTGTGGTTGGTTTTTGAACTCAATTCATAAAGGAAAAAAATATCCAAGTAATGTTAAAAAGGTATCAAACTCAAAATGTAACCCGCATGATTTTAAATTAAGACTACGAGATTAAATAGATTTTCAAAACATTAAAAACTTTAATAAAAGCAGAACCAAACATAGGGGTGAACTGAACAAATGGATTTTGAACAGTTTTTAATCTAAAAAAAGCCTTTAATGGGACGGGTAAAAAAAAAAAAAAAAAAAAAAAAAAGAGAAAAGTAATTTACACATAAAACAGTCCGTGACATTTCTCCAGAAAAAATACTTTGCCACGAAAGTGTTTTAGATCAAGAAACTCAAGCAATCGAGTCCCATGCTGCCCGACACTGCCACCAACATGACTTAAAACCCTGAGTTCATGATGCAAAAATAACACACATCTGGCTGGATTGCAAGACAAAACAAACTCAATTCTGAGTTGAAAAGCAGTGACTGACATTGATAAACGGCTTTACAAATGGTTCAAAGCAAGTCTTTCCCAACATAACAAAAGTACAATTCAATAATTCACAATTCTTAGTAGTAAAGTCCATAATGTGTGGAATAAGGGGGGACAGATGGGATCCGAGGAGAAGGGGGTGGGAGCCAGGATCCGGAGGACAGTCTCATTCATTCCGTGTGGGTGATGGGTACTGCTCCCTCAACTGAGCTCAACAAAGACCCCTCACCCGGGCATGTGTGATGTGTGTGCGTGTGTGTAAATTCAAGTTCGCTGCAATCAGAATTTCCCCATGAACACAAAAACTTTGAGGGAGCCCTTAATAGCCGCCGAATCCACCACCGCCGCCGCCACCACCCCCTCTGCCGTAGCCACCGCCTCCGCCACCTCTGTTGTAGGGACCCCCGCTCCTGTAGGAATAGTTGCCCCCCTTCAGTGCACCATAATTGGAGTGCTGCTGTCCGTAGCCATCCCCAAAGTCACCATTGCTGTACCCACCCCCCATCTGGTTGTCGTAGCCACCCTCATCGTACCCCGCATAACCTCCGTATCCTCCACCGCCGCCGCCGTTGTAACCCCCGCCATAGCCGTATCCACCCCCGTAATTGCCGCCGTAGCCTCCCCCGTAGCCGCCGCCTCCTCTTCCGCCGCCATAGTTCTGCATCCCCCTTCCTCGTCCTCTCCCGCGGCCGCCGATGGAGATCTCCTGCTTGCTCAGGGCCTTCTTCACCTCCACCTTGTTCCCGTTGATGGTGTGGTACTTGGTGAGCACTGCCTTAGTGGCGGAGTCGGTGTCCTCAAAGAAGACAAAGCCGAAGCCTCGCTTCCTGCCGGTCTGCTTGTCGGAGATGATTTCGGCCTTCTCCACCACGCCGTACTGGGAGAAGTACTCGGAGAGGTTCTCGGCTTCGATGTGGTCTTTCACGCCGCCGACGAAAATCTTCTTTACGTTGGCGTTGATGTCCGGGTTGTTGGCGTCCTCCCGTGCTATGGCTCGCTTCAGCTCCACGTTGTTGCCTTCGACGACATGTGGCTTAGCCGCCATTGCTGCGTCGGCCTCCTCCGTTGTGGAGTAGGTGATAAAGCCGAAACAGCGGGACCGGCCGAGCTGCTGGTTCATGACCACAACGCAGTCGGCGACTGTGCCATATTGTTCAAAGTAGGTGCGGACACCATCGGACGTGGTCTCCACGTTCAGGCCACCGACAAACAGCTTACAAAAGTTCGCCGTCATGATTGAATTTCTTTCTGAGGATGGTATGCTGAAACCGTCCCTCTTCTTCTTCTTCTTCTTCAATGAGCAGCGTCAGGGCGGGTCGTTTGACTCACCGGCCTTCGTAAGACGTAGCAGCCGCTGATTGGCCATCTTGAATAAATCACCGCTCTCATTGGCTTGCAGAGGAGTCACGTTGTTGCTGCCTTCAAGTGCTGTCGGAAAACCGTAAGTTCAATTACTGAGGAGAAAGAAAAGTGTGGATTTCAACCTTTGTGGTCATTCCGTTTTGCTTAAAGACAATGAAAACACGTTAATGAAGCCACATCCCCTACTCTTTTTTTTAAATAAAGGACACTGTTCAGCCGCAGAGCACAGCAAAATGATGCATTCACAACAATAAAAAGTCTCCACGATTTGCTCATGGTCAAGCCCTTTCGTTCATAAAACACGCCTGAATGACATTTTACTAGACGATAAAATTATTTCAGAATTTAAAGGAAATAATATTTATTTAAATGTCATTTTAAGAGTATTCTAAATAAAATTACAATATAAACTGGCTGCCGTGTCCCCTTGACAATTTCATATTCTTTCTTTTGTTATTCCTGAAATTCCATTCATTTTGCCTAACAAATACATTTTATTAATACTTCAATGGTAAAATCTCATACATCTATTGATTTATTGCTTCAGGACAGAGACGAAGTGCTTACATTGGTCTTGAAGTAAAAAACAAGAATAAACAAGCCACAGCTAACAATTATTTAGTGGACAATTTAGGTATCTTTGATGAACAGGGCTGACCCACTTGGGTCATTTTTGCTGTTTCTTTCTCTTTTATTTAATGTATATTCTTCGTGATACTATCATCGTTTAACATGTGCTGCTGCTGAACATTACAGCTGTGTCTTTAAACTATTCTCCATTGTTACGCTTCCTGATCAGGGCTTTACGTCTCAGGTCTGTGCTCTTAAGTTGTGAAATGAAAATATTCAACTGTTAAATTTACTTTGAGAAGTCAATATCACAAATTTCCCTCAAACGGCCACATAACACAACTTCATCACTCCATAAACCTTCGATTTTGAAGTCAAAACTCTCTTAAAGACACACTTTAACAGGAAAAGAAAAAAAGGGAGGGAACACCCGGAAGGGAAAACAGGTTGGAGTTCCACTTCACCGTAACATCTTCCTAGTGATTTCATACTGGGAGAACTGGTCAAACTGTTCTTGAACCCATAGTAAAAATAGATAAGGAATCACCAACACTTACATTTTTGTTGTATAGAGCTGAATCTCTGGTATCATTTTTTGACTCAAAGGTTTGAGTGTACAGCTTTTTATGAGTTGTGTTTTTTCCACAATAAGTGAGCCTTATTTCTCTGCCCTCCTCTTCCAGGTTGCTCAATAAAAGCTCCAACAAAAGATCTACAGGAAAATAATGCATGCTGCCACACGCCCGTTTTGAGCCACTATCATCTATAATCGCTGCCATTAACTGTTTCTGCATTTTGTTATAAAACAGATTGTCACCAGCAAAGTTGCAGTTTCAGTTTTGGGAAAGTATCCAGTTTTTAAATCAGGTCGTTGGTGTTTTTTTTGGTTATTTTAAATTTAGCACTACAGTCAGCTTCTGATCTTTGATGTGTCTGACTCACCGTTTTTTTTAATCTGCAAACTCAAAAGGTACCCTGTGGAGTGAGTTGGCTGTGGAGCAGTTTTGCTTATTCTGTGCCCATGCACGTGATGCCTACTTCTGCCAGTGATTTCATGCTATTCCACTGACCTTAAGGTGAGCCAACAAAAACAAGCTGGTAAACAGCTGGTCATAAGCAATCCATGATGTGAGAAACTTTAAAGAATTGGTTTGAATTTTTTTTTTTTTCAAACACTTTAGTTAGACCTCAAGGGCATACAACCTTTTTGGTCAACAACATTGAATGTAAACATGAATTGTTTACACAGAAACTCCACAGGGCTCCTTTGAAATTGTGTATGTGTACATACACACATTGTGGTGAATTTTAAGCTGTGTAACAAGAAAATCTTAAAAAATCTATGTTTCACTTGAAACCAGAACATCATGACGTTACCAATGGCAAGTCAAAGTGGTCTCTTATACCAGCACCAACAATGGAAAGCACTGGATTGGACCCATGTAACTGCACTCAAAAGACCTCAGCATGTGTGCACATGGTTGAATAAAACATGAATACATCCACCAGTTTCTGGTCTTTGGCCTTACAGCTGCTGAAAAACATCAAAATTAAAATCCTCCAGCTTCCACCAGTTCACAACCTTATTTCCCCTCTTCATGACAGGTTTCACGAGGATAGGCATGCAGACCAAACTCGCCTCAGTGGAAATAAGTAAGATAACAAGTCTCTTGGTGTATAAAAATATATAATTTATTGTAGATTCATAAAAAGCAACGACCAACAGATGTTTTCTTTTCCTACGGGAAGATCAGTAATCGTCAAGCACCATAACCCTATAAAGAGGTAAGAGAACATAAGTAAAGTTTACATTTCTATTGCCATGTCAAGCATAATTAAGACATAGTCTTGCTGTCACATAACACAGTAAGTGACGTGTCACACCAAGTCTCCTGAATCAGGACAGTACATCAGACAGGACTGTTTTAGAGAAATGCCCTTTCCTCCTAGTCAATAAACTGGGGAATGACTTCTGCAATTTAACTCATTAGTGTAAAGATTGTTTTTCATTGTGTTGTGGCTAAGAAATAATAGCTGTTATATTTTTTCCACTGTATCTCATTGCAGTGTTTTAACATTAAAGGCACCACAGCTAAATTGTGGTCTTTGTCAGACGTATTGTTTGTTCATCATGAAGATTTAAAGGCTCGTTTTCTGTGAGATCACTGTGAGCACTTCAAATATTGATGCTCAAAGCTCACAAAAAAAACTTCATAGTACAAAATACATTCCCTTTAATGTATTGAACATTTGACCAGCAGACTTAAAAATGTAAATGAAAAAAACCCTCACAATAGACCAGATAATCTGCTTTAGGTCTTTTGCTTTTGAATTAGACTACTCAACCTCTTTTGCAAATTCAGCTGTATATTTTTTAAACTAGTTTTAAACACGTCTGTTTAGGCTTTTCTTCTTGCTAACCACCATTCACTCAAATCATTTGCAACACTGTTCAAGTTAGTTTTCATAAGAAATGAAATAGACAAAACATTCAATTTGCACAAACGGTTGAAAATATCAAGCTAACAAAATCAAATTGTTGCCATCTGCTGTTAAATTTGCCAACATTGCAGTAACTGATGTGGAATTTGATTCCTCCAAGAAAAGATTCACATATCTGCCAATTCTCAATTTAAGTTTTAACTTACATTTCAATTCATTAAATTCTCATTGTTTTAAGTTGATTTCAATTGCATTTACCAAACTCCAAGACTTGAATGTTGGTGTTTTTAAGAGTCCTACATAACTTTTTAAAAAATGCTTAATTTTTTATTACACTTAAAGATGTAGTTCTGGATAAATCCTTCATTTTCAGTAATTTGTTTCAAATTACTCCAACTGTAGAAATTTGAACTGTAGCTTTGATTCATTTGTTTTAAAGTAACTGTAATAGAGTTATGGAGGTTTATCAAGGCCTCTACGTCCTGTTCAACATCAAAAATTACTTATGAAGCCAGTCATATCTTATCTACACATACCGAGGAAGGAAGAGTACCCTAAAATAACTAGAACTGAAGACCCAAATTTGTTCCCGGCTTTCCCAAATTGGAAATTCAACCATATTGTAACCAAACTCACATGTGGCCTTATACAGTTTATAGAACTTCTGTTGACTTCTTAAAAACACAAGATTGTCAATATTCAACATTTTATTTTGAAATCCAGTGCCCAAAGTGCACATCATCTCTCCTAGGCCGAAATCAGCACTTAATATTGAAATCAATCTGTGAAGTCAAGAGGATTAGAAAAAGAAAATGGTATAATATATATATAAAGTATGATTTTTATTCAATTTTTCAAATAGCCACTTTAAGATCTCAAATCAATTACAAATAATTACATAGCAGGTCCATCAGTAAGAGGCAGTGCTGGACATTGGGAAAGAATGTTTGTGATTACACTGGGGCACTGTGTTCCAAAACTTTATAACCCACCATCTTCATTAACACCTGAGAATAAAAGCTCTTTCAAATGCATTTAGACCACACTTGGGAATCCTTTTGAAAACTGACTTCACCTGAGGGGGAGAAGGCACAACCACTCTCCGGTCCCCCCGTCTGCGTGGAGACACACACCCCATCTTTTTTCGGGGTGATGTCGTCCCAGGTAGCAACCTGGAGGAGATGGGAGAGAAACAGAGTGAGAGACTGGACAGAGCAATGTTTCCTGGAAGAGACACCAATTTACTCGTTCCAATATTTCATTTAAATGGTGGAACAAAATTTGGGTCCCCTTCCACCCACTTAAAAGTTCATTAAGATCAAATTAAATAACCCCCCCCTCCTTTTTGTTCGTATTTTAAGATTAGCTATAAGACGCATTGAGCTATGATTAAAGTGTCAGTTATGTTAAGATTAAATAATGGCACACTTGTGCACCATCTCAAATATATTCCATACATGGTTGACCAACACAGAGTGAAGACAGGTTGATTTACATACCTAGTTTGCTGGATGTGGATATCCTAAAGAGATATTTCAGACTCCTATCACAATCGACCCCAGGTAATCAACAGGGTCCTGATGTAGCCTACAAACAAACTGCTACGGCTATTATGGCTGGGATAGCATACTGGAATACGAGTAAGAACACCTAATAGGAAGTAGGAATAATCAAAGATAAATATCAGAGCCCTCATGTCCACATAAATGTATTCAAATGTGTAAAAAGAGAGATAAAAGTCATTAGCAGTGTCTAAAAACCACATTAAACAAAGGTCAAACCCTACAAAGCCTACATGCATTGGCTGTGGGTAGACTACATTCTGTAACCATTTCACCCACCTGAGTGTAAAGGAATAAACTGGGAATGATGCCATGTAACTAAAGATGAAGTCACTTATAAAACCTGTGGATGAACTTGAAGCCTGGTTAAATAAGTAAAATAACTAAGCTAAGTGGTATAACGTTTTATTTAAAATGAACATACATAAAGCATACCAAAGTGTTTTAACAGTAGGTTTTGTTCTTCATGACATGAAAGTATACAATATACATTAGATATTGCTACAGGGAATGAAAAATGAACAATATTTAGACTGAAACTAGTACTATACGTGAGAGTTTGAGTACAGTATGGGGGAGGAAACAAGGAAACTGGATCCTGCAGTATCACGTTCCCGTCTTTTTTTCTGAGTGACCATACAAGTTAGATAGATGTTATCAGTATAACAAGCTATGAAATCCAAAACCACAAAAAACATGCTTTCTCATCCTCATACATTGAAAATCACACTAATTTTACTCCAGGAAACAAAAATAATCTAATTGCTTAAAATGCAAATATTAGGATAATCAGCAAAACAATCCTACATCGAAATTTGCAAAAACAACGAGTGAACGCAAATAAAAAATAAAATTCAACTCTAAACGACAACTACACGCGTGTGCGTGGATACAGAATAAAAAAGGAGCACTGTTATGTTTTATTCTTCATTTTTACGTGTCCTAGTTGAACGGCAACAACAGCTGCTCGTTATAATCAGGTTTTCTGGGAAGTGACCTTCCTACCTGTTTGGGTTTTTGAGGTCTGGTGATTAGGGGGTCTCTGTGTCCGTATCTCTGCCATGGTTGGATTTCACGGCAGACGCCCCGTATTTGAATTTGATTTTTGCGTCCAAATCCTGGCCGGAGGTAACTTATGGCAGGGGATGGGGTTGGTTGATTTCTGCACTCATTTTAGTAGCCGCCGCCGTAGCCTCCCCTTGGGTAGCCACCACCGCCGCCGCCTCTGGTGTAGGGAGCTGGGTTTCTCTGGCCGCCGAAAGGTGGTCCTTTCATGGGGCCGTAACCAGAAGAGTGCTGGCCATAGCCGCTTCCAAAGTCGTTGTAGCCGTTTCCACCGCCATAGCCACTGCCTTGATCTCCGTAACCACCCCCATATGGTCCGCCGCCATACCCTCCGTAGCCTCCACCGCAGTTGTACCCTCCGCCATTTCCATAGTTGTAGCTTCCGCCATAGTCTCTGCCGTAGCCATTTTGACTGCCCCTCATGCCTCTGCCAGGTCTTCCCCTCGGCGGCATACCGCTTCTGTTGGCCGCTTGCATCTCCTGCTTGGTCAGGGCTTTCTTCACCTCAACTTTGTGTCCGTTGACGGTGTGAAACTTCACCACTACCGCTTTATCGGCCGCATCGTGGTCGGTGAAGTAAACAAAGCCGAAGCCTCTCTTCTTTCCAGTCTCCTTCTCAGAGATGACTTCGGCCTTCTCGATCTGGCCGTACTGGGAGAAGTATTCGCTCAGGTGGTCCTCTTCGATGTCGTCTTTCAGGCCACCGACGAAGATTTTCTTCACCTTAGCGAGGGCCTCGGGTTTGTTGGCGTCTTCTCTTGCCACGGCCCGCTTTACTTCGACCGCGTTGCCATCGACGGTGTGAGGCCTAGCCGCCATTGCTGCGTCGGCCTCCTCCGGCGTGGAATAGGTCACAAAGCCGAAGCAGCGGGACCGCTGCAGCTGCTTGTTGACGACCACAACGCAGTCGATGAGCGTGCCGAACTGCTCGAAATGCTTGCGCAGGCCGTCATCGTCGGTGTCCACGTTGAGACCGCCGACAAAAAGTTTGCAAAGCTGGTCAGACATTTTTTTGAAAAACGATGAGCTGGTTATGGACTAACTGTGCTGATCTCAAAATGGTGGTTGTGGGGGATGTACGCAGCTGTATTTATACGGGACAGGCTGTGACGACACACCAGCCATCAGCGTCCGTTACACCCGTTATTCTATGGTTACTCCTCCTCCCGTCTGTTAATCTTTCTTTTGTATGAAAAAACAAATCAATAAACATTTTATTTCAGATTATACATATGTGTATATATTACTAATATATATGTATATAGTGATCTTTTCTGATTACTGTATTGTATCGTTGTATTGCTAAGTGATGCTGGAAAAAAAATCTCTTCCGGTTCAATTTTGTTTCTTTTGCGGGACAAAAGACCTCCCATGTTCTAGTTAAGTTTGAGACAATAAATACAAAAATGTGTTATATTGTGATGACCCACTGTATCGTCGTAAGTTATACTGTTATGACATCAAAATGCATCGACCAAATGCAGGTTTTCTTTAATTTACATGGTACATATGACATACTTAACATACTAAAACAGTAATGATAATTCAAGAAAACGGAATGGCAAAATAAGTGGCTTTCTTTCGGCATTTGTATGTTTCTGGTTTATCAGGACATGAAGCCTATAAATGACAAATGGACCATAGACTGTGATATGGATAAAGAAAAAAAAATAACGTTCCAAAAGGTCATCCAAAGTTTAGCTTGCTATTATATATGTTATATAATATTTTAGAGCTTAACTAGTGCTCTTATGATTGTGTATACCTTATGGATTCTGGTATCATTAAATTTGACAAAAATAACTTATACAAGTTATAATTATCAGCAAAACCAGCCTGGCTAATCAATGTTAATATTAATAAGTGAAAAGACCATTTTAAAACACATCACTTACATTATTCTTACTATCTCAATCAATCATCAGTCATATTTTGGTAATTTATAATAGTGTCATACCTAACAGTAACTGGTTGATGGCAGCTTTTTGTTTTATATCTTTGAAGTCTGAATGTTTGTTATATCTAAATAACTTTGACATTGTACTGGGCTTTGGAAAGTTGACAGAACACTAAATATCAAAATAATTGAATGTTATTTGCACCGGTGATTTGCAACAACCTATCAACAATTAACAATTTAGGTTTGCTTATACTCTGAGTATGATTACTTTGTGCTATTTTGTTCTCCAATATATCTCAGAGCTAAATGTTGTACTGAGAAATGACATACAAAACATTAGGAATTAATAAAACTGATAACAAAGCACTACCTAGTTTTACCACCCAGCAGTAAATAATGTATTTAGAATCAAGCCAAAACAGCAAAATGCTCATTACATTAAATCATTAGTAATAATAAAATAATCACATTTATCATCATATATGTTGGATTTGAAAGATTTAACAGTGTGGTATTTCTTCTATAATCTGACCTTTTCCACCAATGAAGACAATTCATTAAAAACTGATTTGTCATCTTTAGATCAATTTGGTATCTGCTTTTTTGTGTGTGTGTTTTTTTTTTTTTTTTTTTTACATATTTGGGCTTTTAAAACATACATTCAGGACCACAAAGTCACCTGTGCTGCTAGATCTTGTCACATGTGCCCAGAGTTCTTTTAACTTTCTCATGTATTCATCACGTTGTTGATCAACACTACAGTATATTACCATCTTTAAGCATGCTTTTCACAGCTAGACCAAAAAACGCCCACACAGACTGCTGACCTTTGTCAGATCATGGAGATGCAGTTTCAGGTGAAAGACGCAGCACTCGGCTGCATTTCCATGTGAAAAGCCTGCAGAGATTTGATAATCTTCTCACACCTACAGGGGCTCATGCTAACTAACGCTAACAGTGTTCGAGCTCACAGATCAAAGTAGCAAAGAATGAAACTGAAATCAAAAGTTCACTGAAATCTTTATGAGGCATATTGTCCTGAAACAATCCTTTTATCTAGTCTATCAACACAAATACACAGGACAGTCTGTGTCTTTACAGATACAGTTCCCAAATCAGTTATGGACACAAATGAGGCAACTTTTGGTTTGTCAAAAAACAACAAATGGAAGAAATGATTGACCACAAGACTGATCGTGTTCTACATGAAACTGCATTTTTTGGGGGGTTGCTTAGTTGTGGGGTTAAATTGTCACAAGTTACATGTTATTTGTGCGAAAGTTGTCACCAAAGTCCAGCTTGTGTACATGTGGAAATCACAGGTCTTAAAGCATAAGGAATTTAAGCATTTTATTAATTTAAAACTGCTCTGTGCCTGAAAACTTTAAGCCCTGTGATCACCACATTTCAAGTCCAGGCGAAATCTACAGTTGGATTTGAAGTCAGAGAATGAGTATATCGTTTAAAGTTAGTATGAAGAGGCAAGAATGTTTAACCAAGACACTTTTTATAGTTAGGAACCGGCCTACAAGGAACGTTAAAAAAAAAAGGGGGGGGGGGGGGGGGGCATGACTCCAATTA
>JAOWBC010001868.1:20044225-20061241 GCA_028566105.1 Hypoplectrus providencianus | reverse complement strand
AAAAAAGGGGGGGGGGGGGGGTCATGACTCCAATTATCTCTCTCCAATGTATCCAATTTTATTAGTTTTATGGTTAAGATTGCATTCAATGTCAACTTGCTGAGTTATTGTTAAATCTCCAAATATTTCAAAGCATCAACTTTGATATAATTCCATATTTGTTTGAATGTACCACACTAATGGAATTGTCAATGTGTGGCTTGTTATTTTCATAACTGCAATTGAAAGCTTATTTAAATTTGATTTTCAATTAAATTTGTTTTTGTGACCCCATATTTTCAAATAAAGGCAGGTCTGTGGATGGAGCAACATGTTATGTGAAGCAGTTGGTGTATTTTTGATGCTACGTAAACCCTGAAGAGCGTTGGTGCTGCAGGCAGCCTTAACACACGCAGAGCACAAGACTGAAAAACATCAGCACAGTCTTTCTCTTTATTACCTTTTCATTGTTGGAAAAATAGTTATGAAATTAAATTATTGGGCAATGTTGAATTGAATTAAAGCACAATGGGCTTCAACAGAATAAATATCGTAAATGTACCCTTTTAGCTAAAGAAACAATTGGTTTGAATAGAAGTGAAAATGGCAAATCTCACACACAAAAAAGAAGACAATTTGTTAGATAAAAACATAAAAAACACATCAGAGATTGTTGTCTTACTTGAATATTGTCTAAATTTCCATCATTGTAGCAAAAACACCAAAATTCAATTTTGCCAAGTGTGTGAAACTAACGGTGTCCTCAGAAATAGGAAGATTTACTGTTATCTTGAGGATACTGTGGGCTATATCATGTTTACAACACCCAAAGTAAAGACTTGTTCAGTTCACACAGCAATCGTCATAGAAGGTTAATCTTTGTTGTCATCAATTATACCCAAAACCACTGAATTTATACATGAGGATCAATTCCTATCTAATATTTACATTTGAAAACTGAGCTTACTGTGCCCCAAATGAGGCTCCGGTTTCACAACCATGGGGGGGGGGGATGAAATGCGAAAAGGTAGGCAGTTTGTAGGAGGTATTTAACATATACCCCCCCCAACGACCAGCCAAAAAACTAGAAGACAAAGGATGTCAACAGCATGCATCACAGGATGAGATGCTACCACATGACCGGAAGACCGGCCATGTTTGTTTTGAAAAGGCCCATGTGTTAACCTGGTTAATGGAGAGAGTTAACACAGTCCTGACACATTACTTTAGTAACAAAGGAACACCACTAGGGAAAAGTCAATCAGTTATTTGTTGTAATAAAATCAAATATCTACCTAGCAGTTTTTCAACCCCTTCAGTCCTTTTCTGTAGTCTCTAAACTTCACAGCGAGGGCCTTTCAGATAATCACAATGTTGATAGTCCATGTGCTTCAATGGATCGCATCAACCAACCTCTTGTTCTCAAGCCACATCTAAACAGTCCAAAGGAGAGGATCCCAGTTTCTGTGTGATAACCTTGGAGGGGGAGGGGAACTTGAGCGGATCATGTTTTATGAGGGGGGAGCTGTGGGAAATGTCTGGTGTGTCTGTGAGGGAAACGAGGGCACTGGATCACAGCTCCACAGGTGGCTCTCTGAGTAGGCCCGGTCACAGGTGATGGATGACGGCGCCATCATGTTAATACTCAGACGGCTTATCTGAGTGATCACATGATGTAGACCTTCTCAGCCTGAGAGAAGTTGAAGACTTCTTTGGTTCTGGGACACACCACTTTGTCATCTTGGCGGATAGACAGAAGGGACTGGAAGAGATAGCAATCACAGGATCTTAAATTAGACATAAAAACAAACAATTACAATGATGTTCACAAGTCTCTAACGTAGCGAGTCACTGGACCCACTAGAAAACCATTCATAAGGGTCCATGGGACAGACCCACGGTTGATGTAATAAATTTATGTTGTTGTTAATGCACTGTGTCAAGAATTCCTGGATTGCCCTTGAATCCTAATTACAAACACCTTGATGACACCCTCAAGCTGCAGCCATAAGATGAGCAAGCTGAGTATGATATATTATAATATAATATGATATTTTACAATCACTTCTAAAAGTATTTTTAGCATTTATTCCCTTGAATCTATAATGTACATTTAAGTTCATAACATTTAAAATAAGTGTAAGTGTATAAATGTTATAAAATACACATCTTTATCTTTAAGGTTTTCTTTTAACTCCTTAACTATGTACAAGAATAGAAAGAAAATTAACATTTTATTTCTATGATTTCAAAAATGTACAATGTTCAGTGTACAATTATCAGAGAAAAAGCAGGCAATGATACTGTGGGAAATGCTGGATGTGTACCAGTCATCATTACAGCATTCATAGGACTTAATTATTTGTAGAAGTAGCTTCAGCTCTTAATCTCTGCATTTTTGGATGAAGTTCATCCTGCAGTGTACTCACATTGTAGCCATAGACATATCCATTAGGCAGCATCATTGGGGGGTTGTTTTCATTCATGACCTCTCCAGAGATCTTACAGACTAGTCTGGAGTTGGCGCAGTGGGCCATCGGTAGCGGCTGGGCCAACTTATTGAGGGATTTACTGCAAACTGGGCAGTCTGGGTTCTTAGAGGTACCATCCTCCTTGTAGCACTGACTGGAATGGGCATGAGGGTTAAGGAATATAAGTGAAATACTTTCTCTCTGGATGATATTATTACAGGTCTCACAACAGAAAGAATTTGTAGAAAGAATAATCACCCAACACACTTCCACTATAAAAATTACATTTTTACTAGTGCAATTATCAGATCTGCTATCAACAAATACTCTTACTCGGGCATTGTTTGTAAAACTTTGGAACTTTCAGTTATTAATATTCAGGAAAAGTGCTGCTAATTTTGCTGTACAAAAGTACAAAAACACAGATGTTTCGTTCCATTTCTCTAATTTGTTATTGAGTAATATGTCCACTTCTATGATGCCAGCAGGAGCAAAAAGAAAAGTAAAAAAAATGCATATTGAAGACCTGATTTGAAAACAAACTATGAGTGACATACCACTGACATACAGGAACACTCCCTGGATTTATTTTAAAATAAATAAATAAGTAAATAACTAAATTAATTAATGAACGAATGATCTGTTAGTTCTTCTAAAATAAATTAAATTAACAGACATAGAAAGTTTGGCTAAGAAGGTATAATCAAAGGGAAGAAGTAACTATATTATTGGAAACCGCAGAATCAACTTATTCTAAGAAATGGCAGTATGGAAGGATACGGTGTCTTGATGGCAGACAGCCCAGCCTGTAGGGTGATAGTGAAGACAGAATTGTTTCCCAGCTGGTGCAGTCTGTAGTTGTCATATCGGAACTGCTGGATCAACATCTTCCAGCGAGCAGGATCCAAAAGATCCTGATGAAATGAAAAGGAATAAGAGACAGAGGAAAGGTTTTACACCATCTCGTTAAAAACAGCCTTCAAACCCAGATTGCACATATCTCTACTCCAACATGTATTTTCTTTTTTACACAAAAAATGTTTATTCCCCAAACATTTTGGATTATATTGCACTCACTGCAGCAACACAAACCAGACTGCAGCCATGTGATCAGTGTACTGTAGCCAGGATGTTCTAATCCTAGCAGCAAATTGTGATATGTACACGCTGCCAGTGTGTGTTGCCCTTGAGAGGTTGTTTTCCCAGGAAACAACACCATCAGGGTAGTGTCAGATTTCAGACTCCTCCAGAAACCAGATGGAATATCATACAGCAGCAAGACAGAAATAATGCAGATGACAATGTTTGATAACTAAATGTTAATAAATCGACTAATCAGTTGTTTGGTCTCACTTTACTAGGCTTTCTTTAGTTGATTTGTAGTTTATTTTGCCTTTTCCATGCTGAAAGACCTGAGATAATCTCTGGTAATCATGAGATTTAAATGGTGCTTCTGCATGATTATTAGAGGAGAAACTTCAGGAGGAGAAAGTCAAATAATCGATCAGTCAACAAGTGTAAGTAGAAATTTCTTTTCTCAATGACACAAAAGATTTGGGCACAATAACTCTAGATGTTGGCCATTCTATTTTACTAAATTACTTGTGTTTTCACTAAATGGACAGGAATAGTAAAGTAAATGGAATTTTTTTATTAGGTTGCAGTTATTTCCTTTGTATTCGGCAGAAAGCTCCGGTGTCAATATTATTAATGAGGCTGACTTAATTCAAATCCAACTTTAACACCAGTGGAAGGTAATGTGAACCTCGAGCAATTGTTTCCAGAGATGGATTAATAACTGATTAGCAAGTCAAGGTTGAGAACAATTCCTGCGATAATAATCTTTCTAGAGATGTGCAGCCCTACAAAAGAAATTAGCAGATAACACATTCTCACTTGAGCTTCCTTCACACTGGCAGAAGACGCTAAGAAAAATGTTGTCACACCAGCTCAGCTATCTTCCTTCCTTTGCTTGCAGAACAAGCTTAATGCTTTTTGGGTGAAAGCCTGTTATGACGCCATGGCACAACTGGTTGTCAGATGATTTTTAATGGAAGTTTCTAAAGATCAATACTGCTACTGAAAGAAGCCACTGAAGGACAGGTTAAAATGAAGTCAAGAGGTAACTGAGTTCATGTTTGAGAAGGTAACAGAGGCCCTCTAGTGGCCATGCTGTTATAGTAACACTGTCTCAGCCTGATATCGACAAAGTTCAGCATTTGAAATAATATGAGTGCTGCGTCCTTTTCTAATAAAAGAGTCAATGCAGCCATGATAGGAACAGGTCATAGAAAAAGCAGCATATAAAGTGTTGCAGTATGAGGTGATGTTGTATGAGGTCCACAGTCAGTGTATTTATTTGGGCAGTCAAACACTAGCCAAGAGCCCTTGAGCAGGGCACCTAAACTCACACATGCTCGCGGATGCACAAAAAGTGCTGCCCAATGCTCCTAAACATTGTGTGCTCACTGGTGTGTTCAAAAATGGTGTAAATACGGAGGCTGAATTCTCCCTAATTCCCACAAATAAAAAAAAATCTTAAATTTAATCTCAATGAGGAGGAATATATACCCAAAAATGTGTACCCATGATGTTTCTCAGGTTACTGGCTTTTTCATATGCGAAATTCAAGTTACTTTTAAAATAGTAGAAACTCAGATGAGAATATCATACTATTACACATACAACATCTGTGTGAAAATACTGACTAAATCAAACACCATACTTCAGGTATTACCTTGTATGGGGAGATATGTGTATCCGATGGGAAGGCCAGCATGCCCATCACCTGCCGAACCTCATCCAACTGTCCACCCTCTGCTTGGCTGAAATGCTTCCTTGCATGCCTGAAATACAGAGACATGCATGAAGAAGGTGATATTCCTTTTAGTAGCTTCAATCATGGATAAAATAAAGTGTAGCAAGGCAAACAGTTTATGTGCACTGCCCACATATATGCATGCCTGTGTTACCTGACTGCATCCATGCGTTTGTTTTGTCTGATGAGCTCAATGAACTCTTGGATTCTCAGACTGAACTCAAGACAACTCTGCAAAAGAAACATACACCAAGGTTACACAACTGAAGTGCTGCAGAATCCCCATGGTTTCCATTTTCTTTCCAATTCATGAACGTGAAGAGAGGAGAACTGATCTCTTTTATACAAATCCGCAGTGCTGGTAGATAGTCGATGTCTTTCAATATTTTATTCCTCAAATGGGTTTTTGGAACAGAAAGAAAACAAATCCTACCACTTTGTCTGACAGAGTCTAAGAATATCACTTGGAACTCAAATGTACAAACTCTCAGCATCCCCAATTTGTATCATATAAATATTAGGTCATCTCTGCAGTACATAGTTGACTCTCAAAGTAAAAACTAACTGGGAAGCTTATTATGTCTTGGTGGAGGTCTGCACTCCACTCGGTACTTTCTGGTTTAATAGGATAATGTTGGGATTCACCCTGTAACCTGCTGCCAGTGCCAGAAGGACAAATACCCAGGAAGCATAATTAAATCTTTACAGGTCTGTTTTTGAGCAGATACGCTGCTTCACTGATGATGCTGATTTGAAAGTGAAGAAGTATACAACGTTCATGACCAATAAGCATTTGAAAATACATTTCTTACTGTTTTACACATATGCAGTTATTCTTTGCTTTATATTAGCATGGCTATTTAGTATCGGTCCAGCATTAACTTGTATTTGTAAAGTAAATTCTAAATGAGCTACCTTCATCTTGCGGAGGCGAGACTTATTGTCATGGCACCAGGCAAGGCAAGTGGCTGTCTCCTGCCTCTCCAGAGACTCCTCCACCTCCTTAGCAGTAAGGAACATCTCAATGTTGACCAGATCCTAAAAAATACAAGAGTGGATGCAATTATAGTGAAGAAATGAAGTTATGAACAAAGGGTCAGTCTTGAAACAACTGATGAATTAACTAATTGGAAAGCCCAGTGTTTCCGGTATCAGTATGGCTTAAATCAGTGCACAGACACACAAAATTAATGTGTGTTAACCCCTCTGAACCACAAAACCTACTGCTGTTTTTAAAAGGCATGTTTTATATGAAAAATGAAGGCCAATTTTACATCATTACGCTCAGGCAGAAACTGTTAAAAAATTAAATTGTAATTAAAAAAAATTCTAGAATTTCCAACTGTACAGTAAAAAATTATGTGTAATATATACTTTGGCCAGAAAAGATGATCAGAGCATATGCTTAAATTAATGATACCATAACTTTATTTTTACAGATCTTTGAAAATAATTTCTGGACTTATTTTTGCTACCTGAAACCATGAATAACTTGGCTGAGGCCAACAGTATGCTGAAAAATACTATATGAACTTAAAGTTCTCCTTATTGTTCTGAATGACCTTGAGACAACACAGGATGATTAACAGACAGTTACCTCTATACCGCTCTGTCTGGCCAGTTTGACAGCTGTGTTGTAGTAGCCGCAGCGCAGCAGATGTTCCACCATCATTCGGTCCATGCGTTTCTTCTTCCACAGGTTGACTGAGGCTGGCTGGTCGCTGCTGTGCTCCTTCAAGTGTTCAATGCGACGCTTACACAGCTTGGCACTCTCATCCTCTGCTTGGATGGACTCTGCGGCCTGCAGGAGACAGATGCATATGAACAATCGAAATTTTTGCTGCACAACTCTATTTTAGATTTATTTAAAAAACAAAAGGCATTGCTTAGTTTGTGTTAAATATTACTTCTGCAGATAAATCGTGAAACTCTTACTCAAACTCTTACTTTCAGATTTGATTCTTAAATTTTACACTATATTACTAAACCGTCACACCAGATTTGACACAACATATTGGTGAAGAAAAGAGCTCCCACACTCCTGGCAAATCTGTTAAGTGTCTCTGACCTTTCTTTCAACATAATGCATTCAGGGTTTTGTATGCCACTAAGTTCCTGCTAGACAATATGTTGGCATATAGGGAAAAAACTACAGAAGTGTGTTTTGATCAGTTGCTCTCAGTAGTCAAAAAAAAAAAGGAACCAGCCAGTCAGCATTCCCCTGCTAATAGACGCAACCCACCAAGGCCACAAATATAAAGAAACCACAGCCACGGTGAGGTGCTTTTGTTATCAGAAACGAGTAATGTGGCTTTTACAGTTGGCTCTCACTGAAGGGAAACTGTGTGTGTAGATGAACTACTGCTGATAGTGTAAGTATCAGGGTCAATACCAGTGCCCTTTTTTTTTTAGCAGAAAAAGATTTGAAATAGAAAATGAAGAATAGATTCATTTTTTGTTAAATATCCATCCAACTAAGGGCAGATTTGGAAAATGGCCTCAGATTAGGTGGTTACAATTTAAAAAACATGGCCTTCAAGTTTCGTAGCAATAAAGCAACCACACAGCTGTGATTGATGAAATAAACATTCGAGAATCATGAGATGTTAAGCCAACTGTCTCATTATCTCTCATCACTGTGTTGTACTGTGAACAGCCCTCTGAAAACAGAAACAACAAAGGGAACTACTTTGTCATTTAATTAGTCAATTCCTAAAAAGTCAGGAACATAAATCAAGCAGAAGCACCGAGAGAGTCAGAGGAAACATACATGGGATTAGGTGAAAAAGGGTAATTAGCTATATTAATGTGTCTATCATTAACAGAATTGTGTACCATAATTACACAACCCAATTGGGGAGGAAATAAACTCACCAGGGATTTTATGTTATTGCTCACTCAATAGAAGTTTTTATGTTTGTGTCTTTACTTTTACTGTAAAAGGGATTTAAATCTAATCATAAAAACATCTGTTGAAAGTTGATACAAATTAAATTGTTAGTGTACAAGCATGTGTGTATGTGTACATTCATATCCCTCACCTTCCTTTTCAGGGCGCTGAGTTTCTCCACCACACCATCCAGCAGTGACACCACTGAGTCGACCACTGGGAAGCTGCTCAGAGTCTTCTCCAGCTCCGCAACAACCATTGTCACGTGACTCGTCTCCCGGTCGATGTTCTTCTGAGCCGCTCTGAAACGTTTGTTCAGAGTCTCATACGGCACCTGCAACATCATCCAACATCATGGGATAGTTACCTCTTTTCAGAAGATCCCTTAAGTTTATCATGAGCAAAGAGCAAGCAAGTCATTCAGCAAAATTTTGCCATGCGTCATTAGTGAATGAACAACTTTTACAATTCAAAATTGTTGATTTTGGTTTCAAGTTTGCAAAAGATAACTCATCTATAATGGATCTTGTGCAAAACAATCAGCCAAGAGACACCTATATTCTACCATACTAAGTGTATGTTGTACCTAGTGTAAATTTTTGTTGGCATAAATATTAAAACTTATATGATAACAAAACATGACTTGAAGTGAAAAGACAGAAGTAGTTGGAAAAACATTAACATTTTCAACAGTGTGCTCTATGATGCTCGATAAGTTTTCTTCAATCACCCTTTATAATATTTATTATATATCTCTGCAGAAAGAGCCTCAATGGTAACAAAGCAAGAAGCAGGCAATATTTTTTCCCCACACAGCAACATTTCTGACTTTCTTTCTACAGCTACATTTTACAAAGTATGAACAGGGATCCATTCAAACAAACCCCTTAAGTTTTTCTAAATCATTCTGTGACAAAAGTTTTAAAGTAGTTTTGCTTGTGATTTTTTACTTTTGGCCTTAGAACTGACCTTAAAATTGTGGAACATTAATTTCACTGCCTTCTACTTTTTCTGACCATAACTTTATTATATCAAAATCTTTATTCAAAGTCTTAACATGTCATCTATGTCAACATCTATGATCAACGTATAGCCTACAGCACAGTGTTTCCTCTTTGTGCAACAGTAAAAGAAGCCTTTGACACATATGAACAAGATTTATTCAATCTTTGTGGTTCCATCTCTGAGATTCTGCATTAAAAAAAAAAAAAAAAAAAAAAAACACAAGAGGAGTGCTTTGATCCATTTCAAGGATTTTTTCCTTTTAAGTTCGAGCCAAGTTAATTTCACAGGTCACTAACATCGGAGGAGAAAATTATGCAAGCATGCCACATAAAGGGATAAACTTAAAAAATGTTGCCGCTCTGCTGGAATTATTGTTATTATTACTATTATTATTATAATTATTATTAAGATCTATCTGCTATAATATTGCCAAATGACATATCCTGGGAGTCTGATATTTAATTGCACCACAGAAGTTTTGTATGAACAAGTAAAGATTCATCAGTGTCCTGTTGACAGGAACAGGGGGCTTATTCTGCTCAGGTATGTGTACGGCCACTGCAGGAGAGGGAAAAGATTGAAAAACACTGGCTTTAGATCAGTCGCCAGCATTTTTTTTCACTACTGAAACATTTAACTTGTGAGTATTTGTCTAGCAAATATTGATTTTTAGTGACACACTTGGCCACGAATCAAGAAATTACTTAGTGGGGGTCATGAAATGAGAATTTAGCAGCCAGATAAGTTAGATGGTGATGATTACAGCCAGATGTAAAGAAACATAAATCAGTTAATAGAATATGGATTGAATGCAAACTAGCAAGGTTGAGCAGTATATGGAGTTGTAATGACTATAGAGATTATGTCAACTGCTTTTGTCGTTGTCTACTGAGGTGTTTATGAATTTAACATAATTTAACATGAATTAGGACAAGAACTGCAGAAAAAAAGCCAAAACAAGAAAATCTCATATTTTCAGAAAATGTACTACCTCATGGCATATAGCAGTAAATCTTACACAGAGATGATTATAATAATTTCCTCTCATACTACCCCTGTGCATTTTGATAAAAAAAAAAACAAATATTACCACTGTGAAAAGGACTGGCTACTAGATCTAATGTATAGTGTTTCCCCTGTCCATACAACCTTGATGTACTTGACAGTTGACATGTAAATCCATGATGAACACATTTGCAGACAGCCATTATAACAGCTAGGCTGACACTGTGTGAGAGGTTGTCTGTCATCATTTGTCGGGATGCAGCTCATTGTGAGAGACATCCAAAAGCCTGCACTTTACTCTTTCGTTTTAATTAGAATAATCTTATTTGGGAAATGTCTTAGGCAATTTTAGCATAACCTAACGATGATTTGACTAACCTTGAATACAGACATTATCCTTAACGTGCAGCATTACAATGTCATTTCACTGTAATGGGCCTGTATTTGCAGCCTACACATTCATACATGTAAAATAGTAAATATATAATATTAGGGTTACAATTTCCTTTTTCCTTGAAGCTTGATCTGACTCAAATATTCAAATAAAAACCACAAGGGCACATTATCCAACACATAGTATGTATTGTTGGTAATGGAAATTAGTAGATTCTTTAGTGTATGTGTCAGGCAATATTGTGATATTATAATTTTGCTCAATATAGCTCCAACACTGCTCTCCCACAGCTGTTACTCCCATTTGATACCCATTATAACCATCTCTCCTTTCTTAAAATGGTGCCCATCATCCTTACTGCAGCATCCAAGCCAAAGACAGACATACCCCCCAAACCACAGCCATGCTTTTCTGAACACAGACATCGCCAACAACACGTTACATCTATCATGACAGCACCATGCCATTAGTTACGACACAAATCCTGCTACTCACAAACGTGCTTTTATACGACGACGCCTGTCCTGCTCTCTGAGACGAGCTGAACACAGGAGCAGCCTCGGCTTGTTTCAGCCTCGTCTTTTAGCTGTGGTGTCGCAGTAACGTTATGTGGAATGGAGGAACGGTGCGTGTGTGTGCGGCAGCAGCAGACTGTGATTTCTCTCGCTGGCCATTTTGAAGTGCAGAGAGAGGCAGCAGCAGCAGCAATCTGATGACACTGCGCTAACTCACAAGGCTGGTTCTCCGCCTGACAAGCCTAGCGTTTACGGGCTCTCTCCCCCAGTGGTTTGAACGATCCACCTTTCCAGCCAGCTAGAATTTGCATGCTCGACGTTACGTTATCTGGTAGGCTATTCATCTCTAGCGACGATAAAAAAGGTGGCTACTGTTGGGTTCACCCCAGCGAAGCAAGCAAGCTAGCAGGCCAATAATGCATGAAAACCGTTTGTTTGAAGGTATGCCTGGTTGTTAAAGGGTTGATCAACCAAATCGTTGCATGTACTGTCAGAGTTGATGGTTGTATTAACATTTTTATCAACACCAACATGAATTACACTGGCAAATTGTTACAGGTTAGCACGGCCGTTAAAACGGTAAATGTACACATATATAAGCCACATAGCTGTCGAACGTTATAATTAACGGTCACTAACGGAAAGAAAGTACGTATCGTTATCCAACATGTCAAAGGAGGACTTTGTATATTAAAAAAACAGCAAGCTTACACTGAAGCTAACATCTCTGAGGCCCTTGACACAACTGGCTTTTATAATGAAAGTTAATTCATGCAGCACACAGAAAGCTTATTACCCACCACTTATTGTAATTTATCGATCTAATGGTCTTTGCTGTCGCTTTGCAAACAGGTTGGTTAGTGGAGGCTGCTACCTGGCTAACTAGCCCTGCTAACGTTAGCCTCCCTGTCAAGTTCGCAGCTCTCGCTTTCAAACGGACTAATAACCCCTATTTTCCAAAAAGTATCAAACACATCGTGTATTAGGGACTCTCTAGTATCGCCAAGCTACTGATTTATGGCAGTTTCGGTTTTTGTTTACCTTCAGCGTGGGGTATTCTTGGACTTTGAGAGCCATGGACAGTTGAGATGCTGTCTCCTGCACCGCCATCTTGGTTTTGTGGTTTTCTTGTGGTTGTTTGTGTTTTTTTCTATCAGCAAAGAATGGCCTTGGTGCTCACTATCGCCATCTGCTGAGACGGTGTCAGCACTGACTGTGTGGAGGAGATTGTTTGGGAATATTTAGAAGCTTTCCTTATCTACAATGCCTCCAAACTAAATGCACTTATTCATTACAAATGAGATTCAGTGTATTATTTGCATATAGTCAATGTGACACTGTTGATGAAAAAACAATATCCAGCAGCGAAAGGATCAAGTAGCCTACATTTTCTCAACACCTGGAATTATATACAAATCAGGGGTATATATACTTGAGTCCGCTACTTTAAACTACTACTACATTATATGACAGATGACTTATTAAATAGTATAATATAGACACAAGCAGATACAGGCTTCTAGGCTCAAAGTCTCAAATACCTTTTTGAGCCAGTTTATATGAAAACAAAATATGTAACTTAATCGCACCGGAACATTGTCTCAAACATAGTGTCCAAAGTGTGGTAAATGTATGACTTACATTTTATCTTTTTTTTTTCTGTTGAAATGGAGTTGCTGCGCTAAAGGAAAAAATAAATAATCAATTCAAATTTGTTCCACCTTTACAAGCTGCAAAATTGAAGTGATGGACACATTAATACACCCATAATAGGGGTATAATCCAATAATATAATCTTTCTGAAATTGGAAATTCTGTATGAGTATTTTGATGCTATAAGATCCCTTTAGTAGCTGTTCTGGAGGTCTTATTCACATCCTCTTCTTGAACACATTTCACAAGCAGTGTTCCCGGTTGTCATTTCCTAGGAATTGAGTTTCTATTTTTCACAGACCAATTCAAGTGCATCTTGTCCACACTGTCTCATAAACTGAGAGACATCACTTTTAATTTTGATATTTTAATTACATTTAAATAATAACATTTCTGTAACCTTCACTTGACTAACATTTTGAATTCAGAACTTTTAATTGTATAGAATATATATATATATATATATATATTGCATCTTTTGCTTCATTAAAGGATCTGAGCTTGACACTACTGCCATGTTTCTTCTCTAACTTAAACAACAAACAAATGAATCAGCATCATTAATTGTGTGCTATTGTATTCCTTAGGGTTGCTGTATTTGAGCATACACCTCAAACAGAGGTGAGTCTGATAAAAATAAATCACAATAATAATTTATTACACAGTCACAATAACATTATAATAAGTTATTATTATTACACATTGGTGATAAATAAAGGAGATAAATAAAACTAGCAATTGGAGATTTCACATTGTCCTCCAAGATTTTGTGGTTTTTATTTTCTTATTTCCTGATAACTGCAGTTGCGTGTACATCACAAATCTACTCATTCACATAAAATATCTTCATAATTTAAATCACCAAAGATTAAAAATCTCATGAATGCAGAAGAGTTTTCTTTTAAAAAAAAACAAATCAAACATCTTAGAAGGAAAAGCCTGATATTATTGGGGATGAGCGGATCAATCATTGGGTTTAACCCGCCTATTATGTTGTTGGTCAAATTGATCAATTTCTAAAGTTAAAAAATAAAAGAAATTAAAATGAAATAGGTCTGTATGAAAAATCAAAGGAACAAAGAAACTGGCTGACAGAAGGGTTAAGGTATTATTTATCCATTTCGAGGCCTGTCTGATTTATATTTCAAGAAATCCACCTGAAATAATCTGAGAGTACCAACACTAACAAGAATAATACTTTCTAGTCAATTTATATCTTTTTCATAACATTGACATAAGGAGTTATCATACAATGTAAAGCCTTTCTAGATAAACATAAAATACAGGTTACAGTCCATACGTACAATCAGTGAATCCCCCACTACACCCGCTCCGTATCATAGCCACATGTCTCTTCCTGTGTGAGTGAGAGCATGCCCCCCTCCCAGCTGCGGTGAACATATTGCCATTGGCTGCTGTCCAGAACTGGGCTGTGCTGATTGGCTGGCACAAGCTCTAATCGCTTCCAATTGGCCCATTATCTGCTGCATGCCCCACCCCCACCCAGGCAAGGAACAAAGTGGAACAGTGGACACACAGAGAGGAAGGTGATGCAAGGTTTGTGATGTATTTTTGGCCCCATATCGAGTGCTTCCTGTGTGTAGCATGTGTGTAGTATGTGTGGATGTGCGTCAGTGTCTATGTGTGTGAAAACGTGAGTTTATGTGATAGCAGCGGCCGTGCTTACAGCTTGGCTCTGCACTGTGTTCAGGTTTTGAAGAGCTGTTACTCTGTGCCAAGCCAAATAACGGGAGAAATAACAGTGTACTTACAGTATGAAGGCTTCCATGTGTGTGACAGTATGAATACTTTATTCCTGTTTGTGTGTTTACAGTATGTGTGACAGAAGGATTATTATTTATTAATGATAGTTTGGCACAGAAACTGGTATTACTGCATCTTTTATGATGGATTACACACACAGTGGTTGTTGAATGTGGGTTAAATTTTACAGGATCTAGAAATAAGATGTTCATCTTTGATTTTAACAGTTTTATAAAAAATAATCTAATCTCATCAAATTACATCTTTAGTGAGATGTTCCTCTGCTGTGGAAACATTATATTACACATTTTGACTTTTATTGGCGAATGTAGGCATTGACGTGTACATGCTCTGAACCTAAAGTAGGCTGTGCACTCTAGTTATGACCATCTTCATCAGAATACATTATCATTTAAAGATTTTTTGACACTTCCACGTTGGCTTCACTTTACAGCCCTGGAGGAAGCAGTTTGATTGCTGCACCTCTACTTTCAACTATAAGGTAGCCATGCCCTAAAGCAGAAATGGAACCATAATTTTAAATATTGAACATAATGTTGTCTTGGAAAAGACTCAGAACTAGTGACTTGGGCCATAAACCCAGTAGAATAATGTTTATGGAAGTAATAAATCAGGGCAGAAGAAGGCACATTTTCTCATCGACTTCTATAACAGTCCTTTTTAGAGTAGAGTTGCCCCCTGCTGGCCATTAAACAAATACAGGTTTAAGGCCATTACAATTCCTCAAGCTTCTTATGCAGTAGGTAATTGAATCTCAATGTGATAGGAGTTTTAGACGCTGAGTAGACTTGGATTTAAAATGCATCTTTTTGGATCAAAAGTGGACTGATGAAAATCAACACTGTTAACTGTGTATATCAAACGTCTCCAAGGGTGTCTGTCTGACAACTTGAGTTTGAGTTTTGTTTCTATTTACAGAGCTTCCATTATGTAAAATTACCTTGATAACAACAATTTGTTGTTATGTTACAACTGTTTCTTTGGCTAGCAAGGAAAATGTAGGATGAGCGTAACAACATGCATGGCCTATTGCAATTACATAAAAAGCAGGACATGATCATTTCTGACTAGCTAACTATTGTATCGGACTGTTCTTTCTCTGGCATCAAAACATCCCCCACATGGCCGCATCGATGGTGTTACTTTCATATCAGTGACGCATCAGGGTGTACACTCCAAAATGTATGTAGTTCAGAGGTGGCCTAGACCGTGGTTTGAAGTTGTTTGAGAGATCTGATCACAATGCATCTTGGACACTGTTAACACTTAACACTTATTAAGTTCTCGCCATTTGTGATCTGATAACCGATGACCTATTTTAAAACCAAATGTAAACAGAGTTGAAGGCACCTGATGACATCTTCTTATAACCCATTTTTCATCATTTTCTGGCATTTACTATTCTTAACAAAGAAAATGATCAGACTTGTTATTTGCAGCTTTAAAGTAATTAATGGTAAATTATGACAATATGTTGATGTAAAAATTCAAGAATATAATATAAATATAAATGACAGATAAGAATGAGGATTAATAATAATTGATGAAATCTTTTTTCCTTATATCAGCAGAGAAAAATGGCAGCTCTTATCTACATCTCACTTTCCTTTCCCACCCTATCCTTTTTCCCTCTCATTGCTTTTTTTCAGCTTTCCATATGGTATCCGCCTCTCAGCTCTCCTCTTCCTCCATACCTCATCCCTCTTCCTGACAACCTGTTTCTCCATTCATCTCTGTTGTTTCTGTCCTGCTGTTTCTACCTATTCCATCTTCTTTCAGTCTTTTCTTCTACACATGGATTACATTTTTCATGCCCGCGGTACCTGTCGCCTCCTATAGTAGATTAGATTGCTATTTTCTCCAGTATCTGCTCTCTCCTCCTGTAGTGGCATTCATATTGTGCTGCAGCTAGTAGTCCACATAAATCCCATTTACTATCTCTGAGTGTGCCTGCATCTGCACATTTACAGCCAGTACGATGGCCACTATGTGTTTCTTTGGAGCCATATTTGGAGCTATGGTGTGCATCTGTAGCTGTGTGCAAACATCCATGTTCCTTGTCATGCATTTGTGTATGTGTGTTTACATGCTTGGTTGAAGCAGGGGTTTTTTTGCATCTGCATTTCAACATCTATCATAGTAATGTTATTTGTTTGCATGCAACTATGTACATGATTGCTCATTTCTCTGTGTATCGTTGTACATGTGAAGGCATGTATCTTGTAATTCTGTGTGTGTTAGCGATAGCTCTGGGTCTTGCTGGCTGTCAGTCTTGATAAGGCCAGCGGTTGGGAGGCGTTAGTCGGGGCTGCTGCTCGCCCGGCCCCAGCTTGGTGGATCTGCTGAGAGGGAGCTGAACCATTAGACACGCTGCAGTGACTACAGAGGGAGAGCAGGGGTGGGAGGTGGCGGGGGTGTGGAGATGTATGGTGAGCAAGGCGGGGATGGAATAAAGGAGTGAAAGAGATGCGGGATGAGGAGTGTGTCTATGTGGTAAGGGG
>JAOWBC010001868.1:20020727-20040420 GCA_028566105.1 Hypoplectrus providencianus | reverse complement strand
CGGGGTGATGGAGAGCGAATGAGATCGAGGGAGAAATTGGGAGGGATTGAAAATAGAAAGCAAGATGGGCAGATGGAAAAGCAGGAGGTAAAGAGAGGGAGAGGACAGGCAGACATAGGGGAGGAGAGGAGTGGAGGTGGAGGAGGAGGAGGAGAGAAAATAAAAAAAGAGGAAGAGGAAGAAACAACAGCAGGTGTGGAGAGATAAGGAGAAGAAAGGGTGTAACTGTGAATGTCCACCCTCACTTGAAATACGTGTGAATATCTGCTCAGTTTGCACACGAAAGACTGAGGTGTTTAATAAACACAATGCCAGGCGAAGAAATCTTTACATCTTTCCTCCCTCACTTCTGCACGTTTCTATTCCTCCTTATCCATCGTGAGCAGCATTAAATATCCTGCAGAATATTACTTTTGCCTTTTTTTCCTCTCTCTCTGTCACCAGAGGAGTCCAGATATTGTCTCCCTGCACTTTCTTTCTACAAATATGTTTCATTTCTCTTCTGTCTCCTGGGAAACATTTGTCACTTGGTGGAAGAGGTGGTCGGAGTGCATTTCCCATCAGCCCCGTCAACACGATAAATGTGTCTGTAGCTTCTCGTGTTGTTGACTCCAGATTGTCAGTTTAAATTTGGTAAAAGACCTGAAGCCAGAGACCGCACACTTAACCCTTTCCTTGATTGATATTCAACTGGTATTTTCTTATGACTCCTTAACAAATACCACCCATGTGTGGTTTTTTTGACAAGTATCGAGACAGCTGTCAATTAAGAAATTCAATCAGTTAAGCCACTGAATCAGCATGATTTGTTAGATGTGATGCAACATGCTCATTATGGAGAGAAATTAACTCAAGTGCTTCTTCTTCAAACAGAAAGTGGTTGATAGATACTTTCTGCAATGTGCATTTCACACTCAAATCGCTCCTAAATTTCTGCAAACTATTAGTACACTCGCTGATATGATTTGAACATTTTGTTGACGCTTCATTATATTATTATTATTATTATATGAGGTTTTTTGTCAGACTTTTAACATTGGGGTCAAAGAGGAAGAAACAAGAGAGCATGTTTTTAAACTGTCAAATCTGATCAGAGTGGTTGCCACCATCAGCTGCAAAGCAAAAGGTGATTTCAAGTCAACTTCTGCATGACACACAGAAGATGTTTTACCACTTCCTCACTCCACTGCTGCCCCGACAATTGTGTGAACTGGGCATTAAGGCATGCATCTAGAGACGGCATCATGAGTCAGGCACATGGATGTATAAATAGAACAGGATACGTGTTGGACAGAGCCCCTGTCATTTCTTAGAAACTTGTTCAGTGGTGTATGAAGCCAAGAAAGTTTCGACTTCAGTGTATAAAATTATCTGGACCCGCGTCATTTGTAGGCCCAAAGAGCAGTTGCATTAGCCTGTCTTTTAACCCTGCCCACAAGCCATACATTTACTGACGTATTTTGACAAAAACAAAACAATGAAAAAATCTGCCAATCTCAAAATAAGTTTAACACAGACCATTTTATAGACATTTAACCACACACTCATGAAAAAAAACTATTGATTATGAGAGGAGGGAACTGGAAGTGCAACATTTCAGACTCATTTCCTTTTGTGAGGACTCATTCCTGAAACACATGAACCCACAGAGTCACACTGGCTGGTGGTGTTGATGGTATTTGCCTGCAGCACTCCAATAACCAGCAGCTACCAAACAGGCCTCACTACATGTGTCCTTACAGACTCTTGATTCGACAAAATTCACTTCATATTTCATAAACTTAGCAGTTGGAGATTCCAGTTTTATCTATCAGAGAAAAAGCCCAGAACTCAGAGGTATCTCCTCATTAACAGGAGCCAGAAATCCTCTGTATGGCCCTACTCCTCTGTCAAAATAAAGACAAAAACAAGGAACTTATTTTCCAAGGTAATAACACACGCCAAATGTCATGAGCCTGCCTACCACCCATGCTTGAAACAACGGCTTCCCTGACCCTCTGCTTCATTTTGGATTTGAACAGTTCCCCCACTGGCTGTCTGTGACATTTACAAACAGTGAGGATGTGATGTAACTATCATTGCTGTTAAACTGGGTTAGGCCCGGGCAGTTAGGGGGGCGTCTGAGGCTGCTTATATCACCGCGGTTATCAAAGTGTAGATGAAAGTAACTGCAACATTAACGCTGCAGGAATAGAAAGAGCCAGAGAAAATGGACAGGTGTTAGCCAGGCCGAAGTACAGATATGGAGAGTTTAGGAGGCTCCAGTGTTTGTGTTTTTTATTTAACAGTTTATGGATATTATATAAATAAAAAACACAGACATAATTTGCTATTTTTTGTGACATATATTCAATTAGAAGTCATACAACGATGACATATTTACCTATTAAAACCCACCCCAATCCAAATATATAGCTGTATACATATATTTCTTACTTAAATTAAATTAAATTTATTCTCAGTTGTGTATTAGCCACAAAATAAACAAGTACAACTGCAGTACATGCATGATTTTTGGGCTTTAAGTTTTTCTGAAGACAGTCGATAATTGACAGTTTTTGAACTCATCCTATCCTCCTCTAAGTCTAGACAGGTGGGTTCAAAGAGCTTAATGTTCAAACTGCTGAACTTTTCTGTTTGTAAATATTAAATTTGAATTCTGAATATTGTACATTGGGTTTAATTTATGTTTTACTCAGCTTCTTAACTTCTTACTGCTGTAGGATCAATGTTATAATAAGATGTGTGCAAACAAAACAAAAACCAGAATCGAACAAAAACACTGATTAAATTATTGAATCTTCAAAATTAATAAAATACAGTGTTGCCTAACCCTTACTTACAGTTTAACATGTAATCAATGCTGTACTTGATAAATGCAAGTTAACAACTGAGCAGGAGTAAACCTAAAAAGTAAAATTAGATGAACAAAACCAGCAATTAAGTTTGGTTTGGGAAGCACACACTGATTAATGTGTCATAACATGTTCTCCCATATTGCAATTAAGTTTTATGTTCCTTATGATTGTTTTCCGGGTGTCAGACAGAACAAGTTTTTCCTCTCTTGCTGCAGACTTGTAATTGCATAACTCTTCTTTATTTCTTTCCTTTTTTTCCTCCTCCCTGTCGTCTTTCAGGAAACAAAAGATGAATTTTGGCCGGCGTTAGCTCCTCCCTATTCCTGCTCTCTCAAACACACACTCACATACTCACTCTCTCACCCCCCCCCACCCCCCGTCATCTCCTTTACACTCTCTTGCCCTGCCTATAAATGCAGCAGTGCTTGCATTCACTGTGTGTGCACATTTTTTTTTTTTTTTTTAGTGACAGAGACAGAGGGAGAGACGGAAAGACAGAGAGATTGGCTGTAATAGAAAGTGAGAAAGGGAGGGGAAGGAGGTAGCTAGAGACGGGAGGGAAAGAGGGAGGGGTAAGGCAGATAGAGAGAGCGGGCGAGCGAAAAGGGGACGGAAGGGAGGGGAGAGAGAAAGAGAGAGAGAGAGAAAAGAGGGGGAGCACATGTGTATGCTTGTCACTAAGGGGCTGGGAGAAGGACTAAGGGAAGCGAGGTAGCTGGCCACAGCCGCCATATGCTGACTGGATTCCTGTTCATGTCTGCTGTGTGAAAACTGTAGGTTTCTGTTGTGTGCTGGCCGGCAGGGGAACACACCATGGGAAGCTCACATCTCCTCAACAAAGGCATGCCTCTAGGTAAACAACCAACACTCTGCTTTTATGTGGGAACTGTGCATGTGTGTGCGTATGTGTGTGTGTGTGCCAATATTTATGAACTCAGTGTACATTAGTCTGCCTTCCTCTTCCCCTCCCCCTTCTCTCTCTTCCTCTCCCTTTTTCCGTCTCCTCCTCCTCCTCCTTCTCTACTTAATTCTCTCTCACTCCATTATCTTTTTTATCGCTCAGTCTCTCTCTGAATGGTTAGCCTTTTCTCTAGCTCCCTCTGTGTGTGTGTGAGTGTGTGTGTATGTGTGCGTGTGTGTTTGAAGAGGCAAATCTCTGCTATTGAAGGCTGCTTGAACACCTCCATTTGTGGGCGACAGAAATAGATCTATCTCTCCTTTCGAGGGCTAGCAAGGACATGACACATATTTCCCTTTCATTGTGCTTCTTTTTACGGAGAGTGGCTGCCTTGAAACACACACACATGCACCTACACACATAGGGAACTCGAGTGACACACATATTCAAGTACACACATGCATGCACACACAGCCGGATTCACAAGCAGGTGACAGATGCTACTTGTGATAAGGGGCTGGAAAAGACTATTCTAGAAAAATGGGATCAAGGTAGGGCTGCTGAGGAGTAAGAAGGAGGAGGGTTTGGGTGTGGAGCAGCAGGAGGAGGGTGCAAGGATAAATGATCACCCACCCTGAGGCCGAATCACTGGATCTGTGGTCACCTATTTCTAGATTTGTGAAGCCCAAAAAGAAACTGTAGAGATTGTAATCTGTGATGTCATCAACAGGCTGCAGGCTGTGTCTCTTGATGACATCAAAGATTAAAGTTACAGCTCTGATCTTTTCTACTCCCCTCTCTCTTTTTATTTTCCTCTCCTTGCTTCTGGGGGTGCGAATGCCACAATCGCCCTAACAGCTTGAAGAATCCAAGGTCACAGCACTATGAGTTATGTTTCAGGGATTATTGCTCTTTTTAAGATGCCTTAGTCAATGCCAGTCAATAATCACGACACTCATCTGGTCATTGGATCTGTTTCTGCGACACAGCGGATATCATCGAACCTCCCAGGGTTGATATGAAATCAGTTTGTCGTTATGGCTGATTGATGGATGTGTTGATTCATGTTTTGGCAGGCAGGGGTCCTCTGATCCACGAGTGTCGAGTCATGTCTAATCTGATTAGAAAGGCCTTGATCACACACAAACCTAGCCAGTCATTCAAAGTGCTTAAAAATGTCAGTTGGAGGCTTGTTTGCATAATGAATATATAGAATGATCTCAGATAGATGATTAACAGGTACCGAGAAATATGACTGTGTATAATGGCTGCAGGCAGTTTCCGACTAGAAGGTTCAATATAGACACTTTACTATGTCGAAGGACAAGCAAACTGCTCATGTTGCTACACGTTGCCATCTTAGAAAAACACACAACCCCCCGTCACTTCAGCATTATTATCTTACAAGTCATGAAACACACCTGCATAACGCAGACTAAATATGGGCTATGACAGCAATGTTTCAGGAATGAATTGTTGTATTGTCTAGGAAAAATAAAACTTTCATAAACTCTGCATATCTGAAACTCCATGGATCTGATTTGGGAACATTATATAGAGATTCAATTTTTTTTTTTAAGATTTGTAGCCACCATTGTAAGCAACTGCACACTGTATATGCAGACATTTTCCATTGCAGTGCTCACAATTGAACTACAACCCTGTTTTAAATTAACATTTTGAGTTCAACGTTTGATTTAAGATAAGCCCGGTGTTGGAAAGAAAATAATACACACCTAAACTGGTATAATTGACAGCACTTAAAAATCTATAAAGCATTAAGTGCTCAGCAAAGAGACCCAGAGACCCGGCAGCCATTGAAAGGCTTAGTCTATTATATCTAATGCAAAAGCTAATTCAAAAGCTTGAGCTTTTGAGCAGCAATGAAAGATTTACAAATTTCTGGAAAAGCTGGACACTTTTAAAACATGACATATGAAATGATGGTAAGCCACAGTGATTTGTTACATTTATTACTTGGACACAACTTGTGCATTTTGCTTAGAAAACACTATTAAAAAAAAGTCAAATGTAATTGTGAAGCAGGAGAGTCTAGACAGCTGGCATCACATGGAGATAAAATAACAGTCTTACACTATAAAATCCCAAAACAACTATTTCTACGTAGGCTATAATTCAACATCAAGCTTAATGAAAAGCACAAATGCATTGTTGTTATTAATTTATATGTCAGCGGAGTCTGGTGAGTCTGTTTAGACAACTTGCTCAGCTGGTTTCCATGCAGCAGCAGGCCCTCAGAGACAGCACTGATGTCATCACACACTTTTATATTCATTGCCTGCAATTAAAGGCTCTTACTGAAATATTTTATTTATTATTGTGTGATCTTAAACAGTGGCAGACTCAATGTTTAAAATAAGCACCATGTTTTATTATCAAAGATTGTGATACTCTCAACTAAGCACTATTTATGTACAATGACAGCAATAAACAGCCATAATTACTAATACATGGACAAGTGTGTGAAATAAAAAGCAGTGTTTTGATTTGGATCCCACTTAAAGACCCCCTGTGGGTCCTTGGACAACAGTTTGGGCAATGTTAATCTACAATACAATAAATGCATCATAGCATTAATAATCCATTAATGGGCCACAATTGTTCCAGAGTATCCAAACTGACCTCAATCCAATTGAACCTTCAAAGTGATTGTGACTTTCTTCTGCATATTAACAGTTAATCCAATATACCAGGCCGACGGCCATATGATAATCCAGTTAAAGCCTGCCTTTAAATGCAGTAGTTCCTGCAGTGCGAGTGTTGTTAAAGACTGTGCTTTTTCACCATTATAGACCAGTTTATCTGACCCACAACACTGGATATGTAGACTGGTGGAGAGCGATTTCTTCTTTGCAACTTGCAGGTTAAAATTTTTAAATATTTAAAATATTTTTTATGATGGAAAATTGCTACAAAATCTTACGAGTTATTGACACATATTGTAATATCTATTTACATGGCAAGGCTGCAACCATGGTCTCTGATTCAGTGCAGGAATGTTTAAGGGGGCTGCTAACTGTAAAGCTTTATTGATCTAGTTTCTCAATCAATAAAGCTTTACTACTCAATTTTAGACCTATGTAGTTACTATTGAGCTAGTGTCACCTCCACAGAGCTGTGTCAGCGAAGTGGAGTAAGCAGAAGTTGAGGAAAATAGTGTGTGAGATGTGACCACCTATATCCGGTGAGACTTAGACTAAAAGCTTCTTACCCCATATATGAATATAAGCAGTAATCGTAAAAACAATGATTGTGCTGCTAGTTTTCCAACATTACAGTAGAAATTATATAGAGAAGAAGTTCTTCTGCAAACCTTTAGTTTGACAGTAACCTGAAGTAATGAATGTGCACTCTTTAATCTATAACAGGGTTTTCTTTTGTATAAATAATTAATATATACATTGGAAAGGTATATTGTTTTGATGATTGCATATTTTTTACCCAGCCTTAGTGCTTGATATTATGAATTGAGACAAAGTAATTGTGAAATACAATATCTTGATATGAGATTTCATCATGATATGATTCCACTGAGACATGATATCTATATTAAATTACTGCTCATGCCTTGTTGAAACTCCTTTGAGGCTGAAATTCTGCTTTACTGGCCTATATATTAACTTTCTCTCTTTCTAAGCAAAAAAAAGCAAGTAGAACTGTGTTCAAATGGAGAAGTCAGAAGGTGAATTAACGGTATACCTCTAACATTTTGCATATTCAAACTTTGACTCTGATTTGGTCGCCACAATTCAGCTGCTGCCAAACAGTGTTGTTGGCATTCCCTCAGTTGTTGTCTCCTGGTCTGTTTGGCTGCTGGTGTCTTTAGTACTGGGAACAAAAAGCTGACAAACCTGAACTGGCTAGCTGATACAGTGCCTGCAAATTAAGCCTTGCATGTGTGTGTGTGTTTGTGTGTGTGGGTGTGTATGTGGGTTTGTGCAAACCACAACATGTGAGAAAGAAGAAGGGGGGGCAGACAGGACCTGCATGGTGATCATTTCAATGTGTAAGCACCTGTGTGCCTCATATATATCACTGCATATTAGTTATGTCAACCTGCATGGGTTAGTGTGCTGAGCGTGCACCTGTATTGTATGTGGGTGGGGCAGACTATGTGTGTGTGTGTGTGTGTCTTTTGAAGTAGAAAGGATATGCCCGTATTCTCCTCTTTCCTTCCTTGGAACTAAAGTGTGCTTAGCAAGAGACAAAACGAAGGAATAAGAGGCAGGAACGTCAGGCTACCTGAACACTTTGTACATGGACATTCAGGTGTTTTTAACCACATAGATAAAACAATGATTTAAAAAAAAATGCATAGGAGATAAGTAAAGCTGGTAGAAAGAAGACTGTAATGAGAGATGAGTCTTAAAATGAAACAAGAGATGAAGGGATGGCAAGATCAATGCTGAGGGGGTGACAGACAAGGAGACAGGGGCTTTTTAACTACGCCATGTTGCTGCATGCCAGAAGAGCCAGTGACATTATAAATCAGCCGTGCTGGGGCTCAGTGGTTGGTTGCTACAGTTGCAGGCGGCTGACTGATCACAGGTGCCAACAGCAATGCTCTCTGGTCTCTCTCTTGCACAGAGAAAAATACAAACACTGTATCTGCGTATCTGAAATGTGAATGTGTCCTGTCACAGTGGTTCACTTTCAGTTCGCTCGTGAAAGGAGATTTAATTCAGGAAGCTTTGATCATAATATTTGTGAAAGGCCTGCGCTGTGGAAAGGTGATAGTGTTTATATGCATGTTCAACAAAAAATACATGGCTACAATTCATGTAGTGATGTTAGTAACTACAATTTTAATGAAATCATAAAATCAGCATTTTATTATCTCTGTCATGAGGTTATATTTCTTATTTCTTCCTTAATTCATTTATGAAGTGTTTGTCGTCTAAAACATTTTACAAATATTGCAGTGATTTGTTTTGTCTGACTCCCAGAGCAAAATCAAAAAATCTATTTTTGATGATATAAGACAAACAACTGGAACTTCAGCTGCGGTTGTTTGTGTTTGTCTCTATCTGTAGTTGGAGGGGTTGTTTATAAAACAACTTTTGTCCCTGTTTTATTCATGATTGATTAACAGATTACCATCATGGAAAGAAAAAGGATGGAACTAGCAAACACATTTTTGCACTTAAATAATTATATCAGTTAAAAAACCTCAATGTATTCATTGGGTGAAAGTCTGCTGTAACACAACAGTCCCAAAAATATTCATATATAACCTGTGTGCACTAGATCTAATTCATTAACTCAATTCAACTCAATTAATTAAATGTGCACACGAGGTAAGAAGTATCCTGATGTCTCTCCAAACACTTCACAAAGATCCTGGTAATCGTGAAGCTGTCTAGGACTCCAGTTGAATGACAATAAAGCCGATAGTATCCTTCAGTTCAGCACAATGATATAATCCACAAGCTCCTAATATCCTTGTTAATGCCTTTTACTAACAATAATCCCTTGCAAAGCAAGTGTTTTCAACATGTCTTGATATCTCATCCCATGTTCTTCAAGCTTAATTAAAGAGTTTTCGATCCGTGGCTATCTACAACTAAAGACAAGTGCCTTCAGCAGGTAGTGGCTGAAATTAACTACTTGGCCTTTTGCACAGCCAAAAGGATGCGTTGTAGCTCTTGCCAACAAATTAATCAAAATGTGGGATCCATTTAATTAAACTGACGTAATGAAATATATAATGCGCTCTACTCATTTATACCCTATACATACAGAGTATGTATATAGTATGAGTGTGCAGCGTGAAACAATTTAGTTGTGGTTCTTTAGTGCCAATCAAAATCAGGGCTTGTTTTGGTCGATCACTCTCTCTCAGATTTTTGGTTACGTGCAAATTTTAGACATCTGAAAATATTCGATCTTTGACACTGGCTCTGTTAACTGACAGTCTGAAAACACTGTCCAGTTCCTCTGGGACAAAAAATCCAGCTGTTCTTGTGAGTTGGTCAATGACAGCTGGGTGCAGGCAGGCTGCAGGGCTTTCCCACTGGCTCGAATTATTCAGTCCCAGCAGTCACTGGCAGATGCTTTTTCCATCTCTAAATGTCAGTCAAATAGCTTCAAATCATTTTGGTCTGATTACAAATTTTCCAAGGGACACAATTTTCATATCAGCAGTTTCATTTAGCGTCCCAGGCTCTTAAGCACATATTGCAAAAGCAGAGTCATTACCATGCAGATGGTTATTGATGATAGAGAACAATAATCACCAACAAAAACTTCCTGTTTTCCATTTTTGCTGTTGCCTCGGCTGCAAATCACTACCACTGCATTGCCTCAAAATGTTTACCAAATACAGTAATGAATCTGAATCAAAGCACAGTTGCAGAAAAACCCTGGATAGACCGTAACAGCAAAGCTGGAGCTGTGGCCCCTTGGCTGTTTGCACTGAGAAAGCTCCCAGCAGTCACTCAACCCCAGGGCAATGGGGGCTAGAGAGAGAGCGTACTGGAGTACTGGATATAATGAGGGGGAGATGGAAGACGTTTTAGAGTTTTGGAAATGAGCAGAGTACAGTCTAAGCAATTTTGTTATATAATGAAGAATTTAATGAGTGTTTAATGTGGCTAGAAAGCAAGAAAATATATATTAAATAAAAGAGACCAGGACATAACGGCCATTTGTTTGATTTAGAAATAGAGAGAGTGCATAAATACTCACAGTGTTGTGCTGAGGTTTGTACGGAGAGACGGAGAAAGAATGGATGAGTGTTTTATCATATAGTACTACTCAGCAGTCAGTAGTGCTGGTCCTCCCAAGGTCATTCTTGGTGCTGGAATGAAAGCTATTTCCTCCCTCGCTCTGAGTGTGATCCGGAGAAATGTCTGGAATCTCTGTTAGTCTCCAAAAACGCCACTCTGCTGCTCAACTGATTACACTGAGCAGATTTCTTTATTTAGTGCAAGTGAACATCATGCCTATTTGATTACACATGGCATTTGTGAATCAGGCTCAAGTGTTTTCCGCTCAAGTGAAAGCTTAGAAGAACGTCTGTTGGCCAGAGTGCAGCACCTACATGTGGGTGTGCTCCTTACGACTACATCTGAGATACAATGACGGTTGTGGCCAAGGCCTGAGAGTCCTTTTTTGTTGCTGATGTTGAATTGTAATTTCTCAGCTATGCACCATTGATTTTGTATTGATGTGTAAGTGCAATGGCCTCTGGGCAAATCCTATTATGGAAAAGCTAATGTTTTACCAGCTCACATGAGGCACTGTGAGCAGGATTTGAATTTCATCTTATTGGTCTTATTGCTCTGTGAGGGCTGCTTCATCAGATCAGGTTTCATTCTGTAATCTTGACAGTGCAGATAAGAAGACAAAACAGAAGGAGAGTGATGGATTGTTAGCTGTCTTTGCTCCTCTACAGCTTCTGTGTGCAACAAAAATGGATGTTTATCATCCTCTTATGTAGTTTTAACAGTGATTGCACACAAGATGTGCTTTAATTTTAGAGTTGCCAGTACTGCAAAATGCTGTAAGGCAGGATTTTAGATATTAGGCTCACAATGTGACCCTATCATGATATATTCAGCCATTTTAAGCTGCTACACTGAGGATTAAAAAAAAATCTGAGTCCAACTTTGCACAACATCTAACCACAATGACCACAATAGCTGTGGAAACCAGTGCTGAATTCCTGATGCTAAATGTATGCATTAATGTACTCCATGGTTACAGTGATATGGCGCGGTGTACACTCTCCCACGCTCTGCTCCACTGCTGCCTGCAGGAGGAAGTATGCAAGCCCGTTTAAAAATAGCCCATCAGCATGTTTTTTCTAAAGAAAATCATTTTGTGAATAACAGTGAGCTATTCTGAAAGTGCTCTCCTCCAAAAAGTAAAGGAGAAATATAGTTACAGTAATACAGCATTTCTTCTTTCTAAATCCAGATTCTGAAAACTTCTGTTATAGTCAAACAATCATTGCAGCACACTAGAGCATGAACCAGTCATCCATGTGAGCACTGTGTACAATCTGCCGCCAATGCATGCACAGTGGCTCACTCAGCTACCTGGGAAAACTTAAAAAAACAATACATCATCTCATTTGCAAGCTTGAGCTGAATCTTTTTAGATAAGAATTTAGTCTCAATGAGAAAGAGGAAGACCATCCATCTACCGGTACATTAGTCCTGGGAGGCTTTTCTCCGCACCTCCCTGCTTCTTATTCATGTTATTCATGCAGCTATTCTCATTCAGTCCTGGAAAGAGCTCAGTACAACACAGTCCTCACCTTCTGGTCACTGAGCTGCACCACCCGAGCTGATTTAAGAACAGGGAGGAAAAATTAATGTTGGTATTTTAAGCACTAAATGTCAGGCCTCCAAAATCAGAAAGTGACAGCATGTTGATAAACATACAGCACCAGAAGGCCATTTGGTGCTGATTTCAGATAACTGGTTAATATAATGAATGATGTATAAAATCAATCATTTCCGGAGACAGAAGTTGAGTTTCCATTCACATATTTTCTTGCACTTTAAGACAAGCTGAATAAAAGCAGAAAAAAATGATAAATCATCTTCCATTACAGTTTATGAGGTGGTTTTATTTTCAGCCCAAAGTAGGATACAAAAAACACCTTAACACACAGGACTGATCTGTCAGTGTCTTCTCTGATGATAATAAAATGTATTTTTGTCTTAAGACAACATGAAACATGGCCAATACTTACTCACACTAAGAATAATGAAATATAACCAAACTGAACCAGTTTCCAAACAACCACTCTCATTTTGTCTGGATTGGGTTGCCAAGGCGACTTTTTCTTTTTCAAAGTGTAAAATGTATTACCTTAACATCTCTTTTCAGAAGTCAAAAGGCATTTTGAGAATTGTAAACATAATAAATAAAGTACAAGATAACAGGTAAATTACAGTGCTTCAGGACAAAAATAAAGAAATCAAAGCCCTGAAAATGAGAGATAAATGATACATGCTGGTAGTAGTATACCTCCGGAAGGGATTTCTCCTTTAATTTATTTGGCTCATTGGCCACTTAATGATAGCTGTTGAGGGAAGAGTGTTTCTCAGTTTCCCTGCCCAGCTTTTCCAATCTAATTTGAGAGTTTGGAGCTGCCAAGCTTCTGTCGACAAGTCTGATTCTCAGAGATCCTTGGCATTTAAAGTATTGTAGAGGCAGCAGAGTGCTGATTTTAAAATGACTGGTTTAATGAATTATCTACTTTCTCATGATGTTAGCTCATACAAATAGAAAAGAGTCTCCAACTGAGAGAATGCAAACTGTGCAATCATCCCACACAGAAAGTTTTAGGGGGATATTTTGAGTAAAATGACAGAAGTGGCAGCTTATATGAGATGTCAGTCTGCATGTCTCGGATGGAGAAAAGTCAGAAATGAGTGATGGGTACAGTCCACATCAGCAATATCAGGCTCAGCTCTGCACTCATTTCATCTCCAGTGTTTCAGAGCGCTGTCAAAAGTTTGCATTCAAGTAGACCCAAGTACATACGTGCCTCAGATTTACTCTGAATCTACATCCATCTGTCTTTCAGGTGTCTTGGTTCTCAGTCAGTGTGTGAGTGATTAAACCTCCAGCTACCTGACAGGAGTGACAGAAAGAGAGATCCAAGCAGATTGTGGTGCGAGTAAATAGTTAATGAAACCTGATAAATGCATCTCCCTTGGACCACTGCTCTTGTTCGACCTGACTGTAGCCACTGGTGAGGTCGTCAGGCGATTCTGCCTTGTTAAACGCCACTTATCCTCCTGTATGGTCTGCCGGCACTCTCGGGGTAATGGCTTCATCTGAAGAGATGATTTAATAAAACATCCTGCAGATCCTTGCTTCTGCCACAGGGAATAATATCTTCATGTCATGGATAAATGATAAACTTCCTACTAAAGCACACTGGCATGAGATAATCATGGAGTGTTTGACTCTTGAATACTTGACCTATCTGCTTCAAAGGGACAGGTTTGTAAGATATGGAGTCCATATTGTCATTATCATACCTTGCCTTTCATCTCTTTGTAAAATTTTCTCAATTTACTCCAGCTGATTGTGAAGATCAATATGTACAGAACTGTGTCTTTAAAATGACTGCCAGTCTCAAAGAGTCAGCAAACTTCTTCTTAAATTTAGTTACAATTAAACTGAAGCAATAAAATCTTCATAGGTAAGAGTGAGGAAAATAGCTGTGAAACAAAGTTGCTAATGGAGAGCAACAGCATATCTCCAGTTTTAGATTTCATAACTGACAACAACGCATGCTGGAAGATATGTCCCTGCAAATTAATGTATGCCTCAAGGTACAATAATAATTACTAGCTTTCTTTCAAGTTCAAGACTTCCAATTTCTCTGGTAAAGATTGCAGTCATTCAGGTATTTCATCAAAACAACCAAAAATTGCTGTGATTACATGTATTCTTAACTGCTTCGGAGACTGTTTTCCACGTTTTGCTTTCCAGATTGACTCATTTCTATTCTTTTCTTCGTTCTAGGCATCAGGCCACCCATTATGAACGGGCCCATGCACCCACGCCCCCTGGTGGCACTGCTGGACGGCCGCGACTGCACCGTGGAAATGCCCATCCTGAAAGATGTAGCAACTGTGGCCTTCTGTGACGCCCAGTCCACACAGGAGATCCACGAGAAGGTAAGATACCTGACTAGATTATCCACAGATACACACACATGCACTGTAAGTAAGATCATAACTGCCCGCAGAATCTGTTTTCCAATAAATGCAATTCACAGAGAAAGGATTTGGCAAGTAGTTCAATACATCTGCTGCTCTCAGTGCCTGTACTTTACGACTGAAGTATTGATTTACTTCAATCATGTGTAGTTTTCAATTATCACTGCATCAAATAACTATTAATTACAATTACATCTGTTCTTGTGTTTGCCTTGGTTTCCAGCATAGAACATAGATTTGTGCTTGTCCCATCATTTCATCTCAATCCAAACTCTAGCTTGCAAAAATAAATTCTCTACCAGGCTAAAAATGTTACTAAAAGCTTCAAAACATCCTTGCAGAAGTCCTGGATTCCACAGATGTTCAGTTCATGCTTTTACTGAACAATTTAACAACAATCCTGCCAATAATTTCCTCCAGTCCCATGTTTAGTAAATTTTACCATATTTTCGAAAGACAAATAATGTCTGAGCTTATAAAAAATGACCATTCCATCAGCTCACCCCATCACGGTTTCCAAGTTTGACATCATGAACATCTGCAACTATATCCACTTAAAAAACAAAACAACAGTAGCTAAATTATGCATTTTGAAATGATATTTTTTGCAAATCTAATGAAATTAAATGATTGCAACTTAAACACAGGAAATCTAATAGCAAAATTAAACAATATTGGCAAAAAAAACATGAATACTTGCTTGTCAGCAGCAGAAATACTTTTCGTTATTTTTAAAACAGACATAATTTGTATTCAATTTTCATGTCTCCCTAGTCAACTGTTGCTTTCTGAGTTTTCTGAGTGTTTTCTTACACCTAGCAAGAAGTTAAAACATTGTTTGAACATCAGGCCACTTAGTTATGAGGAACATCACTAGAAAGCTCAGAATAACTATGAAAAAGAAGGAAAAGGAAAAGAAGGAGGGAAAATTAAAAAAAAGAGCCAACTTAAAATTTGGGTCATGCTCGGATCTTGCCACAGCCACTATGGATTGTAAATGGGTTTGTATGTCTGGCAGGGTTATGTCGTTCTGGGTGTCTGCCAGACACACTCGCTCTCAGTGAGCGCGCTCAGTAGGCCACAGCGTGGGAGAAACAGATGGCTCTCCCTCACTCACTATCTCTCTCTGGCTCTCTCTGGCTCTAGTAAGCAGCCACCTCATTGTGTAATTAAAAAGCCTTCTTTATTGTAATTGAACCGCATGTCATTTTCATCTCACACACATGACGAGGAGGGCTGGAACAAGTCTAAAAGATTAACTGAGAACCAATTAAAAGGTGACTGAACCGGTTTTCACACATCCATATATTTCAGTTCTATAAGATGATAAACGTTTTTTGCTTTTGGGTCATAATAATTCACTTTTCAATTAAAACAATGAGCCGTCGTTGTGATTAGGAGCCGGTGAGGATCCTGAGCGAATAAGATTCCCGCTGATATCAGGCAGTTTTGTTCGATGCAGAGACACCTTATCTCGAATCCTGTGGTCACGAAAGCTTAGTTTCCATGGTAATATTCAGGAAAAGCAGTCGTTCCACGCTGGCAGGGATATTAAAAAACAGGATGTGAGAATGATACAAACAGCACATCCTGGGGAAAAAAATAACTCAGCTGAGATACTGACTTTATGGAAAGACTGTGAAGTGAACTCAATGAACTCTAGGTTGCTGACAGAGTCTTTTTCCGGAAAGCCCCGCTCACTCAAGCTCACACCTGCACAAACACATTATCAGGATCTGACCTTTACATTTAGTCCATATGTACTGTTTCTACTCAAAGCACTGACCTATTATTCTGCAGTCACACCTTTATCACAGTTGCATGGTTTAAGTGAGACAGATTTAGACATGTGACACACATATATCTCTATCAAACTATAATTTAAATTGAAGCCAGATTGACGTGGGATTGATCAATGCCAATACAGATTTAAGAGGAGGAAATTTACCAATAACCGATATGGTGGTCTTTATAGTACATTTCTGAATTGTTTGACCATACCTTGATTATTCATCAATCTGTATCCAAAGAGTTACTTTCTCAAACATACATTTTTTTTTATTAAATTGTCAGCCATTTCAATAAATCAACTGAGAAATTTTAGAATAAATACAAATAAAATGAAGAGGTAAATAACTTTGTTAATGTTTAAAAAGAGAAATAAATATTTATAGCCAATATTGTTTCTAAATCACACCAAGTAACATTTTCTACAATATGTTATCAGCTGATAATAATATCTGTCAGCTCTGATTTAAATAAATCTATGTTTAAATAAGTCGGACTGTGTGTCTGCAGGTGCTGAACGAGGCTGTAGGAGCTCTGATGTACCACACCATCACTCTGATGAGAGAAGATCTGGAAAAGTTTAAAGCTCTGCGCATCATCGTCCGTATCGGCAGCGGCTACGACAACATTGACATCAAATCAGCCGGAGAACTGGGTGAGAACACACACATAAATGTACCTACACACACACACACAGGAAGTGAGAGTCTGTACTGGTGATGGGCTGCACTGTTCTGGTTAAATACTCTGTCAATATGAGTTTAGAACATAAACATCATCCATTAACGCCACTGCTCATCCGTGAATCTCTGAGAGCTGTGCTGCTCCTCAGTAATCTGGGTCACCAGAATTAATAAAATGTGGCCATGTGAGCTGAGAACTACCTCAAATACAATCATGAAAAAAACGATTTGTCACTATCAGCACCACCCACGCCACCTCAGGTAGATGCACTTTATGAGGGAATTGTAGTGACACATAAAGAACAAAACAGACATGCATTGTTATTTTTCCACATACTCTAATTATCCACCAGTTAAACTGTAGAGATTGTAATTAATAAGAGTTTATTGACAGCAATGCAGTTATGGCTATCAGTCATATTCTTTATCAATTTCCTTATTTATTCTTGATTAGTTGTCTGTATGGAAAAAAGTTGGCCTACACATGGTCACATGTTTTCAGTGCCAAATCAATTGTTTTATTGTTTTTAGTCTGAACACAGTTCAGAATACATTCACGAATATTTGTTCAGCTTTGGTTTTTATTTACATTTTATTTCATCTACATTTGCCAAGCCTGTCTATGTAGCACTGCTGTATTATGACAGAATATTTATGTGGATTTGTGGAATATGAATGTGCTCCTCAGTTGGAAAGCCATGGCACTCGTGCATAGTCTTAAATAAATGACATTTCTAGAGCCAATGTTGCAGAGAAAGATGTTTCAGAGTTATAAGCTGCAGCACTGTTGTCATCTTTGTTCATATCTGTCTTCAGAGGCAAAGTAGTTGGAACCAGTTCTTGATTCCCATCCCGAATAATGAAGTAAAGCATTTTTTTAGACAGCTCAAATGAATAGTTCATGACAAACATAGTTCATGTTAATGGCATATTTAGTCACTTGTGACTTTCAATTACTCCCCATTTAACCCCAGAGTTACTGATAGCACCTTTTCACAGCAAGTTGCCAGCTTTTTATTTGTTCCAGGGCCAAACCCAGAGTGCATGCTGGGATAGCTAACTGGCACACCAAAATGGAAAAGAGCCATCGCTGACTCGTTTAGTTAAACCTTTCCCATCAATTGCAAGCCAAAAAAATCTGCATAAACAAGCTATTAAAAGAAACTGATGTTTTTGTTGTCTACCATATTTACTCATTACTCAACAGTGGGGGCAGAAGAAGAGCTAAAGTCTTTTTAGCTAAGTAGAAGTGGCAATCCTATAGTATAAATTCCTGTATTTTAAATATGTACTTTTACTGAAGTACATAAGAATAAGCTACAAATTAAACTGAATTCATTAAAATAAATTAAGATCAATTAAACTAAATACACTGCACCACTAATCAACAGATAGTATGTCCAAAGTGAAAATTTTCCAAAAATACTTTTTCTTCTGCAAGATATTGCTGTTTGCAACAAGTCAGTAACATTTGTATTTAAAAGAAAGTAAAATGAAGTGTGCAAAGCTTTCCATTAAACTGTAGAGGTCTACCAACGTGTCCTATCTGCTTCCACTGAGAGGCTCAGCAATTTGAAAGTTGTCAGTAGCGTTTGTAGAGAAAACTGCTGACACAACATCTTGACTCTGCACTTCTCCGACCAGAATAGCTTTCACCAAACTTCATCAAACACCCCCCAAAAAAGCTATTACTAATCCTTATCTGCTTTCTGGTCCAACAGGCATAGCTGTGTGTAATATGCCGGCAGCCTCGGTGGAGGAGACGGCGGACTCGACGCTGTGTCACATCCTCACCTTGTACCGACGCACCACCTGGCTGCACCAGGTTTGTGACACTGTGTGGCTGATAAAAAGGGCACTGGATATAAATGAACAGACTCTTAATGTGTTGGCTAGGGGGATATTCAGTTATTACAATTTCAGTTTGGACAATGACAAACAATTCTCGCCTGACAAATTAGCAAAATTGAAACGTCATTTTCTTTAGAATGTTGCTGTATTTGAAAGACATTGATGTGAGATATAGAAGGTACAGTAAAATTGTTTCTCAAATCAAGTAATAATCATTTAGACTTAATTAGAATAATGATTTCAATACCTATTAGGACTCAGACTTTAGTTATTAAGTGCAGACATTATGGAATAAACCTGAATGGGGTTTCACTGTGATATTTTCTCTCTATGTTTAATATGTAAATGTAATTATTAGTTGTTCTTCATGCCAGGCTCTCCGAGAGGGCACACGGGTTCAGAGCGTGGAGCAGATCCGAGAAGTTGCGTCAGGGGCGGCGAGGATCAGAGGAGAGACACTGGGACTTATAGGGCTAGGTGAGTGACAACACATATGTCACCAAATGCCTCTGCAGCGATGCCTGCAGAGCGCACAGCGGGTTTAAAGTTTAACATGTAATCTTAGTTTCACCCCAGGGTGTCAAGTTGATCCATGAAAGGACCAGTGTGGCTGCAGGTTTTTTCCCCAAACAAGCAGAAGAACACCTCACTCAGCTCTTTAAATCGACTGAGCAATCTTCTCCAGATGATCTGTTGAATCAGGTCATGGATCAGTTTGACCCCCCCTGCTTTAGCCTGTTAGCTTGGTCATATTTGCTTATTAGCACAAATGGCAGAACGTATCTGGAAAGCACATTTACTCAATTACTTAAATACTATTTTGTAGAGACTGCCAATATGGGATTTTTAAGACCGGTACCTGGGCTAATGTTAGAGGGGAAAATTAATCAGTAACCAATATGG
>JAOWBC010001868.1:19987962-20020570 GCA_028566105.1 Hypoplectrus providencianus | reverse complement strand
TATACATACATATATGCCTCAAACATGAAACTTTATTAAAGTATATTTACGAATAATACTGTATAACACCATACAGGGTGTTACATTGTCAATGTCTCAAGTCTGAAAGATATTTGTCAATTTCAAACTAATACAAATATTGACTGAAATTTGGCTTCAAGATATTCAATTTATCCAGAGGGACATTACTGTCTGAACTGAATTTTCGAAAAGACAAAAATGTCAACCAGTGGGTGAGAAAAATTACTGGATCACCATCGCCATTAAGATCCAACCTCTGAGGGTCAAGAATGTCTGTAGTGAAGCCATTTGTGAGCCACTGAATAGTTGTTCAGACTAAAGTACACAACACACATGGAGCTGTGCTGCTGTAAAGGTTTATATTTAGTTCATTCTGTGTAATAGAGGGCGGTCAGACTGAAGTTTTTAATCAAAAGATTTTTCTTTCTTTTCCATTTCCATTTTTTCCTTAGCTCAGCTAAATTGGCTTCCTAAGGAGTTAATGCCAATAAAATATAAGCGGATTAACTAGAAGCAGAATGCAAATCTCTTCCCTGTACAGTCTGCAAGCTTTTTCAGCAATAATGAGCAGACATGTGTCGGGAGAATTATACAGTTTGTACAAGGCAAACTCTACAAAAAGGGAAAAACAGAACCAAAAAATGTAAACTGTTGTGTTTCTGTGAATGCATGCTGTCTGAATGCTCCTGTGTGTGTGCTCATGTGTTTCTAGGTCGAGTGGGGCAGGCTGTGGCCCTGCGAGCCAAGGCCTTCGGCTTCAATGTGATCTTCTATGACCCGTATTTGGCTGACGGAGTAGAAAGATCCCTGGGACTACAAAGGGTCACCACACTACAGGTACACACACACACACACACACACACACACACACAAAGAGGCACAGAAACACTTGGAGTATGAGTAAGGCCATTTTGTTTCTGAAAAATCAGCAACCTTCAAACCATTTCCAGCACTCAACACATCAGATGAATAAAAATAGATATTTTTTTAAGCTCAGAAGTCCCTTTAATCCTTGTACAGCTTTTAGTCCAGCTCCTGGAGTGAACATTTCAAAAACAAAAAAATTTCGGAGTGCATCTTTTCGGTGAAAAAAAAACAAACACTTTTTGTAGACAAAACCAGCTTCTCGACCAATGGCCATGATAAATGTGTATTTACTGTTAAGCTGCTGTGTGTTATTTTACTTGACCAAGGCGTGGCGCCCTCTTGTGGTCATTCACAGTAACTGTGATAATGTCAGTATGAAACCCCCCAAAATCAGTCTTTTTTAAGACATTAGGAAAACAGTGTGAATCTACTTTATTACAATTTGCTTACTGTTGAATTCAGATGTTATGTGTATAAAGTGGGATTTGGATTCATTTTTTCCTGTGTTTCTCTTCAGGACCTGCTCTTCCACTCCGACTGTGTGTCTCTGCACTGTAGCCTCAACGAACACAACCACCACCTGATCAACGACTTCACCATCAAACAGGTGAAGGGACACCACATACACAAACACATACACATTTATGAATGAGTATATATGTATACACACGTGATTTATTTATCCCGGCATTAACTGCTACGTCCCTCAGCCATAAATATTAATCGAGCGGTTGCCCGGGGGAAACCTGCTGCCTACATACAGATGAACCTTGTGCACGGCATATAATGAGTGTTGCACTCAGATATCTGTTTGTCCTTCATCTCCAGAGCTCCAGGCAGCCAAATGCTAATTTTCAATCCAAGACACAGGCTACACTTTAAAATATTTCTGACCTTGCTAGAGCGAAAAAAAAAAATTAATAAATGATCAGCATAATGTTTTATTATGGTTAGATTGATAAGATGTATAACATTATTGAGATTTCAAAATTTCTTCAGCTGGATAAGAGATTTTGGTCTTACCGCCCAGCCAGAAAGCTTTTTCCAGTTAGATCAAAGATGGACTGAACGTGCGTTAATGTGTGTTTAAGATGCGTCAGGGGGCGTTCCTGGTGAATACGGCCAGGGGGGGTCTGGTGGATGAGAAGGCCCTGGCTCAGGCCCTGAAGGAGGGGAGGATACGTGGAGCTGCTCTGGACGTTCATGAGACAGAGCCTTTCAGGTAACAAACAGCACTAATCTTATATGTTCACAACAGATAATGCTGTTATCTGTTATATGTGCACCTACTTTACCTCTATTTATCAGTATATCTATAATAATAATAATTTACTTATAATTAAAATGATACATTAATTTCAGTTTAACAGAATACAAAACAAAGTGTATTTTTTAATCTACTAGATAAGTGCACACAATTAACTTTAAACCAGGAACCTCTAACAGGAACAACAGGAGACCTAAGTAAATAATGCTTTATCATTTCAGTTATCAAACATAATATTAAGTACTACATGTACTTACTTTATTGACTGGTAAATTATCAAGCAAAAATGTTAAACAGTGAGTATTTATTCATTGAATGATTATCTTTGGGGTTGAGACTGTTGTGCATACAAATAAACCTTACATTACTTATGAACCTCGGTCTTGTGCAGTAAAACATATCTTTACAGTTTCCTTACATTTTATAGACTAAGCAATGAATGACGTAATTAAGAAATTACAACGAAATAAACGGAATAATCTGGAGCAGCTGTGACCGCATTGTGTCTGTGCATGTGTCAGTTTCAGCCAGGGGCCGCTGAAGGACGCTCCCAATCTGATCTGCACCCCTCACGCTGCCTGGTACAGCGAACAGGCATCTCTGGAGATGAGAGAGGAGGCAGCCAGGGAGATCCGAAGGGCTATTACAGGTAGTGCACGCACACACATGTGGAAACCCCTGCTGACAAATGTAAGCAAAAGTCTGAGAGGAGATATTTTAGGGCGAGCAGCTGCAGTCGAGTATAAACTATCCTTTCTTTTACTTCTTTTCCTTTTGTGGTTTTCCCTTTTGCTCAGGCTTTTTTGTCATTGGCCTGTTTTATCTTGTCTAAGGCTTGTGTCTCTGTAGAAATGGGTTAGTGACGTAGAAAAAAAGAGAAGAAAATCACATAAATCACACCTGCTTTGAAATGTAGCGCAGCAACACTAACAAGATCCCCAGTGTGAGTTGTAGAAATTTCTATTTTAACACGTCATATTTGTCTCTTTTTTGTTTGCTCTGTTTCTCTGTGGTTCAGGTCGTATCCCAGACAGTCTGAAGAACTGTGTGAATAAGGAGTTCCTCTCTCAGAACAACCACTGGGCCGGAGTTGACCCAGCCACCGTCCACCCCGAGCTCAATGGGGCTTATAGGTAATAATCATTAGTGGTCAGTGCAGTTTGATTTTTTTTCCCCAAAAATCCCCCAAAATATTTAAACTTTAAAACATGATTACTGATATTTAGATTATGTTACTGCATGAATTGATCATGTTTTTATTTTACAAAGTCTCAAATGGCTTATATAATATATCCATTTAAGTAAGTCAGTAATTGTATGATGCAACGGTGCAGTATTAGCCATGTGTTTACTACATGTTTATTTGCATATGCTACTTTTTAAAAGAAACCCTTTGATGCAAACAAGGGGACTTAAGGTTGTAAAGACATGGACAGTTATTAAGTAGAAAGTCTTCATGAAAACATTTTTATGGAGGTCAAATACTAGTTTGTTACAGTACTAAATGATTAAATTATTCTGTAAAGTATCTTTTTCTCTATAAATGTTAACATTAAATTGGCTTTAATAAAGACCTAGAGTATTGTGTTTTTGCAGGTAAAGACAAAGTCGCATATTTCTGATTATAGTTTTCCTTTGATGACTCATTTTTGCATCGTTCTCTCTCTTTTCTTCCCTCCTCTTTAGGTACCCCCCTGGGGTGGTTAGCTTGCCAGCCGGCGGCCTCCCGCCCCCTGTTGAAGGCATCGTGCCCAGCGCCGTGCCCATCACACACAACCTTCCGCCCGCTGTCACACACCCTCCTCATGCCCCGTCCCCTGGACAAAATACAGTCAAGCCACCAGAGGGCGACAGAGAGCAGCATCCGAATGACCAACTGTAGCCACAAACGCACACGCTTGCCTGTGTTGTTTGGTGACTGGAGGAAGAGGTTGGCAGTGCAACCGGGATTAAAGCGAAAAAGTTCCCAAGTGACAAGTTGTTATCAGACAGGTTCACAGAGTGTCAGATGGACAGGTTGAGGTCCCAATAACAATTGATTCACATCTCTCTGGCAAATTGGTTCCCAGCAGCCAGTTCACACTCCAAAGAAGAAGATGATAAAGATGAAGAGGAGCAGATAGCTGTCTGCTCGAATAAAAGAGCGAGACAGTTGTCCTCTGCTCCAACCAGAAGTCCTGAGAGTGACTGTAAAGATCCACAGGATGACCTTCACGTAACAACAACAACATAGTCGAGTTTCTGCCAGAAGTAAAAAGAAGAAAAAATAACAAAAACTATCTGTTGATTTGGGAAGAAAAAAATACTGAATCAAATTCTGCTGTCTTAGACTGTAGTGTGTCCAAAGTTAGAGGGGCGGGTTTCATGTCTTTCTCTCTTTTTCTGTGTCATTTCCTTAGTTTGATGTACAAGCAAAAGTAGTAGGTTATGAAATGAATGTAACCTGTCTGTGTACAGTTTTTAGACTTACAGCAAGGAGATATTTGTATTCCAGTCTTAACAAAAACAAAGGGTTATGTGATCTCTCTATGTAGCCAAACTGGTTTGAGAATACAATATCTGTTTTTGTTTCATGTGTCCCCAAATTAACAAGCCCCACCCCTCCAAGAAAAAAGAGGCAGCTTTTTGCACACCATCTCAGGAAATTAAGTTTCCGCAGTTGGTATATTATTTTTTAAATTTGTTTTTGAAACGGATTCCTTTTTATGCCACTTAGTGCTTTTGTTTTTCTACCTGCTTGCCTTTTTGTGTCCTGCTACATTAGATAAATAGAACTTTAACAGGAGCTAAGGTTGATCTAATGTTTGCTTTTGTTTGTTATGTTTAAGGGGCATGTGATTTTGCTCTTGGGATTTGTGTAAATGTTTGACCCAAATTGAGGGGGTTGTGGGAGGAAAGGCTGTAGAGAGGTGGTGCAATGGTATGCTTGGCTGGGACGACTTGATTACTAGTTGGGTTTAGAAAATTAAGTGATTTTTATTTGAAGGACAAAGCAGGTTGTGGACAAGACAATGCACTGAGTGATGGTAGCGGCAGAAACAGCCTCATATACGTTTATTATCTTTGTTGTCTTCATGATTGTCTAATGATCCAGTACTTCCACTAATATACACATTCATTCTCCAAGTCATGTAGCATGAATATTTCAGCACACCAAGGTTTACAAATGACGCACAACATCGGTGAATTGGTGTGTTGCTCACATTCTATGATATGGATCGGTCAAATCCGCCAAAAGACTTGTGAAAAACTGTAGTAACAAACTCTAAACTGCTCTGTGTTCGGCCAAAAACAGTCTAGGTTCTTATTTGAGGTAAAACTCACTTGTACAGATGTCACTTTGTTTTTTTCAGGACAGTTATGGTTACTGACTGATGAGGAACTGCCGTGTCATAGTAAGCAAGTATGGTCAAGCCAAAAATGTTTGACCCACTCCCAAATCAACCAGTTAAGACTTTTAAAGAAAATACTCTACATTTTATGATAGCATGTCGGAACGTATGGATTTCTCCAGTTTAGTATCCCTTTAACATTTCACGATGGGTCCTTCCTGAGTATACCGTTTAGCCACCCTCTGTGGCCTCTGTGTCTATGTGTACATATGGTGTTCTGCCTGCCTGTGTCAATGTGACTTGGTTGTATCTGTGTCTAAAAAAGCAGCACTGGGAGGAGGGGGTGGTGGCTCGTACTCTCCACAAGGCATCATTACGAAGACTGCCATCTAAATACACAACTAAACACTATATATATTTAAAAAAATAAAATCCTTAGAGTTCAAATCTAAGCCAGCAAACGAACGCAGTCATGCTATTACAGGTTACATTCCCACCATGCACACAAAATGCTGATGTTGTTATATCAACATTTAAATATCTGAGTGACTTTTTCTACCTGGAATATTTAAAACTGATTCCAGTTCACATGTTGTTGATTTTAGCAGGCCAGATGGTGCTTTTTGGATCCCCTTCTACCAGCAGCTGAGTAGTAAAAACAGTTCACTGTTGCCTACCTGGTCTTCTTCATGGTGAGGTAGTAAGAGTAGCAATCAGGGATGGAAATTTCACCAAACACTGATCAAAATCTGAAGGGTTGTCCTGTGTAGAGGAGACACATAAATATCACTCTCAGATCTGAACCCCAGAAAGCTGTATTAGTTTGAATATTACTCTTTCCTCATCAGATGCCTGTCAATCTGTGGGGGAGGAACTCTTTGCTAACACTTCCTGATATAAACTGTAAGCATTCCTCATTCAAACCGATGGGTGCCACAAGTTAAAACAACAGCTCTGAAAGTGTCGAGGTGCTCATGAAATTCCATCCCTGGTAGTAACACACAGTCCACTGTTGCCTACCTTGGTCCCCTTTATGGTAAAGTAGTAGGCGTAGCAATATACAGTATACATATTCTATATTCTACAGTAAATATCATTATTTTTGGTCAAAACTGACAACCTGACAAAGATATGTTTGTGACTGTATGCATTTGTATGAATTATTTTAAAAGGAAATAAAACTGTGGAAAGGTGAGGTTTGCGTCTCTGACTCTGAATTGTTTTGTTTTTTTTAAGTTTAGCTTCCAACATTGCAGCCGCATTGATAGCTTTCTCTTAAGTGAAAATGAAAAACATCTTGAAGTGCTGATATTTCTTTTGTTGCTGCTACTGAAGGTATACACAAGACAAGAGCCAAGAGTCAATTTTTACATATGGACTGTGTTTTAATCTTAACAGTGATTATTTTGGTAGTAAGTATGCATGAGAGAAGAAATACATACATAATGTGCCACCAACCTTAAAATATGGATAGTAAAAGAAACTTTAAAAAGCAAGAAGTTTCTCTAAAGATTAAAAACCTGGCATTCCTGGTGTTTTTATTGCAGTCTCACTACAAACAGACAGCAAAATGTATTAAGTATTAAAAAAGGGCACAGAAACAGTCTTCTCCACCTCTTACACTTTTAACTACTATTTAGATCTACTATTCGTTAGATGGACTTCCAGGAAAAGTGTTAGATGTGTTCCTCTTTTATATAAGTTGAAAGCTATTTTGATCTTTTTACTCATTTTGTTTGAAGTTTCATCCATCAACGATTACTAAAGTTTCTAGTTGATTCCAACAGATGTCACTAGTACAGCTGAAACTACCACACTGAGGAGAAAGACATGCAGACAGGCTGGAACAACTGAATCTGAAGTGGCTCTGCATCTTGAAACTGTTTTCCAGTTTAATTTATTCATGCAATAAATCTATATTCATCTGTGGGGGTTCGTTGAGACATATAGAGTGCACCTGTGTCACATTACAGCAGCATTTCTCAACACCTCTCAGTTATCTAACACTTAAGTTTCCGGTCCCTAGTCATCTTTACTTTCTCTAATGTTTCAAGAATTAATAAGATTCCTCACCACCCCCAACCTGCTGCCACGGCAGTTGCTGAAGGTGTGACCATTAACATTACAAGACGGAGCTCAGGATTGCTGCTAACAAATATAAGATTGCAGATCACCTGTGTATATTCCTGTCAGCAGTCATACATACTCAACAATCATTCCATTTACAATTTCATCACCCAAATGTGTCAATAAGGGGAGCAAGACAAAAACAGACTGCAAGATGAGTAATTCTCCCCACAGTGTTCATGCAGCCTGTCGCTGCTGAGTCAGGCTGTGCCATAGCAGGAACTACTGCTGTTAAAGCATTGCCACAGTGTGTTTTGATCAATCAAAGGTTCATATCCATGCTGAACCATGAGGGTACGGATCACAGATTTACTATGGTTGATAACACTACTGTATAATATTAATGTATAGGGTGTGGAATGTAATTGTGATATATATAATATAATTACATCTGTGATGTGGAATATCCAGACGACCCTTGGTAACATCTCCAACACTGAACTGACTCTGTCAATGATTTAAAGGACTCAAGATGAATCACATGTTGGACTGCGCAAACGAGGTCTCAGGTTTTCTTTTTCTTCCAATCTACGCAAGTAGTTTTTTCTGTAGTAATAAGATACAGTATAAATATTCAAGAATCTATTCAACAGTTAAAAGTTCACATTTTGGGAGGCCAAGTCTTTTTTTTCTACTGTCTTTGTCTATTGCAGAAACAGAAATGGTTGTTAGCTGCATACTGCCAATCATGTGAGGCCTCATCTTGAACCGATTGTAGTGGACTCCTGACACGAGACACAGAGAAACCTCTGCTTCATCTCTTTGTCTTTCTCTTTATCTATTTGTCTTTTGCTCCCTGCATACCCTCAAAATTCTCCATCACACTCCCTTTTTTCCCTTTGTCACTTCCTCTCTCCTTCTCTGGTTCATCCATTCAAAGTTACAGCCACAGGCTGTCCAGCAGCTGGAAACTCAGGATGATTTGATCTAAACCTCAGGAAGCAGGACGGGAACCAGATGCAGTAAAAAAAAAATTAAAAAAAGAAAACAGGCAGAGGGCACATTTTATTCAGCCAGCATGGGGACCTCCAAAGGGCACTGTGCAAAGGGTAAGAGAAATGTTCACAAGCCTGCTGGGACCTTTGTGGAGGAAATAGGCGTCTGCTTAAACCTCAAAACCAGAAGTATTAGCACTGACCACCATCAGAATTTAATTCAAAGGTTAGAATCACATCTTCCTTTGTGAATGTGAACTTAGCTTCAAGATTTGCTGGCTTGTTAGAAGCAGAGGAAAATTTTGGAAAAGGACAGGTGAATGACTAACATTCTCCACTCCTCCAGGAAATACAATCAGGCTGCCCTTGGGCAAGGCACTTAACACTAATCCATGTTATAGCACCGTTCTGTTTTAAAGGGTTCAAGTGGGAAGAGTGAGGCTTTTTTCCTTGTTAAAGCTTTGGCTGTCAGACAAGGCAGTATGAGGCATAAAGGGATCACAACCCTGCAAGTTTTAGTAAATGGACAGAGCCTTTTCCACACTTTAAACTTGTGAGAAGTTGATGGATGGTGGAAAAATCGGCTGATGCTAGCACAAGTGGTTTTTGTAAAACATTAAACATACTGGCCTTGTTTCTGCAGACTGTTTTTGGTCTGTTTAAATTCTCGTGTTGTCTTTAACATTAAACTCACAAGATGTGAGTTTAATGTTTATATATCACTAGTTATACTTGTAATATGTATTTTCATTTTACAGGCCAGGCACCCACCAGTGGCTCTGAAGACCATTCGCCATGACTTTTACTTGTTACAATTTTCCAGTGGTTTAGATGCATGACTTCCATGCATTCGTTACGCAATGTGCAACTGTGAAACAGTTCTCAACTGTAACTGAATTGCAAATCTCAATGGCAAAAAAAAAAAGTAGACTCGTACAATAATAATTTCTGGAGTTATCCAACAACTAAATCTCTTTAAATGTTTTTCCCTCTGCCCTAATTTGCTGAAGAAAAAGTTCTTGGATCTGGGAGATAAACCAAGCTCTGATGGCACATGTCACACACTAACAGACTTTGTGTAATTCTGATCATGGCGGACCAAAGTTTTACACTGCAGGTTAAGAACATTTGTGAGTAAACTGGTTCTTAGAAACAGACGGAGCCAGACCAGTGCATTTTATTGATATATTGGGTGTCAATTATTAGTTATACTTCCAACTTTTTATTTTGTTTTCTAATATATTCAAGATAATAATAGGTTCAATGCAAGGAATAAGCGTGACAGCAAAGCAGATAAATAAAGATAATAACAGTTTGACAATTTACCTGCCATCTGTCAGCCTCTAAATACAGCTGATGCCACTTCAGTGTTATATAAAAGTCATAGAAAGGAGAACATAGCTTTCCTTTCTAGACCACACACTTAGGCCCGTTGTGACATATTAACTCATCATGTCAAAATTTGTACACTCTGTTGAACGTATGTGTTTGCACAAGGTGGGTCCAGGCTGTATCAGATTAATTGGTTGATGATGGACACGGTGGAATTAGGTGGATTTACACTTCCTCTTTGCATCTCCCTTTCCTCCCACTGTGCTCTTCTCACCTTTCTTCTCACATTTCCCCTCACCTCTCTGTGTTTTTTTCTTTTGACATTTTCTCTTTTTTCAACTTTATATTCTACTCCGCTCTCCCCTCGACTGGGCACAGTCCAAATAAAGCCGAACAGAGGAATATTATCCATAAAAATGTGGTGGAATACAGTGGCAGCCCTCACATTTAGAAGGTGAGGCACCCTGCTGAGATGAGTTCCCCACCAAATGCAGGATTTCCATGAGCATATGTTTCAGTGGCAGGTTCAGTTTCCAGTAGGTCCACATACTGTTTCATAGGGCCCTTCCACAGAGCCAAGAAAAATGTCTGGTGGTTAATAGACTCCTGACACGTGCTTGTAAATGCTAGCTGCTGCCTGAAAGGTGCCAACTCCATTGGCTCCTTTGGCAGGTCACCAATTAATGTTGGTGTCAAGTAGAAATGGTGCACTTCCAATTTGCTTACATATTTCCTATAGTTTCTCAATGTATCCATTTATACAATTATAGTCGGTCCTGGTCTCCACTGTGTCACACGTGCAGAAAATGTGTTGCGATTTACAGTCAAGCTGCATCATTAAAATAGATGGTAAAATGTCAACAACCAATGGGAGCTTGGACAAACATTATTTTCTTTGTGTAGCAACTGTAACCACGATGATGATATGGAGATGTTGCAGAAAGCTTCTGCAAGAAAGTCTGTGACTGCGGCTGTTAGCCATAACATTAAGTATGCAGGGTTGATTTTATGCCTCTGAATGCCTCATTCAATATACAGGGTTTTAAGTCCAACAGACTGGCTCTTACTCCTGAATTGGGTCTGGTAAAGTAGGTCATATTGTTATCTCTGGCCTAATGAGTTTTGTTAGACCCATACAACGCCGGGAAATGTAGTGCAATCATTTATATGAAAAATAAATAGACCGCTGGATAGACCTGCACTGCTGGGGAAACCACAAGGAATCAAATGAGACGACAAAGATTATGAGAAAGACAGCTAAAGATACAAAGAGAAAAGGGGAAAGGAAGTAAAAAACAAAAATAAGAAAAAGATGGAACATGATACAGATGAAGAGCCAAAGTTCTTTTTTACTGAAATAAAGATTTTTTTGATCTAATGTTGCAGGGAAACACATTTTTTCAATCGCTTTTTCATCCATTCTGTTTACATTTTACAGCAGTGAGTCATGGTCACGTTTTCACGTTTTCCCTCAACGTGTTGTTTTGTGTGTTTCTGTGTGTTTCCCAAATAAGTCTGTGATGGTGGTGACCCAGTTACTGCAGCCAGGTTTCTGGGGTTTTCTGTGGTTTTGTTCTCTGTCCACATGTGTTTGAGGTAGGAGGAACTGACATTTGACAGTTGCGATGTGGTTTACATAAACACACACAGAGAAAAACACACAAAGAGGGTATGAGACTAAATACATGCACAGATGTACACAAAAACCTTAGTGATAGCTGGTGAACAAAATACTACATACAGTAATTTTGTTTGGAGCTTTTCTAGGTATTAAATAAACAAACAGGTGTCTTGTTGGTTAGTATCATATTACAACTGCCCCCAAATGATTTCATGCACAATGTTATCACATTGGCGAAACATGCTAAAAAACTGTTAAAATAGCACTAAACAATATAGAGCATCACTCATCAATACGCTAAAATAGTGTATGCACAAAAAATAACGCTGCACATTCGGTTTCTCTCAAAGCCATCCATGGTGTTGCATTTGTTTGTATGCACAAACAAGAAAAAGCTGAGGTAGCATAAATAATGACAAATGAGAGCACAAGACAGGTTTATACCTTGTTTCCTTTGGCACATCAGATCAACCAATGCAGAAAATAGGCTTGTATGTATAACTACTGCTTTTGCAAAGTTACCAGTATTGTCTTATAAGGTTCCAAAATCTTGAACTAGAAAGTGTGGTGGAACAATCTCTAAATCCAACCGGCACTTCCAACTGTTTCAATTTTATTCAAGATTTTCCAGGAATCTATCAACAGATAAAAATGTTATAGCATCAGAATATTTGAACACAGATGACAGAGTCCTGAACTCCGTTCCTGGACAGTTGTGTAAAAAATTTGGTCAGATTTATCTTTTTACCCTGCCTGCTTTGTTCTTGATGATCTGAAGCAGGTGTAACATGCTTGTGGGGCTAATCTTCTAAGAAAAACAACATGTCGGGGAATATATACATATACATATATATACGTATATTTCAAACTGTGCAAAATATTCTTCAATTAGAGGGGTTGTTTATTCTGCCATGCGGCCCTCTAATTTCTACTATTATGATGGTTTTGTCAATGGTTTGTCTCAAAAGCAATGCAAATCCCTTTGTAGACCAAACAGAACAACAACATACTCACTCATCTCTTTTTGTGAGGTATATTACCTAGAGTAAGACCTTTAGTTTATGTACCCATAATTGCAAATACTTTGACAGTGACTTGTAAATAAAAACTCTACATGAGGTTTAAAAATGTTTCATACTTGCAACCTAACCCAAGGCTTAAAACAAAAATGTGTTGTCTTTGTCTTTCTGAAGTAGAACAACATCAGCGTTGTTCAACTTAATCACAACCAGTAAATTTCCACAAAACATTTGACCATCTGCAGAATTGTCCAGTATTGTGTTTGATCAAAATCAAGCAGAGTTCTTCTTCTAGGAATAAGAGGAGAATAAATTCAGATCACATGGCAGCGCTTCATCCCATCCTAGATTATTAACAGCCTGTTTTCCGAACACTGATCCAGGAAGCTTCTGAGAGACAACTCCTTCACATGACTTAGGTGTTACAGCCAATGCAGATGATCTTACAAATTATTCATAGAGGGATATACAAAACAGACAGACAGGCGTGCTGCCAGGATAAATGGGAGCATGTCAGTAATTGTAGAGATCCTGGGTTAGTAATTTATCCTGCAACTGTACTGCAATAAACTCTAAAATCAGGTTATCTATGTACGTGTTTTATGGCACACCATTATATTGTTGATTTTTGACCTAAATAAACCTTTTTTAAGGGTCACAAAGGGGTTTTGGAGAGCTTCAGTGGTTTTAAAAATGTGTGAGTGTCAATTCAACACCAAGAGTTACAGCATGTCACATTGATGCAATCTTCATGAAAAGGCCATGCAGACATGCTGTCAGAAGGAATGAAAGAAACTACCTCTGAGTTCTGATATGGTTTCCAACGACTGTGCTCTCCTGCTGGCCAGATGTCACATCTTACTGTATTAGCGTTACGAGGTCATATGAAAGGAATCTTTCTCCACGTTTGTGTCTGGGTTTTGGTGCTGGCTTTAATAACTGTCGAATGGAATTTTTTTTAATTTAACAGATATATGCTGTCATATGATGCAGCAATTATCTTGAATATGTTGTGTTTGAGAAGGACTTTGCTTTAACAAACTTTTTTTCTTAAAGAGTAACACGATACAGGTATTTATCTTAGAGTAACAGCAAGCTATCTTTAGTCATAGGACATGTATGTATTTCAATATAAATCACTGAAATATAAGGATGTAGGTGGTAGAGGTATACCTCTAGAGAAGATTTTCAAAATCTAAAATTCAACTAACAACAATTAAAATTAAATTTTCTTTATTAATGACGCCTACAACTTTTAGACTATTGAGTCTTGATTCATAAAGATCATATTTTGGGTCAGATTTTTTATTTGTCAATGCCCCTCTCCATTTCCATATTAAAACTGAAAGCTCATTTGGATTGACTTCTGAATCCTGACACCCCTAGATATAAATATATTATCATGCGTCAATGTTTTCCTCTCTACATAACTGTAAAATTAAAGGCATCCCAACTAATGTTAAACAGTGAGGAGCACAATTATCCTTGACAAGGTCATTTGCGGCATTAATTCAGGTGCAGATAATTATGTACTTTGAAAGGAAGGACAGGAATAATTATTTTGGGCTCCTATCATACAGATAATGAAAGCTCCAGGGGGGAATATTTAAATGATTGTTTACAAATGCTGCAACCCACAAACATAAACTTAAAAACAAACTAACATACACCATAAACCAGATGCATGAGATCCAAACTACATCCTTCAGCAAAATGTGTGTAAAAGCAATTACATTCAACCCAACAGCTACTGACAGGTATTGCATATACACTTTGTTGTGAGCACACAGCTGTAGTTTCAACATGATTGTCATGTGTGATGCTGCAGAATCTTTTATTTCTGCCTTCATTAATGGCCATGCATATCTCAGGCAGACAAAGGGAGAAAAAGGCAGACAAGTACAGATGAGAGGTGGTGAGTCTTCCTCTCAGCCGCCCCCCTCAGCTGTCAGATTTCTGTTTCTCACATCCGTCATCATTATTTGATTAAAAGAGAAACCCGAGAGACGCACCGGCTGGCAAGACCATTCACACAGAACACTGTGCAGTAACTGCTCACACCTATAAAAACAAAAGCGTGGACCTTATTACCCTGTCAAGACGTCACAGGAAACCATAGATAGGAAGCAACGGATTATGGTGTTACCGCAATCTCATTAAAAAATAATAACTCTTATCTTACTGTAATCTCTCACAGATACAAGAGGAAAAGAGCTAATGCCAGGTATAGTTATGTCTTACATTTAGTCCTCTATGGGGGAAAATAAAAAAAAATTATCTAATTTCATTTAAGTAACTCTGGTTTGTTAGAAATGGCAAAAATGTCAGATGTGTGCATGTTGAGTTAGTGTGTCTATTAGTCCTGATAAAGGCTGTGAAGCACTGAACACACAGCTTTTTACCCTTTTAATTTCCGTTGAACTTCCCTCAAGTGTCTACATGAAACAAGCCTGGTCCTTTTGTTGGCACATAGACGTCTCAGTAGTACATAAAAAGGTTACAAAGGAAATTGGCCAGAATCAACTTTGGCAACACTGCGCCCACTAAACTGAGAAAGTGAATTTATCTCGATTGTCAGGGGCATGTTAGGAGTTCAGAAGGAAAACTTTCTGTTTAAGGGTCATGTACTCAAACCGGTTCAAACCTCTGACACCTCAACACATTCCAGACCTCCACCAAAGCCATGCCCTCTCTCGCAATGTACGAAAATAGGAATAAATAAATGATTCTGATCCTAATGAAAACGGGTTCGAATGGGGCTTAATTGTTTTTTACACATGGGTACCCTGCTTACACACGTTACAGACAAAAAATTCAATGAATCTAACTGAAAACTGAAAAACTACTCAAGAATGATCGTTTAAACTTCAAATGATGACCTCAGAAATTTACAGGCATTGGCAGAGACCACTATAGACATAGTCAATGGGTTTGCCATTGTCATTTGTTTAGTATTAGAAGAAACTGATGTACCATTTTGGGTCCACTGGCTCTATCTTGTACATCTTGAGGTATTTCTGTCTGTCATGAGAAAATGTTCTGAACACAAATCCCTTCATATTAATGACATCTGGCAATTTTGGTGACTTTGACATTGAACTGCACCTGCTTTGACACAATCAATGTGTGCGTATGGATTGTCTCAAGGCCTCAAAAATCCTCCTTCTGTCTGTCCAAATCCTTTATGTCAGAGGGAGATTTATTGGGTGAGCGGAGTGACAGATCGGAGGTTTCCCCTGGATTCACCTGGTCAGCCAGGTTCATGGAAACAGCAGGTGCTCCTGATCGTTTTCTCTGCATTTGCATGCGTATGGCTGTGTTCTTATGAATCACAGAATTTCTAGGCAGCAGAGCAGCATTACCTAACAGTTCCTCAGAGGGGGACGGTAAATCCCTGAACAGGGAGGGACACCTGAAACACAAGATGGTCTTCCTGGCTGACTTACTGAAAGCCGATAAGGTGTGTGTAAGAGCCTCTTCTTGGTTTGTGCATGCATGTATTGTGTGAGTAATAGCTTCTTGTTATGCAATAATGCCATAAAGCAATGTCTGTATTTTTATGAGACTTCACGATTGTGTGTGTGAATGAGTCTACGTTTTCCTCAAGTGCAATTCTCCCCTCATCTAATAACAAAAACAGAATGTCTATAAATTCTTCTTTGTACAGACATCTGGTCAAATATCAAACCACAACTTTGCTGACAGTTTCTGTATGTGTTCCTGCATTTCTATTCATTCTGTTCTTTATTCATAAATGCAGCTGTGTCACTGTCAGCGCATTTAAAGCGTGCAATATCAACTGTTTTGCATGCAAGTTTCTTTGCCCAATGTGTGTGTGTGTGTGTCATAGATTCTTCAGCAGCACGTCAATCAGGCTTTGATTTGCAGAACTAGCTGGCCAGAGTTTCATACGCCACCAGGGGATTTATGACAAAGCATCACTGTCCAAGTCTTATTATATAATGCTCGAGTCCTGTGGAAATCCTGTGGCCTTTTTACTTTGCTTAATTTTCACCTTTACTTTAAAGCTGACATCATCCCCCAACATGCTGAGGGAGTGATATGACCTTTGTGTCTGTGGAAACCATTCAAAGACTATTGTAGAATTTAAAAAAAAGAAGAAAGAAAAAGCTGTTGCCGTCACCTGGAAAATGAAAAAGGTTTTCTCTTTCTGCTGCACTGCAAAAACTATCCATCTTGAGAGGTCATTCAGTGCAATGTTGACTCTTAAAATCTGTTTCTCCAAAAGAAAGGGAGGCACAATCTGCCAGAGGGGTGAGGTAATATTAACTTAAGCAAACTGGCTTGTTTAAGCAATTTTCAAGTGATGTTATCTTGATACCTCTGGAGTGATTTTATGCCGCTTTTCACAATGTCATCACTTTTTTCAAAGGAAGTTCTTAGAAGTACGTTGGGAGCCAGTGAATTTTACTTACACGTTTTCACCTTTTTCCACAGAAGACAAGAGTTTAAGATGGATGTTTTTTTCACGGGGTGAAAAGTATACGTCTTCAGAGATTCAAGGTTTTCTTTTGACTGCAGTGATAATTTAATATCCTCCCCAGTCCCTTCATTTCCAAACTATTAGTAACTCATCTGCATCGAAGACTGGAAGCTTAACTGACTTCTGTCCAACTCATTTCTCCTCCAACAATCACAACGTACAGACGACCTCACACTGGCCTCCTTTTCACTTGTGGGTTTACTCAATATCAAGTAATTCATTTAATTTTATGATGCGGGGAAAGATGAAGGGAGAAATGTTCTCACTGCTCACCTGGCTGTTTGTTACATGTCTTTGATTTTCAAAACACACACAAGTAATCATCTAGGAAAAAAAACCTCAAGATTATTGTACACTACATTTAAAAACTCTCCTGTTTGTTGTTTATATGGATGAGATCTATTTTACTATTAATTGTCATGGGAAATATTTTTACGGAAATATGTTATATTTTATGTTGAATACATAAAATGAAGTAGGATGCCAAAAAATATTATTTTCATAGTTTAATTCCAATTTCAAAAGTGTGAAAAGTCTCAATCAGTTTATTTTAAAGCTCAAAGGAGTCCTCAAATGTCCATAACTTTAAGATATTTAGTTTACTGTTGTAGAAAAGTAAAGAAACAAGACAATATTAATATTTATGATGTTGTTAGCTGATTTTTAAAATTTTCTGATCCTGGCCTGCAGAAATAGTTTAACCTAACATATTTCGACATAAGGTGGAGGTGAAAGTTACACATGGGTGTGGGTTCAACTGTTGTGTGGAATAACATGTTAATATTCTGATTTGAAATTGGTTTTGTAACTATGTAAATGCCGGTTATACAACAGATTCCCTTGTGGCTAGCTGACCCCAGGTTAATTTTAGTCAACGGATTACTTGATCGATCTGTTTCATTATTGATGCTGACTCCCAGTCCTCCGGCCTCTTGCTAGTATTTCATCATCTCATTCATGGTCAGACCTGGAAATGCCTATACTTGTAACCCCTGATGGTTTTACAATGCATGTACATGAGAACATGACAGAATAACAACCTCCCATCCATCTATAGCATAAATGGAAAAATAGAGTGATCCACCATCACTCTACGTGTGTGTCCTACAGAGCTCTTTCCAAGGCCTTGTCAGAAGTGATGCTGCAGTCTCACATCAGATGCGACTATGTGATATAGGCATTTGCATCTATTTCACAGACTAACATTGACCTGTTTAAACATGTCAGGCAGCTATGGCAGATGCTGTTAGATACTATGAAGCAGTACTGTTTATCTTAACCTGCCAATATTCAGTTTTTTATTTTCTTCATTGTAAGCCTTATCTAGTTTTTAAATATTTGGAATTGAGTTCTCTGTGTAGAGTTTAGGTGTTTAACTCATTAGCTTCCTAGTTTTGTGCCACAAACCTCTGCATTATAGCTTTGTTGGGACCTTGATGTTAATAATTAGCCTCAATCCTCAAACCAACATTTCATCATGCTGAGACAAACTCAAGTCAAGGTCTCTGTGTACAGTACACACAAATTGTTTTACCACATCGTGTTCAGGAGAAGCAGTGCCATCAGATACTCCTACTCCTAGATCCTTCGATTACATAATCAGAATAGACAGGAACAAAAACAGAGAAAAACAGGCCAAGTGCATGATGAACTGCCACTTGTTCTTTTTTATTTAAGTTTTTGGATTCCCGCCAACTATAAGACTACTAACTTGACCTGTAAACTTAGCAAACTACCTTTTACCCAACATAGTTTTGTTCCTTTCAATAGATTTAACACTCAACACGACAAGAATCTTAGGGATAAGTTTTGTAATATTTGATAACAGAGCGTATAAATAGAAAATAACCAAATGGGTAAGTTCCAAAGAGAAAGCCTACAGTAGCTTCACTTTTAGTAGTGGTTATGCAAGTGTAATAACCTTATTTATGAGTATTTGGGGTTTGTTTTGACGCTAAAGCACAGATGTACTGGTATGCATCCAACAGTGAAATTTATGGGCCTGGCCTGTCACGGTCTGACAGTATTTTGGTTCAGGAGGAATGTCTTTCTGTCTGTTGGGGCGCTGGTGTTTTCAGCTGACGGGTAAGGTGAGATGTTGACCAAGACTTGATGTGCTTCTGATAATGTGCAACATGAAGGTAGACTTAACTTGACCCCACTGGTTGCCTTTTGATTCCACAACATACATGAGTCTGTATTGCAACACCAACACAATGGCAGCAGAGGTAGGTCCTAGAGCTAAGTGAGGGAGCTCAGTGTTTTATAAACTTTAGACAGACAGCCTGAAAAAGTGTTAATAAAGACAATGTTGGGTAGCAATATGTTTTTTTCTTTTAAATAGGAGTCAACAAAGCATTGTTAAAAATTATGTTAATTTTATGAATAATTTTTAAATTTAACTGTTTTTTTAACCTTTTATGAATAGCCTTAGTTTGCTTGTTCATGTTTGACAGCAGATTTGTGAGTTTACTAAAAGTGCATGCTATTATATTGTATACATTCATGTTGATTCTGACCAGCACCTGCAGCAGCTGACCCAGAGGAGCTCTAGAAAGAACTGGAAATAATTAATTCATGTATAATCCAAACCCACATTCTGAATTACATGATAGTCCTCTAACTTAGAGCAAAAGACAGAAATAAAACATGATACCACCAATGATTCACCATATTTAGCAGTTTTAAAGGATCCTGTGTTAAAATTCATCTAATGTTAGTGTCCAGGTATGGTGGAGTGTTTGAATATCAATAGTGCCGTTATCATTGTATCAAGAGAGAATAGTGAAGAGAGCAGTTGGCCAACCCAAAATGATACAATAAAGATGCAAGTAAGGTTTTAATAAGTAACCCCAGACTAAAAACTAAGAAACAATCACCACATCCTCAGCCACAGTTTCGTGGCAGGCGGCAGAATATTAAAACTCTCACTCCATTCATTTCATGGCTTCATTAGCCAGTTACATCAAAGCAATCTGTGGAAGGTCTAAATTTACAGACAAAACCACCTGGGAGCTTTCCAGGATAAACAGTCTTCTCCTATTGACCGTGGACCTACTCCACTGGACCAGTTGGGAATAAAATGTCTCAGTTGCTTAGGGAGTGGAAACTTTTGTTCATTTGCGTCTTAAGTGAGTCCAGAATGTAAATTAGTAACTTTCCAGCCACAAGCCTGATGCTCTAACTTGCAGACTGGGTTTACAGCTCTTTATAGAATTAGTGATAGGCTTAGTCAAATCCCTGTCTGACTGTATAGTTTACCCTTTGTGGTTTCATATCGCAATTAGAGGTAATATATGATCAGGTTGACTCTGTTCCATTGGCCACAGTCAGTAGCAGTCGACTGCTTATGCTGGAAAGCTCATGGGTGTAAATTTGAGCGAGTATGAAGCAGGTTGTTTCTGATAGAAAGCAGACAACATTCCAACCTTTCTGGGAAGAAATAGTGGCTGAAAGTACTATTTTTGAGGTATAAGAAACCAAACATTTGTCTTCTGTCAGTTTTAAAAAATATTTACGATTGGAACAACTACTGTGCATTGTTTTTCAGTCAAAATATTCTGTGTGGCAGAAGATCAGAAATCCAGTCCTGGTACTTTCTGAACTAAAAATATTTATGTTATTGCACTTGTTCACGATTACAGTGCCAGTAATGTCCCAAAAAGTCCAAAATGTCTTGATTTTCTTATTTCAGATTAAAGTGCACAGCAGCCTGACACTTTGGTTCGATCCTGTCTTCCAAGTTCTGCAAAACCTAAGTTAAAAACAGCAGCATTCTTGATGACAGCTTTCCATAATAACACCACTGTCAGCTTTGAACAACTGGCTAAAGATGAAAACAAGATGAAAAGCCAGGCTTCTTTTAATTGGGACTTCACATCCCATGCTCTCTTTTAAAACAGAGAATTACAATGTGTCAATACCGCAGCCTTGAGCAATATAGCTTAACCGTGCTCCCACTTCCTCCCTCATTTGGATCTCCCTGTCGCTCCTTCCAAACATGTCAACAGAACACATATGGAGGAAACTGAAACCGACTTTATCACAGTTTTCTGCTCCCGTGGAATTACATTTTGGCACTTTTGCAACTTAACAAAATTGGACCACACTGTGTCGGGGCCACAGCACCATATTTCAAGTCAAAACTTTGAAACCTGCACTGAAGCACAGGACTACTGTGCTGGAAAACTGATCTCTCATTTAATGTTTTTTTTTTCTTTTTTTCCGTTTGCGAAGGGGCCCTGTAAATCATGTCCTTTATACCTCCGGCCGGGGGTTCACCGCCTCACCACAGGGTGGGTGGAGAGCATGATGGGAAAAACATGATGGGATCTCACTTTAGTGGGTCACAGAGTAGAGAAAGGGCAAAGAGAATGAGGGGCTGTGAAGGATGTAGGAGGATCGGCCTCCGCTGGATAAGAGACAGAGACAGAGACAGCAGGGGGGTAAAATATTGAAATACAGTCAGACAGAGAAAAATAAATACAGACAGAAGAATATGAAGACATAAAACCAAAGGAACAGCAATAAAAATCAGACTCCCTGTTTCAGAACATTTTAAGCAACAGACATAGTTAAGACTCAATTTCTTACTGGGCATAAAAAAAAGTAGTAAAGTAATAATATATATATAAATACGGGATAGTAATGACAGACTCTTCCTCTATTAGCAAAGAGAAAGGCTGTAGTTAAGGATATTGTACAGAATGTTGGAAAACAATTCAGTCTTCCTGGAAGTTTATCTGGCTGACATTTTGAATAGTTAGTTGATGCCCTTATCCAAACATAGTAACAAATGCATGGGTAGAAGCTCAAACAAAAGGTAAATAATCTATTGGTCAATTGACAGAAAATGTGTTGTATTTACATTTCAAAAGGCACCCAAAACTTATTGGTTTCAGTTGGTATCTGCTAATAAGTTGATATGCACAATATGTAAGCTTTTCTATCGTGCAGAAAAACAATGCTTGGGGTGATTTAGAAATGCTGTAAGCAATTTTTTTGTTTGCATTTATTTCTTCATTTGGTCAACAATATAAGTATCCTGAACAAACAGTCGTGATGTTAATTGAACTAACTTTTTGAACTAGCTTTATTTCATTCATCTTTATTTTCTCAGTTTTCTTCATTTCACAAACCTGTTGGCAATGAAACACACTGTATGATTGTATACTGTAGTAATGCTTAATATTCTTTAATAAAAGTTATTTCTTTAAGAAAGATGCTTTCTGAGAACCTCTGCATCATCACTTTGCTGCAGAATTCAAATGGTCATCGGTATATTTTCTTTCTAAGAATTCGCAAAATAATAATAAAAAAAAAAAACCTGTAAAAGGAGAATCTGGTATATATTTGGAAAGCTTAGCTGTCTCAATTTTATTTGAGGAGGCCAATAAATCACATATAATGTTTCAAAGGGCTTTAAAGGCCTATATTCGCAAAAGTTCCTTAACCAATAGAAGCTTTCTGAAAACAAAGATCAACCAAAATGTCTTGAAACATAAGGAGAAATGGTCTTACTATAAGGCGCTCCAGTAGCCTATTTTCCCAAATCTGACAATGGCCAGTCAAAACTAAATGATAGTGATGGCTTACCCGCCAGCATTAGATCTTGTGGCTTTCTCCTTCACATGACCCCTCTCTGCCATTTGGAGTTGCCCATGTGCAAATGTGCTTTGTGCAGCTTTTAAAGGCCTTTTTTCTAAAACTGATCAATGCAATCCAGGTGCCAACTGCTTAGCAGAACCTAATGAATGACACGAGAACGACAGAGAGGAAGCAAGAACAGCAGCCTCAGCAGCTGTGATTTCCTAAAGTTTAATTTATAAGCATTGTGTTTTAATACTCTGTGGTCACCTGATACCCCTGGACCAGAGCTGGTCATCCATAATTTTCAGATATAAACCGCCTTGGTCTTGACATCTAATATCGGCTTGTCTGACTGTGGTGGGTCATGATGATTGATGGCACAAACATTTAACAAAGTCAGTTACAATACCAGCAGTCTCCTTCCAATGAGTCAAACAGTAGGTCTCAGATAATGTATCATCACAGGGCTGAGGCAGGTCAGACAGTTCATGTGATTGTACAACCAACATGAATAAAGTCCATGTTAAGGCCTGCATGGGTGAAACCAGCAGTATCTTTACAGTGGAAAGACAAAATATTAATTTATGGATAAAGAAAGAAACACAGCAGCAGAAACAGAGTCATACTAGAATAAACACGAGTAACACTACAGCCAAAAAGGCAGAGTGAGCCATGTGCTGCATGGATATACAATATCACCGTGGGCCTGCTTTCTGCTCTGACCTGCAGCTTCCATTAGAGGGGACGCACACACATATACACACAATTTATCCAGAAAATGTGCAAATGAATGCGCATACACACAGATTGCTCCCACACAGTGGAGGAAATTTATCTTCGGAAATCAGGGGTGATTACTGCTCAAACAAGGCCCCCGGGATAGACTGAGTGGAGGTTAGAGGAGCGAACAGTGTGAAAACTGTTGAATGCTAAGACCAGGTGTGTGTTTGTGTGTGTCTGTTTGTGTTAGGCAAAGCAAGAGAGACGGGAAGGGAATGACTCATAATGAATGACGTGACAGATGTGGTCTTTGTTTTATTTACTATGTGTGCTTTTGTCACAGTATTCTCGTGTATGTGCGTGTGTTTCTATGTGTATATGCGTGCATGAGCATATGCAACTTAACTTCTTGTTATGTCCACGAGTCTGTGGCTCTTTATCAATATTTCCAGACCCACTGTGGTCAGTTGTGCTAAACATCTCCTAAATAAAACCAGAGAATCAAAACAATGACCTCACGTTCTGTTACCTTAGCAACCCTGGCCTTCACCCCAACAACATCAAACTCTGTTGTTTTGTTTACAGGCTCTCCAGTCCATTGGGTTGACATATGGTGGCCCCTTCGCGGCCTTCACCATCTTGACATTTGCGCAGCCACTAAAATCAGTGTGTTCAGCTTCACTTCCAGTTTCTGTTAGAAAGTTCAATGATGTTACTTGGCAACTAAGTCAATTCCAGCTTGTAAATCAGTTTTTGGATAATATTTCTTCGCAATGAAAGTTTGTGCCTGCACATAAAAAGGATTTAATCTATTACACAACTTTTATTGATATGAAACACCGGTGAGGTTAGTGGGTGCAGCCAAGGGCATGTACTCTACTGGCTGATTCAAGTTTTTATGTAAGGAACCATATAAAAAAAACAATATTTGTGCTGACCTTTTTTTTTTTTTTTAAACTGTCATATTCAAATCACACTTTGATCATTAGCACATACTGACTGAACTGTCAATGCCTAAACAGTGTCATAATAAATTGCATGTAATGCATGCACAAATTTCCATCCATTAGTCAAACAACTCTAGTCAGGTTTCAATCAATTACTTTCTGCACATATTTGCATAAAAAAGCTTGATGCATAGACCAAAATTTTATTGAACTTTAAAAAATGTGCTTAAGAGTTTTTAGGCTTGTCCACGCTGGGGATTGGCAGGGCATGATTGACCAAACCCCACTGTCTTACTTGCTTCATTTTTCATTGAGATACAACCAGTATTAAAAAAGTATTATGTCTCAGATGAAAACAGTCATTGTAGTAATAGTAGTGTAGTGTAGTACTTCAAGCTCAGTGGTTTAAACATTAAACAGTATATTGACCACATCTTTAGAGATGAATCAAACATAAATGTCATCGTTATTGCCACTGGAATATATAGGATTCTCACAGTACTCCCAGCTTCCCATCACAGTATATACACACATCCTCGACTCCATCTGCAGCTGCACACACGTGCCAGACTTGCCTCTATGCCTAGCAGCCCTGGTGGTGTTTCCTGACCTATATTCTCTCAGACTCTCCTCTCGCCAGGACTTTTACAGCTTCCTCTCAAACAACGTATACGACCAGCCATTTTCCTACACAAACACACCATAATCTCAGACCGGTTCCAGCGTGTTTTTGCATCAAGACTTTCCTATACGTTTTCAGTCACGTGCTGAAAATGTAAAGCAAAAATAGGTCATCATTCGGCCCACCGTGAAGCTTTCATCACCACAGAAGAGAATAACGATTCTGTCACAATAACACAAAATATTGTACTTACGTGGGACTTCAGTATATACACTCATGCAGGCGACAAGGAATAAAATATGTCTAGATTTATACTGCAGAATAAACTCAAATAAATAAATATGGACCTGAACTATGGTCAAAAGCTGATCCTACGTGAATCTTGATTGGTGAGTGTATGGATGTTTACTGTTCTCAAATTCAGGAATTAACTGTGAAGATCAATTTCTAAGTCCACATAGCAGAAAGGCTTTAAAACTGTATATGAATATGTAAATCTGTATACTGGAATGGAAGAACAAGTAAAAGGCATGATATCCAAGCAAATTCATTGTGTAACTGGATCCTGAGTAATGAACTTTTAACTGGCTGGTCTGCACATCCAAATTTTCTTAAGACACTTACTTATACTGCTGCCGTTACTCAAAATGTAACAGCTTTGCTGATTCCTGACAATTCAGCAGTTCAAGGGTAGAGGCCGTGCATCAGAGCAACAGACCACAATTTGGTTAAGATTCAGGTTCTTCATCCAGGGTTATGCAGCAGTATGGATATTTGCAGACACAGGTATATATGTATTTTTTTCCTAGAAAGTATGCCTCCTGCTGCCTTCTACCATGATAATGCAATGTGTATACCCAGGGATTTACCTGTGAATCCCTCTCATAAATTAAGCCAGTAGCACTCTTTGTCCCAAGGTCTAAAACTAAAAGCCACCCTCTTCAGCCCCATTTCTCATGCTGTTTCTTCTCTCATTTGACTCTACTACCCTCAATGAAAGTACAGTACAGCACTGTTCACTGTGCAGGAGTTATGAGGGTGGTGATGAGTTAATTATCCCCCTTTAAATGCCACTGACTGAAAGCAGACTGGACTCTGAAGTCTAAACAATTAAACCTGGAAATTGAGAGAGGCTGATTGAGGGCATCTGGTCTGTGTGTGTTAGTGTTTGAAACGTGACCATATGGAAATCATTAGATGTGAGCTGATTCAGCATGTTGGCACAGTTTTGTGTTTGCACATGTGTAGAGTGTTGTCTGCCGCCTCCAAGTTCAGTAAGTAAAGCAAAATAAATAAATACCTTCTACACCTGGCTGAGACATGAAAGACAACACAACACAGGATCCGGAAGAAAAGAGCAGCTGTTATCATTGCTGCCTGTAGGTGAGGTAGTCACACATCGCACACTGTAAAACACTCTGAGACACTGCATCCTCTGTTCATGTCCAGCCGAAACGAGAGGCTGTTAACGGAAATGTGACCACAAACACTTCATATTTGTCGCAGGGGTAGTTTTTGTGAGTTTGTTTACCCTTTTTCGTTTTGTAAAAAAAAAAAGAAAGAAAAAGAAAAAAACGTGAGTGCTAGAAATTAGAGCTCAGATTATGATAATCTTTTCATTATGTTTGAATGCATAATGTATTGGATATTAAGGCCATTACTTTGAATAAAAAACATGAGGTTTGACATTTTATGACATCACTTCAGAGTCTTGGAGACTGCATTAAGCATCTTCTTAGATTTTTTTAGGACCAAAAATATAAAATGGAATGACTAAATACAGTAAACTGCTGCCGGAACGATAGTGGATAACAAAATTCATGGTGCATTGTAGACAATGCTAAAGTATACACATCTTGAGGTAAATGGATGAATGACGGATTTAGTGCTGTAAAAATCAAAGTTATTAGCAATATAGACACCTGAAATGACCTAACAATGTTTGGAAGGTGCAAGATTTTTGGTAAACCTTCATACAGTGTAGTCAAAACGCATTGTTTCTTTTTCTTTTTAAGCCTATTACTCCTTGATATTTTGTTGGATTAAACCTCAACTTGCTTAACGAGAAAAAAAACATCAAAGGAGTTATGCAAATTGACTGTGACACAGGCAATATAACCTCCTACATGAGTTAAAAAGCAGTGCTTGGATTGGATCTAGCAGCTCAGCTGCAATTCAAAAGCTGACCAAAAGATATTTAGAGAGCTCTAGAAATACATTATTAGCCTCATTAGTCATATTTGTAGATATGGAGACCTACAATATCACACTGTGAAATGACACTCAACCCACAGAGCTGTACAGGACCTCTGGCAGTGCATCTAGAACTGCTGAACACATTAGCCAGTTAATAGGCTATTTAAAAGAGTAGGAGAGAGAGGAGGAGGAGGCTGGAGGAGGGAGAGCCAAAGTCAAAGGGCATGAAGGGGGCAGGGAAGTCACTGACAAGCACATAGAAAGTATTGAAAGAAAAGTGAAGAAAGTAAGAGGGGGAGTGGAGCAGGAGGGGGAAGGAGAAAGGGGTGAACCTCCTGAAAGACATAAATAGGCGAAAGAAGACTTGGAGGCTTGCAGTCACTCTCCTCGACAGCCACATCCACCGCTCTCCTCTCCCTTCTCCTCACTTTCAGCCCTCCTCTCCACTCATCTGCTGCAACCCTCCATTCATCTGGAACGCTGGGCATAATCAGTGAGTAGTCTCTACATCACATCTTCATCCTGTTGCCACATGGCAGCACAGAGATCCATCTATTCATTGAAATGACAGCTGTATTACAGAGGGCATCCAAGTATGCATGTGTAATTACTGGAGATTGTTTCTGTAACCGGGAATTTGTTTGCAATCATATATTCAGAAAGAGTAAGCAAACACCTGACCGAAAATGTGTGGATGTCAAAGATTTTATATGGAAGTAATGTTTCATTTAGGAAGAATTAGTGTTGCAGTGAATTTCAAACATTTCCTGGTAAAATGTATAGTGCAATGCGACAATATGTGAAGGGTTATAGCACCAACTCTGATTTAATAAAAATGTACGTCTCCACATCCATTAACTATCATTAGGCAGATTTCATATGTTAAGTGGTACTTGATATAGCAATGTCACTCTATTTGCATGCTATTCATATATATACCTCTGAGCCACAAAGATGTTTCATACAGAATTCATGCATGACCCACAGAGGAAGATTTGGCACTTTCATTTATCAAGGGCTGCCCGAAAACATTCATAATTGTTTTACCCATACTATTCAATGAGAAAAATCACACACTATGAGCTAGTCAAACTAGTCAGAGTCATTGAAAGAGTACAGAGAGGTTGCAAGTAGCTGCTAGGATGATATGATGACGTACCCAAAGTAATAAAAGTCAGCTGGCACAGCTTTATTGTTTGAGGGAATTATGAGGACTGCTCAACAGACTGTAACTACAGCAACAACAAACCACAAACTTTCCTAATTTGCATCCAAATTAATGCAATTCTGCCTGTCCCACACTGTTTACAAGTCTAAACATTGGAAAAAAGGGGAGGATGTTTCATTGGGATATTTTCCCTCTGACTCACATGCCCCACACGACACTGATGCTGCAGCCAGACGCTTTGCCCTTTCACCATTTCTTCTTGTCAGCCTTATCAGGTACCAAATGTGACAGGAAAAGGAAAACTACAAGTAAAAATGTAATAATAATCAATAGGGCAAACAAAAACTCACAAACAGAGGAAGTCTGTGTGTAAATGGGAGTTTGAAGAATAAAGATATTTATGGTCGCATCTAGTAAAAATGGCATAGACCAGATCTCTTAGGGTGTAGCAACAATGCTGAAGAGGCATACAAAACAGTGTTGTATAGTGTGATTACCTGTACAAACTTGCAGCTAGATGACTCAATTTGATAGAAATGTATGACTGGCATTTCTCCATTTTATGTCCTCCCTTTTCTCTTTCAGGTTTTTTTTTCTACCCTAAAAAGCCTTCATTCTCATCATGGACACCACAAGGAACATCCTCTCCATCTCTGAGGCATTCTACCACCTGATAGTTATGGTGCTGACACTGGGCCAAGGCGTTCATTCAATGCCTGTTCCTACTGATGTCCCCATGTGCACAGCTTCAGAAACTGCCCAGTACAAGCTAACGTTTACTGGCAAGTGGACCCAGGCAGCTTTCCCTAAACAGTATCCCGTCTACCGCCCCCCTGCACAGTGGTCAAACCTCATTGGTAAGTGCACAGACAGCGAGTAACAAACTGTTCTGTCTCACAGTGGTAGAAATATATGTGGAAGACTATTGCATGAGAAGCAGGTGGCTAATGTAGAAAATCACACACAAATAAGTGTATAGTCCTTATCCTGTAAACAAATCTTTCCTCACAATAAATTCCTCTGATTTTCTCAAGTTATGCAATTTGATTGACATGAACAAGTAATACAACCTTATTTTTCTATCCGTTTGTAGATAAATATATTAACTGACTAATGCAGTTAAAATAGCTAATATAATATAGACTAATGCTTGTTGCAACAACTGACTTCCTTTCCCCCTCTCTCTGCTCTTAGGGGTGACCCACAGCTCTGACTTCCACATGTGGCAGCGTAATGAATTTGCCAGCAATGGAGTGAGGGAGTTTGCTGAAAAAGGCGAGGCCTGGACGCTCATGAAGGAAGTCGAGGCGGCCGGCGAACGCATCCAGAGCGTTTATGGGATCCTCTCCGCTCCTGCTGTTATGGGAGGCACAGGCCAGATGAACACTGAGTTTGAGGTCTTCGCCAGACACTCATATGTAAGTCTCTCAACACCTGGTTTCCTTCAGTCTGGGTCAGGGCACAGAGTGTATCAGGTGCCTTTTGCAGACAGGTCAATATGTATATTAAGTTGTTGTGATGCTTCACAGCCTAGGTCAGAAGGCTAAAGCATCAAATTGTTGCCAGTCATCATTGTATATTTTATCTTCAAAAGAAGTTTTAGCCTCTATTCTTATCAAATATCAAATATGCATGCATGTTTCCAGTTAGACCATGCATTAAAGTAAACATGCTTTGTAAAATTATTGTATCGTTAGAATAATCCATTGCACCTTGCAAAGATCCTCAGTAGTACAACTTCTACCCACCTACTCACTGAAATTGAGCAGTGCCCAATAATAGTGGATATATTGGGTGAAATTACTTTTGTTTAACTTACAACTAAATGTTTAACATACCTGGGATAAACGAGATCAGGGGAGTGGTAACCCCTGTAATCTCTGTAGTGAAGCTATATCCTTTTAAGTTGATCAGGCTATTCTCATAATGGTTTGGACAGTCATTTGTATGAAAGGAAAACACTAAATTCACAGCTATCCGACAAAAAAAATCCACTTACGTATCATAGAGACCAAATGTATATAAAGTAAGGGGAGGTGGATGGCCCTAACAAACCCCATATTGTGACCCAATTGGTGTTTGTGTCCAGTCAGAAAGCTCTGACAAAAACAACATTTTAAGTAAATGCTCCAAGTGTCTTTTAGCTTACTTGTTACATAACTGTTTATAGCTAATCGTAAAAGACATTAGTTTATGAGACATTGCATTGTTCCTTTTTAACTAGGTTGATGCAGTAAAACGGTTAATGCTACAATAAAAACAGCCCTGTTTTTTTCCCCTTATACTGCACCCTAAAGACAGCTTCCGAAATGCAGCGTGCTTAATTTATGTCCCTACGAATTATGTAAAACTCAGCAGGATCTGGCTGTTAAACTTCGTACTGATGAGTCTCTGGGTAGGTCATAAATTTGGGGACACGTCCTACCAAAGGCAATGTTAGGCTTGGACAAGAGACGAGACAGAGTGATGAGGAGGCAAAAGTGTGGTTTGGAGGTGGGAGAAATGAAAAAAATGCCAGTTGGAAACAAAAGATGCTCACCAACACAAAATGTACTCTGGCGCTTACATAACACCACATGTGTACAGAAGAGGGCAAGTTACTGGACTACGAATAGGGCCGAACAAGTTTGACAAGGAAAAAAAATTCTGGCGGTGTTTAGTTGGAAGGTGGTAAGCTAACCAGAGCTATGTTACCCGCTTCTCATCTCTGCTTCAGCTACATTAGCCGCGACTAGCATAGCACACAAAACAAAACTGTCCACTGTTCACCTGCATTGTGGGTAATGTAGGCAGCAACTGTTCAAATTAAAAACCTCAGGATTTTAAAACAGGAAGCAAATCTAAATTAATGAAGTACTTTAATTTCAGAGAATAGGTGTTTATAGCACAAACCAAGATATTAAGATCTTCATTTTAAATTCCAAAGGAATCCAGTTATTTCTAGCAGATCTGCTGCTGCTATAAAAGTTACATGAACAGATCAATTGAGGGTAAAAATTACTATAAAACACTGAGGTAAATATGAAAAGAGTTTCCACTTGTAAGTTGCAATATATAATTAGATCATTTTGACTAAAAAGCATAATCGGCAACTTTTTGTTCTTTGTTTTCACTCACACAATGTGCATTTAAACAGCTATCCACTGACAAATTCTCACATGAGATGAATATGAAGGCATAAAATAACAAACCATTTTCAATTCTCTTTCTCCTTCTCTGTCTCTTTATGTCCATTTCTCAACCTGACCCACCTCCTCATTTCCCTCTCTTTGTCTTTTTTCTCTCTCTACGTTCCATCTCTCTCCCTGCGCTCTACTTCATTGTCTCTCTCTGCAGCTGTCGTTTATTGTGCGTCTCGTTCCAAGCCCGGACTGGTTTGTGGGTGTGGAGAGCTTCGACCTGTGTGACGGCGATCACTGGAAAGAGAATGTGTCACTGGAGCTTTTCCCATACGATGCTGGAACTGACAGCGGGTTCACCTTCTCTTCTCCAAACTTTGAGACCATCCCGCAGGACAAAATCACACAGGTGGGTCAGCCAGAGCCAAGTGCAACATTGTTTTCCAGCCAAAAAGAAATAATCGGGTTTACAGGGACATGAACTTCATGTTCCTTGATAAGACAAGCCAAATCAAATCAATAGGACAACAGAAATAAAGCAAATACATTCAAGGTTTTGTTCATTCATAAGTTAAAAAAAAAAAAAAATGCCACTCTAAATGCCACACATCTCCTTTGCCAAAAATCATGAATCGTGAAACCTTTTGACATGATTTAAGGATGTTGCCATAAACTGTTATTTCTTCTCCATTTCCCATCCATAGATCACATCTTCCTTCCCCAGCCACCCTGCTAACTCTTTCTACTACCCCCGCCTGAAGCACCTGCCACCCATCGCCAAGTTAACGCTCACCAAGATAAAGAAGACCAATCAGATCATCAGCCTGCCTGTTGAGCCCACCCAGTCCAACCAACTGCCAACAGGAAACGAGATTGAAGACACGCTCATAAGTGAGTCTGAGGAAAATAAACACACACATGCGGTGTTTTAATAAGCATAAGGCATTACCATGATAGCAGTATCAGTCATTAATGACAAGAGGTAAAAGAAGAAAGTGAATGGTGCTTAGTAAGATGCAGTTTTTTACAACTCTCTAAAGTTATATCAACAGCAACAATATGGCTTACTGTGTCATGCCTAAAGTAATGTCATTCATGTTACACTTTTTTGTTCAACTCCAAAAGTTACCTAGGTGATATCAATTTCCATCCATCCATCCATTTTCCGAACCGCTTCATCCAGGTAATCCCGGGTCACGGGGAGGCTGTGCCTATCTCAGCC
>JAOWBC010001868.1:19970380-19987411 GCA_028566105.1 Hypoplectrus providencianus | reverse complement strand
TTCGAACTCACGACCCTCTGCACCAAGCACTCTTGCTGTAAGGCATGAGTGCTAACCACTGTGCCACCGTGGGGCCCTGATATCAATTTCAATATCCAAAATAAAAAGCAAATTTGAAATTCATCCATATGGTCTTAGTGTCTCAGTTAAATCAGACTGGATACTGTTTGCTTTATCTTTTAAAAGAAGAATACGAAAATGAAAAATGATATTGTCAGTGCATAAAACAATGATCTTGCTCTATGTGGAATTGAGACTTGATAGTTGAACAGTGGCATAGCCTATTTTCCTGAAAAGAAGGAGTTTAACATGCAAGATTTCACACAATGCCAGGAGTTTGGATATTAGTCTTTTGCTGACTCAAATGAGAGCATTTGGGAACCATTACGACCACACACAAACCCAATTACTTCCAACCAGAAACCAGAGAAGCCAAGTGAGGGCAGGGCATTAGAAAATGCCAGGGGCACATCTGGCATCCAGTGGAAAACTCTCAAAATGAGAGACTGAGAAAGTGAAAGAAAAAAAAAAAACATGGAAATTCTGCACAGCAATGTTTAGGTCACGACCCAAAATAGGAAGCAGACGTGTATGTTTTAACAAGATCTTGATCCATAAGGTGAAGCTGGGTTTATTTAATGTTGGTTCCCAGATTGTTAAGTGTGTCTGTTGTATAGATCAGTGGTAACAGTAAAAAAAAAAAATCACAACTGTAAGTAAGAATAGAAAGGGGGCTTGGAAAAATGAAGACAAAGAGTGTGTCAAACCAAAGGCAAAGCCAGAAATGCAGCATTCAAACAACCTGCCTGTGTGAATGATGTGCTCCAGAGAGGAGGAAAATAAGCTTTTAAAAAAGCATATTTCACCACAGAAAATCTAAACAAATGACTTGACCAGGGAAGGGTTTTTTTTAGCAGGTAAAAAGAAACAGATAGAGTGTCAACCTGGCAGCAGAGATGACAGTACGGTAATCAGATTCAGTGTTCAGGGTGGCTGTAAAGGTTTGACTCAGCATCACAGACTACAAGTCCGTTCCCCTGACTACCCATCAACAAACAGCAGAGAGAGGCCAGGAATCTGTTGGGGTTTCCTGCTTTGATCCCAATGCTCCATCCTGCCCCTCCGTCTGTTTATCCTTCCCTTCCTCCATTAATCCCTCTGTCTGTTTTACGCCCTTTCCCCAGGGCCTGAGCACCAACTTTCATTACAGATTAGAAAACACCTCTTTCAGAATTAACCTTTAGAACACTAAAAACAATACATCTCCTTTGCTTTTACCAGCATTGTTTCACCAAATCCTTCCCTCAGAAGGTAAAGGGAGACTTGACTTTCTTATTCCATCCAGACATCCGTCCATGTAGCATTTGTATCACCTCCCATCCTTCTGCTTTTCTACTCTTCAACCATCAAGTCTGTGATACAAATCAGTTGTATGGAAGCTAACAACAAGGTTGGCTGAGGTAGCCCAGCAAGTTTACCGTGCCCTACAAAGAATGAATGTACATGATCTAACATTCGATTTCAGTGATGAGCTCCTGTTCCCTGTATTGCAGGGAAAGCCACACACACAACAGTCCTCCATTGCTTGCAATTCCCTTTTGTTATTTTCGTCACCTTTCTAAAGACAAATAATGACTGAACCGCATTGATTTTCCCTTGTATGATTAATTCTTCCCGTTTCCATTCAGACCTACTAGAAAAGATTCTAATAATAATGCCAATAAAATGTCAACCAAAATGACTGTATTTTGAAAAAGGAGGAAAGACACATAAGAAGGAGATTAATAACTCTCCACAATTATGACAAAGTCTGAATGTTAATGTGTTTATAATCCCCCTCTCTCCCTGCAGATACCCCTCTGGACTGCGAGGTGTCAGTGTGGTCCCCTTGGGGCTTGTGCAAAGGCAAGTGTGGAGAGTCAGGCGTACAGCACCGCACACGCTACGTCATTATGCACCCAGCCAACAACGGATTAGCCTGCCCCCTGCTGGAGGAGGACAGGAAATGCTTCCCTGACAACTGTTTATGACTAAGCCAGGAGAGGAGAGAGAAGAAAGAGAGGAAAGAGAAGAGAGAGAAAAAGGAGAGGAAAGCCAGGAAGGGGAGGAAAGGAAGAAGACGGAGAAACAACCAAAAAAGGTCTGCAATGTTTTCACATGAGGCATAAATATGATAAAGCAGACTCCCTTTTTTCCTCCATGGCTATGGCCTGTGTGTCTCAAAATGAATAGTTTGACTCTTTAATTGCAAAAGGTTTCATCCTCAGGCCACAGTGATAGATCTGACAGCACTAGAGAGGTGTAGTTTGGCATAAATTAAGCTATTAGACACCAGTTCTGTTTTGACAGATTATCCAGATTGTCTGGGGATAGAACAGTGCCTTTTGCAACAAAGCAATTAAGTGAAAACACATTTTCAAATTGTAATTGGGATTAATTTAACATTTCTGAAGATCACAGAGTGGATTAGAGCTCACAGCAGCTTCTATTAAGCGGATTTGGAAATAAATTCATACAATTGATACTCAAGATCCAATATCCAAAGAATACTTAATGTAAAACCAAAGTAATATTGGATCAGACACAGGGGAAACATGATGCCTCAATCCTTCCATTAGCAGAGATTCAGCAGTACACGTAGTGAATCAGATGAAGAAATAAATCTTCAGTCCTCTCCACATTCAAAACATAATGTTACTGAGACATTATGGTTTCTTTCCTGAAAACAAAGAATATATTTATTGACAGGATTTCAACCTGTAGTGTACAGTATACCAAATTTCAAAGTTATGTGTTGTATGACATTTTGTTATGAAGATATTAGTTCAAAGTTTTTGTAAAGAAAAAAAAAACACAAATTGTACAAAAAAATGTTTTCTGTATGGTCAATAAAGTGTAAATATATCTTAATGCATTGTGTCCTAATTGTTTCCTAATTTGAAGAAATGCAAAATGATGAATATTTAAAGTCATATTTACAACAGCAGTTCTGAATAAAACCGTTTTCCATGAGAATTTCTTTACATCCTCTGCTCAATACACTGTTTGCCATCTTACATCTGGGTTTACTGAGCTCCTGTGGTCAAATCACAAACACTGGGGCTGCAGGATCAAGAGAAAAGCTTTAATCTGGATGACCTGGGTTCAAGCTGCGGTGTTGGCTAGGACTTGCCCTGATGAAGTGTTAGTCATAAAATTGATGAATGTGCTCACCAAGTATTTAAAACCGTTCACCAAATGTTGATTTAGCTCACAAAGCCTGAAACCCTCACAGCAAACGTCATGCTGTGATGTCCAGTGCAGCACATCCCACAATGAAGAGGGTGTCCCATTTAATAGGCAGAACAGACAGCAGCTACACGTAAGGTGACCCCGTTCTGCAAAAAGGTTTCTTGGCAAACTGAAGACAACACAATTTGAAACAGATTGAAAAATGGCTTCTTTAGTGAACGATATTGGTGTAAATTTTTAAAACAGTTCAAGTCACTTGTGACCCCCTCCTTCCCAAAGGGAAACATAGAGAGCATACTGCAGATGACAGATTGAACAGAAATAAGAAGTTAACATCTGTTGCAAAAGGTCCTTCTGACTTGAATGACGAGGGAGAGGAAAATTACTGAGACAGAATCAGGAGAAACAGGAGTAGATCCAGTTTCTGGCTTTTCAACAGTAGTTTCATCAGCTAAGTCACAAAGAGGTGAATATGAGTACACGCCAAGTAAACAGTGCTACACTGCCATTCGAAAGTTTGGATTCACCAGCCACTCATCCGACTTGTACACAAGAAGGTGCAATGGTTTACAGGTTTTAACAAGCTGGAATTAATTGAGTGTTGCTCAGGCAAAGCTATTCCTCACATTTCACAAAAGAAATCGAAGCACCGTTGAGAAGTTTGCGTGTTTGTTTGTTTCAGTTGGAATTGGATCAGCGAGGAGCAGCTGAATATAATATGGACAGACAAGTCACTTAAAACTCTTTTCATCTAACCACCGAGTAAACTGTAGAGGGCCGGAAGAAAAATGGCTTCCCAAATTATTTTGAGACTAATTGCAACACTGGGTTCAATAATGATATATGGTTACAAACACTTTTCAGGGCAAGGAAAACCTATTTAAAATGGAAGAGTCTTTTTTGTGGAAAAAAAAAGAAGATTGCAATAATATTTTCCCACTTTTATGCAACACTGAGGGGACAGTGACTAAATGAATATTTCGATCATTTAACCCTATTTTTGACTCCAATAAAACATTTTGTGTCTGAATTGTACAGATTTTTTAAACTTCTGTTAAGAAAGCCATAATAGCATTGCTTTCATGTAGGGTATTTTTGAGAATACAATAAATAAGTAAATGTTTCATCTGACAGAGCAATAGGTAGCTATGTGTGGTTCACGAATTGAAGAATATTAGTGATAGTATTTCCTACAAGATGTGTTTTGTAATAGAAGACATAACTGATGACAATAGAAGACACATGATATAAATCCAATGCAGTTTAAAACTACAATGGTATATGGCAAGCAGATACATTACACATATTGATTAGCATTTACACTTTCTGTAAAACTACTGAAGTGTGGGAGGAGAAGAAAATCTGATTCCTTGCTGAATTTGAGAAATAACAACTTCTGCAGATGCTAAACATGAGAAGGGCTTATTCTGTGTACGGGCGTTTTCTTTATGAGTGACCTCATCTAGGGTTAGCATATGGCAACTATTGTATGTAACGGCATGGATTACAGTTTCCACTCAAATCCCAGAGACATTTGAGCTTTCTTTCATACTATACAGACAGACACTGATAATCCTCTCTTTGAGAAAGGTTAAAACTTAAACTCCATATATTAAAGGGAATAAAAACAACCCACAAAAGTTAAATCAGTGGGGCAGATGAGAGGCACATTTGTATAATTTGTCAGGATAAACCATCAATCACTACATCACAGTACAGCAAGCTCATACATATTCTCACCCTGGAGGGACAAGAAAAACAGACACTTTTGGGGATATGTTATTTGCTCATCTTGCATCTTGTTGTTGCTTGTGATTTATCCCCTTAGGGCACAGTTCAGCGTCTACAGAACTACTTTCGATTTAGTCAGGTTAATACAGAGCAAGCTCTTGGCAGTTAAAATATGTCAACTGCAGTATTAACATCTACATGCCGAAAGGGATAGTTTTAATTTTAAAGTTGGGAGTCATTTATCCATATTCAGTGTATTATTGACAGGAGATTGCAATTGTCATGGTCCACGCATTAACTTAAACAGGGCTGTCTGACAGCATGAAAGCAGCAAAATATTCTAAAAATAGGAAATACTTGCATTTTTTATTATCATTTTTAAATGGAGGGGCTTTTTTAGGAGTTAAAATATGTATTGCTGCTTTCTCAGTTCAAAGCAGTACATCACTTAACCTTTGTGCCAGTACTCCTGCCCGCTTCTCTAAATTTAGGTCATGCAGATCACCATCAAGTCTAAACAATCCCACCTGTAAAAGAACTATCCCTTTAATCCCAAATCCTAAAGCACTTACATCCTTACACTAACTGGTAGATATTTTTTTTGTGTAATGGCAGTGGAAAATCCTGCATGTACATGTGTGCAATTTAGACAGCCATGGTTGTGAGTTAAGAGCACAGTGTTGGATTATCTATATCAGTTGCAAGTGGTCAGTCCAAACCACTATTGCTCTGCAGCTTTGCTATTGGCTCCCAGTTGAACCAGTCAAATAAAGACCAGAATGTCTCGTCACATAAAGCAGCACCTGTGAGTTTCTCACACTCAGACTATCTCCCTTGTAGCCTTTCACTTAAAATACACACAATAGGACATGTGTGTTTAGCTATAGCTTGAGTTCAAATTATTAGCTCTACAAAAGAAAATCAACTAAAGCTACAGGCCAAACATTTGGTCACCGTCAATTGTGTAGTAACTTAATAGCTCATTGTTAACTGAAAATGGGTTTGCGAGGCACTGGCTTCCTCCTCCAGTGTTACCTGATGTTGGCAGCAGCTATGTATTTTGATCTCGGAGAGCAGGAGGAAAAATGCATCATCGAGGAGATTCCTGAAGACATGCTGGTCAGCGGTGAGTCCTGGAGAGAAAATATTCCTCCTGAGTGCAGTTTGTGGCCTCAAATGAGGTAATGAATGTTGAATTAGATTTGCAAAATTGTACTGTGAACTGCCACGTGACTGTTGAATCACACAGTCACGTTAAATGTACCTCCATGATTGTGCTTCTCTTATTTCAGCCAGTGCAAAAGTCATTTATGACTTTTAAACTGCTCAGTAGGTACTGTTTTTTGTGAAAACATTTGTTCTGTGCTTCAACAACAAATAGCCATTTAAATGTGAAGAACCTTCTACTCAAAGTATTTACAAGCACCTACGATTTCCTGCGGACATAAATGTGTGTTTGCATACTTGGGTAAAATTTGTTTTATCATTAAGATGTCAAGTAATCTATGAATTAAATATTGTACAAACAATGAAAATTTACGTGAATTACAGTGCATTATTTCGTCTTCATATTTAATCTAACCTTTTGGCAGATCGTACCGTATGTTAATGCACTTATATGAGACTCTCTTACCTCTACTAGGATATTTCTTGTTGGAGCCTTGGGATATGAAGGCGGTCTCCCACTCCCCTCACTTTGGTGTCACTGTGACAGTCAGAGACCCAAACCATGAGGTACAGAACTCACAGGAAAGGTGGTTTGTAGACCAGATCCACAAAAACATGCTGAATGGTTTCCCCATTTAAGACAAACCCAAACAAGAATGAAATGCAATTACTGCATTGTTCGTGATATTGGAAAGCATAATCAATTTTATTTATTTGTGTATTTATGATATTGAAAAGAATAATAAATTTTGCACTGTAAGTCTCAATGTCATTGAAAAAAAAAATTGAAACTGTCGTGTTTTTGAAGCACCACAATACTGTATTGGGGATGGTACTTTGACACATATCTTGCCTTTAATAAATTTGACACCTTTTTGCAACACAGATGTTGCATTTGTCTATTTTATTAAGTTAACTGTGTCCAAATGACAACTTAGAAGACTTACAGCATAAGCATTTATCAAATCAATCAACCAAGGATCAAATTGAAAATGCTTTTATGTTTGGGTAGTTCTATATATAGCATAGCAACATATTTTATGTGCTGATCATGTTTAGTTTAAAAATTGTTTATCTGAAAGTGAACTTGTGTTCAAATAACTGAAATTAGTGTTATTACAAATGATTGCATTTCAAATTCTAAACCATCACTTCAACTTCCTCAATACACGATCATCCAAAATAAAACCAAAAGACAACACATCTGAAATATGTTAACCCACAAATGAAGGGATGTTGGCATAACAGTGTATTTCCTGCTTTCTAGGTTCTGATGTCCAAGCGCTATGGAAAATATGGGAAATTCACTTTCACAGCTCATACCTCTGGTCAGCACTATCTCTGCTTCCAAACCAACTCCACAAGGTTTGCCGTCTTTGCTGGAGAGAGGCTGGTGAGACATATGGAAACAAGCAAAACCTAAATTTAAACATGCAGCAACACATGCAGAATTACTACAATATATTGTGAAACAGTACTTATCATACATTGATGAAAATAGCTCCTATTCTTTCTCTATTATGCTGTACAGAAGCTACATCTGGATGTTCAGATGGGAGAGCACTCAATTGACCCCAAAACTGACAGGACCAAAGACGACATGCAGACTCTGGAGCACAGCCTCAGACACCTCATAGATCAGATGATGTACATCACCAGGCAGCAGGAGTACCAGAGGGTAGATACGCTCTCTACTGTCCTGTCTGCAAACATTTCATCACTTCAGAGTGCAAAAAAGTTCATTGCTCAGAGAAAAGTGGGTAGATGTATCTGAATCTTTTATATTCCCTACTCTTATTCAGGAGAAAGAAGAGGTGTTTCGTCAGATCAGTGAGGACACCAACAGTAAAGTGCTATGGTGGGCCGTGGTGCAGACCTCTATTCTGCTGTCTGTTGGTTTCTGGCAGATGAAACGACTCAAAGACTTCTTCATCGCTAAGAAGCTTGTCTGATGAAGAGCTCTGACCTATCTGGTCTAAGCCTGATGATCTTTTAACATGTCCTACAGATACTTGTCCAAGTGTATAATTTAGACTGCATACTGTACAATATAAACACTTTCTCATTGCAGCTTGTGACATATTTGATTTTTAAACTATGCATGACTGGAAAATTATGTAAGGCTGTAAGAGTTAAAAAATAACAGTTCTCTTAAATGTTGTTTTGTATGAAACTGCCTGAGTTGTCTTCAATCTATCTTTTCTTCTATCTTTTTTTTGTGTTGTTGTTGTTTGTTTTAACCTACTTTCCAACTCTGTTCTCCTTGAAAGCAAGGTCAGCACACTTCCTGGGAAAATTAATTAATAAATTGAACTATTTGTCCTCCCATCATAAGCAAATAAACTAAATGTTCATCAGGACTAAACAGGCCGAATGATACAAAGGAAAATTATAAGTCATTTGAAGGATAATTTTTGCCAACTCCCTTTTTCAACAGTAAGCAAAATTAATTTAGAACATAGAAATAAACTTACCTCACATTCAAATATTTAGTTAGTGGTGAAAGAGTTGTATTAGAGGTTTTACCACTAATCTAAGGGGGATGACGTTAGTATTATATGGGTATGTAAATTAGCTAACTAGCTAATTTAAGACGATAAGTAACGTTAGTGATTTTCGAGGTTAGCTCGCTAACGTTAGGAAGAAAAACCGTCAAATATAAATAAATAAAGTACATTTTGAATAGAAATACGCAGACGGTTATTTCAGGTCACTTTTTTAACAGAAAGGCGACTACAATGTGGTATCTTGGTGCCGTCTTAACTTATTAAAGAACATTAGAAGAGCAGCTCCAAATGTCAACGTTACTCGGCTCCCGTATGTCCGTTATTTCTGCTCGTTAGCGTTTAGCTTCACTCAGGTAACGTAACGTACGCGTAACGTTACATTACCTTACTTTAAGAGGTAGTCGTGTTACAAAGTTGAGAGTAGGATGTGGAAACTGGTGTAGGGCACCTACAGAAGGTGAGAGTTGGAATAACATGCTACTTAACGTTGGCAAATGTCGTTAACGCAAAGTCAACAAACTAAAGTTAATCCTAGCAGCTAGTTTGCAAAGTCAGTTAGCCTCTTAACTGAATACAAGCTAATGCTAACCTTATCGGAACGTTAACCAACTTTAACTAACCCTTACTTTAGCGTATACTTCTAAGATGACACGTTTCAACCTTTCTGGGTTTTGTGTTCTTAAAAATGTTTTTCCTAGGGTCAGATTTTCAGTGTAAGTAGATTGTACCTGCATCAAACCAACTAAAGCCACAGTTGTTTGCCTTTCACAGCTCCACAGTAGCTGGGCGTTTTTTATCAGTAAACTGCTTTTGAAATGTCTATCTCCGTTGTTATTTTTTTCTGCATTTCAAAAAGGGGGATGAACTCACATAGCTAATCTTCTTGCAGGTCTCAAAATGTCATACTGGATCTGCTGCAACTCCTGCTTCCTTTCCCCCAGCGCGGACAGAAAACTAGCAGTCACAACCTGTGGTCATGTCGTGTGTAGTGTCTGTTATCAGAAAGGTAGTAATATGTTAACTGACAGTACATTAACTGCTGGTAATAATGATCAGGTGTGTTTAAAGTTCAGGATTTTAGCTGCAGATCAGTTGGACCAGTCAGGTGAAAGTTGTTAAACAGGGACATCTGTTGGACTCCAGATGATATTGCACAACTAGTGGCTCAATTTTACAAAAGGAGTACAAAGCCAGGAACTTCTAACTAAACTTTTCCCCACATTAGCCCTCTCAGAAGACATTATTTTTCCACAAGGAAGCTAATTTGACATTATTTTTTGTCACGCTGGGTTTGACATTGTTCCTGTATATTGTTATTTAACAGCAGAGGGACTTAAATGTCTGATCCAGTCATGCTCTGTTTTCAGCTTAAATGAATCAAGAGTGAAATTATACCATTCAGCATTGGATATGGGCTTTCTTGAAGCCCCCTCCTGGAGGTCCCTTGGTCCCACCTTAGATTCTTCTAATCATATTCACAAGCCATGGGTCCTTTCCTGATGGGTCTAATCTCAGTCAGGGGTTTGATTATATTTTAATTCACTCTGGTTTCCAGTGTAACACCCCCGGGTTATTATTAATTAATTTTGGGTCACAGGCGTAAGCCCTTGACACCAGATTTTTGTTCAGTTCCTGTATTGAATTTAAACAATATATGTCCTCTATTCACTTTGAGCTTGGAAAGATTCTGCATTTTGCACATTCATACTTACAATGTTTCTTTCAGGCATTCCAGGCCAGTGTTTAATATGCAGTGCCAAATGCCAAGTCTCGACTCTCTCTGACAAAGTAAGCATTCTTCTATTCTTTGAATCACAACCTAGGGTGGTAAGGCTGTCTGAGTGGGATAAAATCACTTATTATAAACTTAAGAATCAGACCAACTACCATTTTAGTCATGTGAAACATCTTCGTTTCAGAGCAGCTCAGAGGTGAAGGCCCTGTTTTCTGACATCAACGTTGTTGCAACCAAGCACTTCACAGAAATCAGCAAAGTTTGGTCATTTTCTATCTTGTGATAAAATATTAAAAATAATCTTTTTTTACTTTCAGTTAGTGTAAGTTACAAAACTTGTGATGTGTTTTTACAATGACTTTACGTGGCTGTTTCTTCCCTTGTCTCAGGTTATAATGTTCCAGGCCAGACATCAAAAGAGACTGTTGACTTATTACCAGCAAAGGGTGAGAGACATCTGTGTTGCTGCTGTGGATGTTTGTTGTTGTGTACCTTTGTCTTTGAGGGGTTGCTTTTTAGATTTGGCAAGTACTGGAATTTGTTTTGAGGTTTAATGCTATTCCATGACATTATTTATATTTATATATTAATTTAAACCCACCAACCATGGAAAAAGCATGTCTTAATTAATAATTAGTTCCTGCTCTATTCACTGCCTATAATTATAGGTCAACAACCATTTTATCATTTACAGAATGAGAAACTAGAAGAGACATTGGTCACGATGAAGCAAGAGATGCAGCAAATGGCAAAGTAAGTTGATGTATTTATGTAGATATTTGTAAATTGCAGGATCTGAAAACATTGGTGCTTTTCTAACTTATTTAAATTTTTCCCCATTAAAGGAAGCTAAATGAACAGAGCACCTACATCGCTAAGCTGGAAAACTCCCTTCAGCCTCAGAGGTAGAGAATAGAGTAGATTATCTTACTCTTAATAATACATTAACTGAAATGTTTGTATGGCATCAATTGTCAATTCCTGTGATTCACATTTTAATACCCCAGCTGTAGATGATCCCTATTCTTTATTCTTTTACATATGATTTTGACATTAAACACCACATACCACACTGCAACAGTGATCACAATTCTCATGAAATAAAAGATTAAAAGTAGGATAAATGAGGACGAACAGAGGAAATAGATTCCCTCTTGGCCTGTTATTCCTCATCTGCCACTAGGTGTCACTACTGACACAATTACTTCTGTAAAGTCACAACCTTGACAGATTAGCAGTATATTACTTTAATTTAATGTTTAATTTTATTTCTTTAAAGCCTTTTAAAATTCTTTTTAAATACTGCTCAAGTGCATTTTTTTTGGTTTGGTATGTGTCTAAATGAATAATTTGAACAGAAATAGCAGCCCATAGTGTAAGAGAATATTGAGGTTATCCTCAGAGAGCACTACATTAGTATTACAAATTAGTTGTTTTTCATAATCCAAACTACTTATAGAAAGACTGTAAGTAAACATTCAGAAATTCATTCTTATTAAAGACTATTTTTCTGGCTTGTTAGAAGCCGCTGTGTCTGTTTTGTTGGAGCTTATTTATCATTTTATTTCTGTTCTCACACAGCAGCAAAGTTTCATCAGGGCCTCAGATGAGCCAGAGCTTGCATACTCCACATGGACATAAATCGGGTAAACCTCACAATGTAATGTCACTGTTGTTTTGATTATTTCATATTGCATTATATTGTACTCTACTCAAAGCTTGGTTGTAAGACCACTTAAGTAGAGTGATTAGTCCAATACATGTATAAGACTGACAGGATGAAGTGAGTGTGAATGAGTCAGAGTCAGAACTGTGCTTTCAGTAGTTTTCGTCCAGTAATCTTTATCGTTGCTCATGGCAAGATTCAAATGTGATTTAATTTCTCTAAAAGCTCAGTACAGTGCTTTGGATTAAAAATAATAAATGTCACTGGAAAAGAAAGCAATGTAAATACACCCAAAATTCTGCATCATTCACTAAAATTAGCATAAAACAACAACACTGACCATTATTTGAGTTCACGGCTGTTAAAGTTGTGCTTCTTGTTTGGTGTCAGTGCTACAGATCCCATATAACTCCCCCATGTCCCTCTCAAGACATTCCTCAACAACTAACATGTGAGTATTGTTCCTGTCACTGTATCTCTGAAGATCTTTAACCTTTGTTTTACGGTCATCTGATTTAAAATCTCTTCACCTTCACTGAGTCTCTTTCTTTTCACTCTGCCCTTTATTTCTCTAAACGTAAGAGCCAGAGAGAGAGAGAGAGAATGTAGGAGGTATTTCACAATGCAAACAAGCCATATCCTGAGTTCAGCCCTGATGTCTTATGTTAGCTTTAGCTGCTGTATAGCTTTGCCCTGCCCTGCGGTTATCTACACACACACACCTGAATAAGCTAAGCTTTGCTTGGGTTTAGTCAGGATTCCCTATTGGGTTTCCTAGACACCGTTGACACAGGATTGATTGTCTGCTTGAGTTTAATAGTGCAAATGTTGTTTTATCCACTGAGACTTTAGATTCTTCAACTGAGTGACTAGATGACGGACAGCGGATGTGAACAGTGCAGTATTACTGCCGTGCCTGCAGGGTCATACAGTTCTGATTTAAAAAGTTAAATAATGCTAATGCATGCAAAGGTAATTTGGGATGTATAACGCTACAGGGTTTCAATAAGAAAAATACAGTTTTACTATAGAGTTCTTTTCGAGATATTTAGATTACAGTGATAAAATCTAATTGCAAATCTGAAAGGTCCACATGATTCATTCAGAGAAAATGCCTCTTGTTTTCAGTCACATCATCTTTTCAACATTCAATTATAACATATTAGATAAACTCTTTAATACAAGTCTTCTAATAGTTCTTTGAAACCAATAAATTCACAAAGTCATGAAACCTTATTTGTTTAAAAACGTCTTAAGGGACTGAACTGGACTGTGCATTATTATGAATTTATGAAGTAAAAATCATTGTAAAAGCATTGAATTATCTCACTCTAGTGTAGTTAATGTTTAATGATCAACTTTTACTCTGCTATCATCTCATTTTGGTGATTTACTGTAAAGTATGTGGGTGGATTGGTTTTGCATACTCCTCAAAGTAAATATGTATTTCACAAAGTGAGTATCTGTCTTTGGATTAAAACTGTTTTATACTCAAGACATTTGGCTTGTTATTAAAAGGTTCAGGCACCACTGCAGTGCTCAGCCATCTGAACCCAGACTGACTAATGAAGCGTCCCCTCATGTCTTGCAGCACTGAAAACATGGACGTGGATGAAAGGAATCTGTTCAGGAAAGTAAGTGTTATTATTTCACCTGCAGTCAGCTTCCATTTCTGCTATACAGTTTGTGTAATGTAACGTGTGACCCTGTCGAGATTATGCAGCATCTTGACATTTACATCAAGCATGTAAGGAAAGAAATAAGTGAAAAATAAGCACATAAATAGTGATGATTTGTGGCTTTTCTCTCTGTGTGTCTCTGTATTTCAGCCTAACATTGCCCCTAGACTGTCTTTAATCAGTCCACCACAGGATGGACGCATGGGTATGCACTTTACTCTGTCTGTCATAAAACATTTATTTTTTGTGCTCACTATAGAAAGAACTGTTCATGGTAAATTAAACTACAATCTTTGCTCTATTTTGGGGCGCTTCACACATGTTATGCTACCTAGGATACAAAACAATTATTAAATCTCTCTGCCAAAGGTAAAGTTGTATTCAAACAAGATTAACACAGATATATCTGCACTACAGTCAGCTGATAAAAGCATCTTGCAACCTTCTCTTGGGATTATGGGCTTCACGGTTGACCACACACAGAGATTAAACCAATACAGATGCTGGCTGTTGTTTTTTTTAGGATTACTCCTACTGAGCGCCTTCTCTTTGATTATGCAATTTAGTCCCTTAAAGGATTTAACCTCTATTGTGATTGATAAATCGGATGACAGCCTTCAAATATTAGTAGGATTGTGCAGATCCTCACTAAATCTGAGCGTGAATCTGAGTGTGAGCGTTTGGTTATATAATAATTGCATGTAAGAAAATCATAAACAAAGATGATAACTGGATGTATTATTATTACAAGATAAGCATGTTGCTTATTATAGAGTCGTGTTTATGCTTTAGGCAGGTAGCAACATATAAGTCTGTGTGTGAAAACCTCGAGATACTAATTATTCTGGAAGATGATTCACCATTTATCTTGTCTTCCTTGGCGGATTTTCTAAATGAGACTTGCAGCAAAGATAAGCCTATAATGATCCAGAAATATCTCAGACATTTTTAAATCACTATGAGACATTCTATCCGTGTTACCTGTGCTAAAGATTAACATTGGATTTCTTCGGTGTTATGATCAGGCACCGTCCCTCAAAGGTCATCCAATCAGAACAAGATGGCCAATCATTCAGCCCGCTCAGCCACAGTCAGGTGACTCATTTGATTCATTAAAAACATAAGAAAGTCAGATCCCTGATGCCTTTCCCTATTTTAAGAATTCCTTAAAATACACCTGATGCTGTGTGTAAATTAACTCTTATCTCGTCTCTCAGTCGGTTTCAAGGATCTCCGGTGACACCAGAGATTTCATACAGACAAAGTTCTGGATGGAAGTCTCCCATCTTCAAACCTCACTCTTCCTTCAGACACTCCATGTCCTCTCTGGTCTGCCCTCCTCCTAAACAAACACATGCTGTCATAAACTGTCATGAAAGCTTTAGAGGAAATACACCTGGCCACTGACGTGTAAATGGAGGTATTCATGTCTCTCATAACCTAAAATGAGCCACCATTGTCTGTGTGTTTTAAAGACCCTGGATTCTCTGGTGAAATTAAATGTATTCATCTTTTGTCTTACTGTACAGAGATGACTAAACTCAGATTCTCAAATCAATTAAAGTGATGAAATAATGACATGAGTTTGGCTGTTTTTAAATGACATGTGATTCACAGTACTTGGGGTGTGGTCACAGGTCAGGTTATCCACTACAGTTAGAGTCGTTTAGCCGTTTTGTTTTTTAAAGTGAATTACTTTCACTAATCCAGCAGAGAGACCTACAGGCCTCAACCCACAGAGCCTCAAGCCGTTGGCACAATTTGACGTCCTGCTCACTCTGCTGCACCAGCACACCTGTTTGATTTACGAAGATAAACTGGGATTATGTTTGTCCATTCACTGGATTCTACAAGGTAAGGTTGACAGACAAATGCTGCAGCAACTTCAAGAAAGCCCTTCAGGCAGCAACATACTTACAGCAACAAGGAACTTTAACTTCTGGTAGATTTTTCTAGCGCCCCTGTGGACATAATCTTGTCTTTGCAAATTCTGTGCAAAAGATCTTGATCTAGCTTGAGATTGCATTTTGTTAAGACAGGGGGGAAATAAAGAAGCAACCTCTTTAAGAAGCTGCCAATTCTTTCTTAGCAACTTCTCAACATATTAGGTATAGGGACATGCACAGTGAAATGCATAAATGCATTTCAAAATAATTGTTGCATTAGTGATATTTGTTACAACTACAATTACCTGTTGTTGAAACAATGGTGAATAAAATTAAAATAATGGTCCTCCTGAATAAAAGTTGTCTGGCTACAGGGTAAAAATTTTGACCACCTGTCAATCAAAAACATAATGACTTTTTTTTAATCTAATTTATAACTACATTGTATATAAATAACTCAAAATTTTACAGTGACTAAAAATAGCAACCATATTATAAATTATAGCAACCAATTGCTGATGCCTTCAATAACTAAAATCGACATAATGGATAAAAGATACCTGTCTAGGAAGAAAAGAGGAACAGTTCATGATTGGCTTTGAATCCTTGTGTGCAGTAAATCATTTGATATGATTTCCAGAGATTAGGAATAACTTTATAGTGTCACCAATTACTAATGGTGTTGTTTGCTTATGTATCTCATATAGATGCATCAGTATTAAATCGATTTCACAACCAGTTAAAATCTCTTTTTATAGTTGCTTTAACCACCATTAACAAAAGTCTCCACACTCCTGGCCTGCTGCTTGTATTTTCAGTAACATGGCTCATGATTTCACCTTCAAACCTAGTAACAAAACAGCTGCAAGTGAAGGCATAGCAAAGTGTATCCATATAGAAACATGATATCAACTGAAGTCATCACAAGGAAAAAGCTGATGCGGTGAAGCGGGAGGCGAGCACGGCCAGATGTGTTCAGACAGGTCGGCTCTCTCTTTGTCGACCTGCGTTTCTGGCTCTATTGTCCCCGGTTGTCAGGGTGTTGAATGGTGTCTATTGAAGAGGGCTCAGGTGTGACTCTGTGTGTGTGTTCTGGGGTTGTACACGCTATATTCAGGTACTTACTAGCATGTGTGTGTGTGTGTGTGTGTGTGTGTGTGTGAGTGGAGTTAAAGGGTATTGTACAAAGTCAGTAGGCCTGATCCTCCTCTGCGCTCCAGTGGGATTGAAGGTCGTTTCCTGTTTTTTAAGGTCCACTTAGAGAGAAATGGCTCCCCGGGGCAGACTAAGCTGTCATGGTGTCACACTCTGACAGGGAGAAGACTAAATCAGAATAATCTCTCCCTCATGCCCACACACACACACACACACACACACACACACACACACACACACACAAACAGCTGTACCTGCTAACCCAGTCATTAGT
>JAOWBC010001868.1:19844723-19855772 GCA_028566105.1 Hypoplectrus providencianus | reverse complement strand
TTTCTTTTTTGCATTTGTTGCATATAGTGATTTACATTAAATTGTACTCACCATTGCAATGTTCACATTCAACTAGTGGGTTATTTTTGACTTTTGTATTTGGATTCATTTTACATTCTGTGCTTGATTCTTTGCATTTTGAAAACACTTGTTTTTTTGGTTGCAGTTTTAAGCCTCTGGTGGTTTGTTTTGTGCTTGCCTTACCATTTGTGGAAGTGTAGTAAAATTTCTCGTTCACCCCAAATCTGGCCTCTGCTAACATCTCAACCAAACCTACCACAAAAACGTTAAGCAATCACGATCTGATGCCAGGCGGTAAGGGAAGTTACTGGAAGTCTGAACGCCAGCGTGTTCTCCCGCTGATCCAGGGAGGCAGAACGACGCCGGGCAGCTGCAGCTTCTCTAAACATGTTGGTAATTGTGTCAAGAATATGATGGGTCCTTTGATAAAGCAGATAGTTTGTGCGATAGCGGTGTAAGCTAACCTCTCTTGTATCTGTGAGTCACACTGTAAACCCTTTGGCTGGGTGGTCAGGGAACTCCCAGGGGGAGATATCAGATATTTGATAAATGGGGCAGAAATCCTACTTTGTGTCTGGTTATTTCATCTCATCACCTCCTCCTTGAAATTATAGTGCATGATTTAATAGTCTCTCCATCATATCCTTTTCCCCTATGTGTCTTTCTCTCTCAGTTGCCTGGTATTTGTGCTCCAAAAGGCTCCAATAATACTATTTTTTTGATTCAGTTTTCTTTGTTGGCTCACTGTCTCGCTTTGTTTCATGTATCGCTGCCAATCTGACTGCAGAACGAGATACCAGCATTAATGACTCCGGTAATGTTTCACACAGTTCCTGGTCAAAAATGTGCTGAGCAGCCTCATTTTTATTGAAGGGACCAAGTTATTGAGCACATAATGCTTAATGCCCGTGACAGGAGCTGGCAGAACATCTCCTGCATGCTGGAGATGTTGGTGGCTGACAACCCATCATCAGTGCTTTGCTATACATTCAGATTTGTGACCATATCATCTTAAATAAGCTTTATGAAAACAAAGTTATGAGCTTGGTATAATATTGAGGTAAATACTAACAGAGTCTCAGTAGGGTTGTATGGTTTTACAGCTCTTGGATCCGTTCCTTCAGAGAGTGCTGACATGAAGGCCTCTCTGGTGAGTTTATCCAGGCCTCGTCTAGAGTTTTACTGAGTATCTTTGGCATGATTGAAAGACAGAGGCTCTGATCTCAAATCGAGAAAGTCCTTTCATTTTGTGTGTCTGGATGGTCTTCTTTTGCCTCTGCTTTGTCTACAGACATGGCATCATGTAGTGACCTTTTTTGTAGACTGCTCGCTTGAAGCAACAAGTTTTGCATCACTGCTGCCACCATCTTTATTTTCGGCCTTCGCCTTCTTAGTTTTTATAAACCGGAGGAGACCATATTTGGGCTGGGGAGGGGCACAAAGATAAGTGCATCTTAAACAAAATATATGTTATTTACGTGAAAAAGTTAAAAGCTGACTCCTTGGAGTGTCTATTTAACTATCCAAATTCAGAACCAGACATTTTCAAATGACTCAAATAATCTTTAATTACATGAAAACAGTTTTAAAGCATTAAAGTTCATCATTCAAAGTTCAATCATTGTTTTGCTTCTGTCCTGATGACGGCACGCCCCAAATCATACCCTGCATTATTCTGTTATCTACTTCATTGGAAAGACTTGAAACTAGAGACTGAAACAATAATGTCGCCACAAGAAACCTGAGGAAATAAATGAGTGAGTGAGAAGTTTGCTCATTTAGATTGAGACATATAGGATGGGTGTTTATAGGCCACCCCTGCTGGACTGTTGAAAGATTGCAGGCTCATCTTAAAATCCAGCCCTCCTACTGGGCCATGAGCTCTTCAGGTTTCAAACAATGATGGCGACAGCTGCAACGCTGGGTTTGATGCTTCAGACTTGCAGTCCACATACCAGCGGGTGACATCATGTTGATGATGTCAGTAATTTTCAGTCTATGCATACAACTGAAATATGTTGGTTCCAGTTATTGTCTTTATTACAAATGTGACATCACTTAATCCACATGGCTTGGCAGTAAATGTATTTATCAGTGATTTTAACTAACTTAAGGACCTCTGGAGGTCATTAGATCTTTATTTGTTGTTTCATCACATGGAGCTCTTTTAGCCCCTTTGAGGCTTTTATTCTGATTAGTGGAATATAAATAAGCTTGATGGACTGTGAGATTCGTTACAGCCTCTTTTTGTAATCATGTCCTTTGAATCAAATATAGTAATACACTTAGATCAGTCACTAGGAAAAAAATGAGTTTGAGGAGACTGGACTTTTGATTTTCAGTCATAGTTTAGATGAAGACATCCTGCTCAGATCTGGCTCAAACGCTGGCCGTGTTGTGCTTGTCAGGCATTAGCAGATGGCTCTGAGCTGCTCAGGTCCAACTGCCATGTTGCTCTCATCTTTTGGGCTGTAACTGTGATACTTTGTCTCGATTTTTGCTTCGTCCTCCAGTCGTTGGATTTCCTTTCTAATCACACCAAACTCTTGACAGCATGCAAAATTATTAGGATGCCAAGAACACATTTGTTTGGACTGCTGATTTTATATTTTCATCCTCAGTAGAAAGAGCGATCATAATCTGAAACAGGATTGGTTCAGTTTTGGTCCAAATTACATAAACTCATGTCCTGCAGCAGCATCTGAAGCTGGGTCATGCTGCACCTGCAAACAATAAAAAGGGTTTATTCTGTAAATGCTGTCTTATATTTGGAAAAACAAGAAAATGTCTGCGGTGTTACTTAAAATATCAAAGAGGCCAATTGACCCGATGTGTTACTGGGTTGCCCTTTATATGTTTTTTCACTTTATTGTTATTTATTTGTTTAATTTGGATGTTTTCTGATTTTTAATTTACAGTAGATAATAAAGCGTGTTCTAATGTAGAGTTTGGGGAAGTTTTGGAGGCTTGTAGATCTCATCGTAACATGTTTGAGCAAATCTGACCTCCAGCCATTTGTTGTTCATCAGGAACATCAGTTTCTACACCTGGAACAATAACAACATCCAGAAAATAGATTATACTGATATAAATAATAAACATTTTGTACAGCATGTAATGACAAAATATAGAACAGAACCAGGGAAAACATGATAAAATCAGAAAAACAAATCAGATAAGTTTGTCTTTGTACTTCATATGAATGAGTGTGTAAGCAGGTGTGTGTGTGTGTGTGTGGGGGTGGGGGGGTGGATGTAAAGTGAATACATTCCCTTCCTATGTGGTCTGAATCAGTCAACACACAGAAAATTAGACACAACTGTCTGCATGGTGAGAATGTGTGTGTGTGTGTTTGTATATATTGGAAAACCTCCCTTTTTACATTCACAGAGATACAGCGTGTTGATAAAGCTTTGAAACTGAGCCACAAAATATGAAGCGGAAAAAAAAAGAAAATCAGCTGCGATGGAAACATCATTATTCATCCAGACATCAGTGCACATTAAATGTTTCTCTGGGAGAGCAGGGCAGAGGAGCCATCATTCTTTGAAACATTTCGCTGTACAAATGTTATGACAACCGTGTCATTTTTCACATATTTTTAATACCGCAAAAAGTCTTAAATATTCCGTCTTGGGAAAGATAATCTGTTGGTCTGAGTTCTTGACAAAGCGCCAACATTTACAACAGCTTTGACCTTTCTCTCTCTCTCTCCATCCTGCCTCTGCACCTTCAATGCGCAAACTCTTCTTTCTTCACCTCCGTGATACCTTTTCCTCTCTTCATTCATCCCACAACTGTTTCCTTCCGTCCAGACTGGTCTCCCCTCAAAAACAACAACAACATAGGGCCATTGTAGATGTTTTATGTTATGTTTTCGACTGTCGTCTGCCTCCGTCATGCTGAGGTATTGGTCTTAATGCTGATGTGGAGATTAATTGGTAGATGGGTTGAACAAACGGCAGACTTTCACTCAGTAGAAGAGGATTCTTGTCCCATGTGAAACACAAAGTAAACTATTTTAAACACAACTTACCTTCACTTATACTTTTTTGGATAACTGCCGTTGCTCATTTTCTGTGCATCACATGGTTTTACGTTAAGTTTCACCTCAGTTTTTCTACATAACAGTCATAAACACCTCACCCTCGGGACTACACATCTGGCATCTATGTACTTTTATTTATTTTTATAAAACCTGTCCAGGAAGTTTTTTTTTGCCCTATAGGTCAGCGATTGTGTCGCTTAAATTCACAGAAACGGCAGCCTTTTTATTTTTATTTTTCTTAATTTTTGCAACTGTACATGAATGAATATTGACGTGTGTGTGTGTTATTTTATAAATACTCTGGTGTACCGTGAGCTGATGTAACATTATGGGTGATATTGACTTACAGCCAATCAAGTCGTACAGGTTGAGTTTTGACTTTTGTTTTTCATTTTCACTTCTTCCAGTCTTCCAATTTCTCCCTCTTCTTCCTCCCTTTTTTTCCTTTTATTCTGAACTTATCTGTCCCCTGCTCCTCCTCTGAATGCTTGTGAAATTCTAATACTGCAATCACTTGTTTTTAACTGCAGGCCTCAGGCAGCTCAAATCATGAAGACCTAACAGAAAGGGCATGGAGGGACAAAAGGGGAAGGATGCATGGAGAAAATGTCATAGAAAATGACACAGAGAGAAAAATGAGGAGTTGAAACGTAGAGAAGAGAGAGGATAAGCAGAGGACAAGAAGATGAGGTTGAAATTGTAGAAAGACAGAGGGAGAAATGAGCGTTTCGTAGAGAAGACAGATGTGAGGATGATTTCTCCTGGGATAAAGGAGGAGAAATTGCCTGGATATGTTGAGAAAGGATGAGAGAAAAGACAGTAAATATGTCTTATTCAGAGCGACACGAGCTTCAGCAAACACAGAAAGAGATGATTGAGTGAAAAGACAAAAACGAGGAAAAAACCCTCCTTTTGATCCTGCCCAGGCTGCGCAACACTCCGGTAATCTGAGCGCTTGATTGAGAACGCTTTATGTGATTGGTGTAACGTTAGCCGCTGTGACCTCCCTAAGCACTTAACGAGGAAATGACCGCCACACTCTGGGTAATTTGTGCCAATTAACTGCCATGGCAACCACTGATGTAAGGATATCAGCTGTCCTTTAATCAGCCTGCAGGCATCAGGCATTATCTCAGGTAATCCTGAGAAACGTGAGAATTTATGTACACAAATTAACTCATGAAAATACAGTCACACACGTTCCCATAATGACCTCACTGAAGAATTGGAAAAAAAAGTAGTTTTTAGAAGTGCATGCTGGCATATTATTGAAGAAAGTCGTTTTCAGTTTTCCAGCACAACTGACCTCTGAATTTGGGGGAAACCTCTGGTTTATTACATCATGTATCTTATTTCTGAAATTTCCAATGTTATTTATTGTTATTGCAGGATTGTATTTGCCCAGAAGTAACTTCACAGTCAATGAACCGGTAATATTTTACTTCTCAACAAGCAGGGTCGGTTTAGTCTGGATTAAACTCTGCAGGCCAGGGACGCTTCCTCTGTGTTGGAAGATCCCCACCAATGACCTCTCCCAGGTGCTGACTGGACATTTTCTCTGTTTCGTGATTGGCTTGGATTGGTCGTCAGGTGGTTCATATCAGCCATGAAAAACAACCCCACCGGTCGTTTGTACAGGCTGCAAAATACGACCCATATTTATGTTTGATACTGTCCCATCTTGTTTTCATTTTCATAAAAAAAATAATCATGTTGTTAAAAATTGTCTTTCGTCTGTAAAAGACAACTTGCACACCATGACCTCTTTGCAGCACACAGATACTTTATTCAGAATAGTATTGCCTTTAGAAATATTGCTAATATGGTAGAAATGAGAATGTATGCTGTTGCAAAAAAACAAAATGCAAAGTCATTTTTTCAAAGTCATGTTGTGCATCATTAGTTATTCTAAGAATCCCTCATGAATATTTTTTTTTTAAATGTTGAGTGACTAACAAAACAGTCAGTACACCAAACTGTAAACTAATTTGCTATGTATTTGTCATTAAATAACCTTCATGAAGTACCTTCTTTTCATTAACAGATCACACCATCTCGGACATGGACAGCCTGTACAAACTTCTCTCTACTGTTTATTTTTCTGTGTGACCGCCGGTTTTCCTCACACCCAGAGGGAAATAGCTGGAAGGCATAAAATATGAACCGCTTTTCCATGCACAAATCACACGGCGACCGTTATTCAAAATGACAGTTAAAACCTCTTGGAGTGTGTTTCTGCTGTTATCAGGCGCTGTTACTGGCTCTCGTCCTTTCTTCTTACTTCTCAGAACACATTCACATGCCACAGGAAGCTACAGGGTTTATTGGAAACGTGGTTTTAATTCTGAGAAAAAAAAAATGTTACAAGTAGCACCTTTAATATACTTTATGAGAATCAACTTAACACCATTGTTGTTACACAGTAAAGCCTGCCCATGTGGTTTGTGGCTGGACGAACTGCGGCTTGAATCCCCGGACTGTGAAAAACTCTGGTTCAGGAAAGAATGAGTCACTTCTTTCAACACTTTGCTATTGAGATGAGCGAGGCAGGTAACCCCCAGCGGCCGCAGTGCAGTCCCGAGAAAAAGAGGGCTCGTGGTCGTGTGATGCCGAGCTTGGAAAGAGGTTGCCTGATCAGCAAGTATTCCCCAAATAAATAGAGGTTAAAAAAGTCAACAGGCCGATGTTTCCACCCAGGCACTGACTCATCTCTGCTGGGGTTGGTCGTCCTTGTCAGCTCGTCTGGTGTCTGGTGGCGTGCAGACGGGCCAGACGGATGACACTTCAGCATTTTTCGGCTGCTCTGCCCTCCTCTCCCTCCTCATCCTCTGCTGCTCGACTCTCCATGTGGTTTTCATTTTCTGCCCAGGCCGCAATGTTAAAAATCAGTACATGTTTGGAAATCACAAAAATCTGGTTTTTCATCTGTATATAGGCTGCTTTTTTGTTGTTTTTTTTTAATCCACTACTGACAGATATTCAACAGATAAAAAAGAGGGGGAAAAATCAGAGACCCCTAAGGTTTTTCCAGTCTGTTTTTATCTCTTCTGTGCTTCTGTCCATTGTTGCAGAGGGGAAGTGGTTTCTGCAGAGTGGGCCATGTTGGCTACAAACACCAGAGACAGACAGATAATTACACTGTCAGAGTGGGGAGAGACTATTCTGCAATAGGTCTGCGTGCATGCAGACACATCCACTCTAATCTGTTATTCGTTTTTTAAGTGATACAATTTGTCTCTGCTTTATTTTATCAGAAAGAACCCTTTTCACACTGAACATCAGTCTGGGCCAACAACATTTTTAAACCCCTTTAACCCGCTCTTGACTCCCGCCTTTGTAGTTTTTCAAACAGACATATTCTTTGGCCGAATCCCAAAAGTCTGGACTTCCCTGGGAGAGCTCCGGCTCTGAACCGCACTCTTGCTTAAACCGAAGCGAGCCGGGAGATGTCCCTTTGTAAGAACGGAGCGGCTCCAGGACGGCTCTCATGAGAATTTCTGCAGCTCTACATGAATTATGTGGCTTTTCAGCACGTGACAGTCAGTGTTGGACCACACGGGGCGGCACTGGGACTTTTAGAGGACAGTCGGGAAGAACATCCCGGATGTTTTATTGCATCTGTTGAGGAACTCTATGTTCACAGAGAATCCAGTGGTTACACATGTGGCGTGATGCACAGTGACCTTAAAGGATTATCTGATAAAATAGAGAGAACATTAAACTGGTCAGTAAATGCTTTTGAGCGTACTGTGTAAGTAGCTGTACATTATGCATCAGAAAAACAGTCTTTTGTATTTCTCCAGGGACTCTGGGTGTAAAAAGATATTCATTCACTGAAGCTGTTTCCTTTTGACGATTGTGCTGAAATGCCTTTATAGCTGCGAGCTGTAGCAGTGGGAATGTTCACTGGCTCACACATGAATGCGCTTTGAGCTCTACAAACATCTTTCAAACTCTACAAATGTTACGCAGAAAAAACAGACAAGTGTTCATTGTCTTAGTTAAAAAGTTATTGTTATCAATTTTTTTCTTTTAACTTGAACCAATTAACATCATAGTGCATTGGATATGAGTTATGTAATTCTTAAATCTTAAATCTGCCTCCATGTAAAGACAGAAATGACATACTATTATGTTTATAAGATAAATAACATAAGGCTTATTAGTTTGTTTAATAAAAAGACTAAGGTATTGACCTTAAAAACATCAGCTTTGACATTGAAAGCCCTTGAAAAAAGCTTGAATTTGACCACTTACAAAGTATATGAACCCTGAATAAAATAGTTTACAGTTTACTTGAGCTACAAAACAACTTCCCATGAGACTGCCAGACCAAAATGCTGCTTCTTGCAAAGCTAAGTGGAAAAAAAAGTCAGTGCATCTGCCACGTTCCACTAAGCTCAATGAAAACAGGGCCAGAAGTTTCCTCTAATCCTGCTGATAAACAGACAAAAATCAAGCTGCAAACATAACCTACTTGGCAGAGGTAATAATCTTTTTAATCATCAGTGTTGGCAAGAGTGACTCAGCAACACAGAAGGCAATAAAAAATAATATTTTTCAGGGAGTATATTGAAGCGAATAAAAACTTCTCTGGGTTATTTTGCTGACACGTTTTATGTCATGTTTCCATTTTCTGTGCTCATTTCAGCTACAGTGAAAGAATTGTTCATTGGAATTTCCTCAATCATAATAAGGAGCATGTCAAATAAAAAAAAAGTAACAAACCTATGAATAGGAAAGTCCTGGTTTCTGACATCATTCCTTGAGGCTGAAATATGTCCTGGGCACCACGAGAATGCTTTGGTGTAGGTCCCTGAATAACAGCGGCGGTGTTATTATTGTTATCCTGGCTAACGGGGTCAGTGACTTGTCTTGCTCAGGTCGTGGAATGAAAAATGTTGAAAGACCCGATCTAAGCCATCATTTGTGTATCTAACGCTCAGAAATGCAATTTTTCTGCCAAGCGGCACTCGGTCACAAAGGTTTAACCAGCCGGCTCTAAACAATGGTCTCCTGTCAGCCTGATCAAACACTGGTAGAAAAACACAGAGTGGGTGCTTTTAGTCCTTACAGCCAGGCTCAGACCATGCACACACACACACACATACACACACAATTATGCAACCATAAAGACACACAATACATTACTCCATATGCATCACAACATATGCGTGCATGTTTTTAATTCATGACACAGCAGGCATGCACACTCCCATGCATGGATGCACACATGCACCCCAGCGGCCCCGCTCGCTGTTTCCCCTCTAATCCTGGTTTCACTGGAGTAGAAATGACTTCACAGGTTCGCCCGACCTCTGATCGAGGCTCTGTGGGTTGTTTGGGGAGCTTTAGACCAGCCCAGAGCACATAGTTCACATTAGGGTGAGGAAAATCTGGGTCAGAGGACAAACAAAAAGCAGTGAATTCCAGACCTGACCACGGGTTTCTGACTGAAAAGATCATATAAGACATTGTGTGGATCCAAAGCAGGCATGGTTTCACTCTTTCATGTCCTTTCACTTTTCCCCCCACATGCTCTCTCACTCAAACTGCCAACCCTGCACTGAGCTACAGAAAAAGAACTAATACCACATTTTAAAATGACTCCAAAGAAAGTACAAGTCCTGCATGCACTCGTCAACTTACTTCAGTTAAAGTACAAAAGTACCAGCATCAAAATTACTTAAAGTAACTACACGTACTCATTGTGCACAATGGAAACAGTCAGATTGAATTTATATATTCAAAATATTTTTTAGGGTTAATATTATGAATGCATTCATGTAAGCACTTGTCAAGATAGCGATGCTTTTAGCTGCTTAATATATTATGTGATTTCATTAATATAAATAATACATTTTTAATTCATGTTAAATCTTCACCTGAAAAGTAACTAAAGCTCTCAGCTAAATGTTAAAATATGATATTTGCCTCTAAAATGCAGTAAAGTGGAACAAAAGTACAGTATCTAAAGAGTTGTTCTTGAATAAATCTTCTGGTGCAGAAGGACATTAAAATAAAATGCTTCACAGACTCGACAAAAAGATGTTTTCTGCTGTTTATTCGCTGCCCTGCATCGCTCTGAGCAGAAAGAATATTTTTGTTAACTTATGAAAGGGTCTGACTAATTTAATAAAGGCTAATGTCTAACCAAAGCAGGACTGAAATTAGATATTTTTTGGGGCACAGAAAGCGAACATCGTGTACGGTACAAGGACAAGCAGCAAGACTTTTGAGGTTAAAATGGGAAAAACTGCAAACTAACTTAGTGGGCTTTGTTGTTACCAAGAAATCTACACAAAAACACTGCAAAGTAGCATGCACTTTCACATGTGTGGTCTGTAGGATAAATGATAGGCCAACACGACGCTGGATTTATGTATCATATATTATTTGTCAGGTTAGCATAGTTTAGCAAATTGAAGGGATTTACTTGTTAGTGAGCTGCGTTCTGGCTCCAGCTGGCGTCTCTCTCACTCACCGCTCCGTCCCGCTGGTTGTTGAGGAGAAAGTGAGCATTGAAGCTTTGATACTGAGTGACACAGTGATCCCGGTTCCTCAGTGTCTGCCAGCAGCCGGAGCAGCAAACTGTGACCCTCTAATTCATGGTAACATAAACTCTCACACTCTGTGAAAATGCTTGTGCAATAAATTGCAAGATATCCACCGCTGTGGTTAATAAGCAGGGAGCGGCTGAAGTGCGAGGAGTTAAATATGATTTGAAATGTAGCGATCGATCATATTAGACGGCGGCGTTCTTCTGCGCAGACACAACTGTTTCAGCTTTTAAAAGTGATCAGATTTCTGACTCGTTGGACGTCTCGTTTGGCCCTGCTGGACTAAAAATATGCGTTTCCTGTGTTGTAAAGTTGAATTTGTAGATAATGAACACAGTCTGGCTCAAATAGATGTCTGCTGTGACCAGTAGCTCATGGTGTGTAATTTTAACACTTCAGATGGATGTTGCAGTTTAAATG
>JAOWBC010001868.1:19832799-19844623 GCA_028566105.1 Hypoplectrus providencianus | reverse complement strand
CATATATTCTTATGATTATACAGTATTATATATGTCAAGCAATAATCTGAATGATTACCAAGAAAAGAAGATAAAGTAGAAACATTATAAATTGCTAAATAAACATTCATACTGCTCAGAATTGTTTAATTACTGACTGTTTAAAAAGATTGCATTACATATACTGTAAGAAAAGTTTCCATTGCAGTATATACAGCAATACCGACATGCCTTTGTTTTGGTTGCACCATGGACTCCTGCATGGCATCCAGACATGAAACACTGACTGTGGCCTCACTTGAAGATGCCCGTCCCAGCCCTCTGTCCTCAGATATCAGACAAACACCTCGCAGTGCATTATTATCCGTGGTTCTTGGCCTAACCCGTCTGCTATGCACGGCTCTGGCGAGGCTTATCTCGTGTATTTATCGAGTGCTGATCCGCTGTAGCTCTGCCTGGAAGCTGTAGCCCGGTCAGGAATTCAGAGTTGTGACAAGGTTTACGTTGGCCGAACCGCCTGAAACTGGAGCTGAGCGCTGCAATGCAGTCAAATAAATCATCTAAAGAGAGATGGCACAGAGAAAGACAAACAAACAGCTTTTTACAAAACAGCGTTTCCAGCAATGGTTTTTCTGGCACGAGGCAGCGAGAGGCAGAGTGAAAGAGAAGTGCGGAGGAAGGTACGGACACAAAGAGTACCTGACATGTATTAAGTTATTAAGTGAATTTATAGTAAAGACTTCAGTTGAAGATTGCGTTCCTCGGTGTCATTATGTGGTCAGCGGTTTCATTCATACCCCCAAGCTGTGGAGCACCAGTCAGACAGCCAATCTTCCACTGTGTTTAAACAATGGCTGATTTTCTAAGAATCGTCAGCTGAATGTGGTCCAGGGAAAGACAGAGAGAGACAAGCTCTCAGACAGAGGAAAAGAGTAATGACGAGAAGGATAAACACAAGATAAAAGATGGGAAAGATGCTGATGTGGAACTTCAGATTATTTTTGTGCATCAGAAGGAAAGAGACGGAGGGGGAAAAGGAGGAAGAGGAGTGAGGAGAGACTGAAGGAGAGGAGAAGGAGAGGACTGTGGATGACACAGCAGAACCCAAGAGGCTGTTGCAACAACACCCGGTCTGATTGGAGCAAATGACTCCTCTCTTTCCCAATCACTTTCAGCTTGAGTGAATCTGTTCCCCCTGGACATCTGCCGCCAGAGGCTCAGAGCAGAGTTTAGAAATGCTCCCCCTCTCCCCGACAGTTATTGACGTCTATAACTCCTGATTATTTCAGTGAAGCTGCTGAATGGCAAATAACAAGTGGAGCCTGTGTTTGCTGAGCAGAGGTAACGGCTGTATATACAGCACGCCGACCGTGTCCTCTACATAGGACATTTGCATACTGCTAATTTGCTTTGCCAAACACGTTTTAGAAGGAATGTAATTGCTGCAACCTTTTTTTTCCTATTCAACAAGTGTGACATGATTGCACAGAGCTGAAATCACAAGGAGGAGTTCAACTGATGAAAGGGTTTACACATTTCAGCACTCCAGCAACCTGATTTTGCTTTGTTCCTCCCATGTGTCGTTAGATTTGGATTGCTGAATGATTTAGTCACAGTTTGGGTTTGGGTTTAATCATAAAACAGTGCTTTGAGCAGCTTGAAGAGAACCATAAAAACAGGCTTTAGTAGGAGGGAATATTGGTTTGGAGAGAAAATATGTTGACAGTGAACACTGCAGATATTTTCCAAAATGAAATTTTTTTTTTAATGTGAACATGAATGTTTTTCCATGTCATGCTGATTAAATACAGCACACTTTCAAACGAGATTTGATGCAGTTTAGTTGCTTAATATTTGAGACTGACTGACTTTTGTGTGCAGATGTGGCATGTGGATTTGTTTTAAATCTTTGTGAATATCTAATGGTCATACTTAAATGCAATATGGCACTTTATAGTGATAACAAGGTAAATTTTTAGCCTTGTATTAAAAAGAATAGATTGTTTTTCATTTAAATATCTGGAGGAGATAAGAAATAGATGGTAAAATCATATTTGAGTTGTGTTTTATGAGTTTATTTGACAGATATCGTATGGATATCAAATGAATCGACCTGGATGAAACCTGCATTTACACCCCTGATTAAAAGTACCGGTACCACGATGGTTTTTTACACCTAATTCATTGCCCTTGTTTACAAACTGTTGGTGAATGAAAAAATCAACTTGCAGATATTTGCTATTTGCGATAGCGAGCCCTTTAAAAAGAGAGACTGACTGCTGCAAATGAAGCATTAGTGAGAAACAGAAAAACAGAGTATAATGTGGCAATAAAACACTTTTTCTCGCATTGAGATGTTAGAGTTTGGCAGCTGAATGGCTCTGAAATCTTTTTGTTGGAGTCCTGTTGAGTGTTTTCAAAAATCCCCTATTATCATTTGTCAAGATGCAAAATTTGCCATTCAGTGTCAGTTCATCCTGAGCAGTTTCATTCATGCCTCGAGGCTGCAGAGCCGCGTCCAGTTGTTCCTCCTCAGTGTTTAAACAAAGCTGGATTTTTTTTCTTCTTTTAGGAAACGTCCGCTGATGAGGGTCCAGAGAGACGCAGATAGATGACCGGACTTTTCCCCAAACTTGGTTCACTCCACACCCAATTTGGAAGCTCGTGCACTGATATAATCCAGACACCGCGTGCACTGACCCATTCTAAATAAAGCTAGAGCCGGAAAAAGTGATGTGGTCACATAATGAAATAAATCCAGCCAAACGAAACAGTGAACAGGTGTTCTCAGGTCGCGAGTGCATACGCAGAGATATGAAGTTTCTGTCTGGAAATTGAAAGCTTGTTTTCTAATTCACAAAATATCCGATACTGGCTTCTCTGAATTAAAAATGTGGGTTTAAGATTGAATGCGTGTTTCCTCTGAGCTGGTAATCTACTGTTACAGATTCATGAAACTGTGGGACTGAACGTGTGTGTTTGTGTGTGTGTGTGTGTGTGTGTGTGTATCCTGGTTGATTTTAATGTATGAGTGTTATGATTGACACTAATTTTACAATTACAGATTTGCTCATATTACACTTCCTCTCTGTTTTGTTCCTGCCCTCCTCATTAATCTCTCCTTCACCTTAAACGACTTCTTTCTCCTCGTTCTCTTCTTCTGTTCTTTCTCTCCTTGATTTTGGATATTGTTTTTGATGTTTTTTTCTGGAGGTATTTCCTTTCTGACAACTCTGTGCATTGTCTTGCTGCGGCTTCTGGACTGAAGAACAATTTTCTTTGAATAATGTTGTGCGGCAGGCTTTGGGTTACCTTTCCTCTTGTTTGCTGTCTGAGGCGTTACTCAGTCAACAGCATGTAAACACAGCGTATCGGGCTGTCGGATGTACCGCTTTTGTCTTTAAAATCAAATCAAAAATACTTAATTAATGCCAAAGGGGATATTAATAAAGTAAAATGACATTTGGTGCAGCCCTGGTATAATGCATGGGATAACTTTTTTCTTTTAAGGAAGTGCCAGAGTCGTTCATTTCAATCTTTGTGGATATATATTACAGTTTTTATCAGATAGAAAGATAAGTAGCAGAAAATAAGAAATGTTTAACTTCCTGTCATAAATAACAGTTCTTACACTAGTTACTACTGGGTTAATCTGTAAATGTGTGTGTCCATTCATGTTTTTATTGCTACCAGACCACAATGGACACAATCCAAAGCAGCTCAGAAAAATAGCCTTAAACTCTGTACATTCTACTCAATTAAACATCATTACATGTGTGTAACCAATAAAAGTTAATAGAAAGTGTGATTAAGTCGGTGTGCAGCAGCACGCTGACTGTGGTTGGAGTCCGACTGAGCTCCCACTGCAGTAAACGCCAGTCAAGGTCACGGCGTGCAGGAGGAATCTGGCTGAAGAGTCAGAGCGACACCCGAAACCTGCTTTTATTTGAAATCGCTGATCTTTATTTTAGGAAACTGATTGATAGTCAGTTAATCAGACGGATGAGCCTTTTCTGGATCCGAGGCTGCTAATGGTCATTTTTCTTCTCTTTCCTTCCTCCAAACCTCCTCACCAAGTCTCACATTGTTTCTGTATTTCTGTGGCGGAATGTAACTGATTACATATACTCAAATTTTACTTATACTTTTACGTTACTTGAGTATTTCTATTTTAATTTACTTTATAGGTATTCTCCACAAATTTATATTTCTTCTTCCTTCCTTCCACTACATTTAGCTGATGGTTTTAGTTACTTTTCAGGTCAAGATTTAACATAAAAACATTCTACATTTTAAATAATTCCATTGTTTATAAATTTAATCAGTTTTGGAATGTAACTAAGTACATTTACTCAAGTACTGTACCAAAGAGTAATTTATAGGTAGCTGTAATTTACTGAGTGTTTTTAATTTCATATAACTTTAAAACTCTACTAAACTCTACTACTTTAAGGCTATTATACTTTTTACTCCACTACATTTACCTTCCAGCTTAAGTTATTTTGCTGGTAGCAATTTAACATAAGAAGATGATAAATTTAAAGTAATTAGACTTTTTTTCTTTTAAATTATACCTTGAAACGGTATATTAAGTATTTAATATCAACCCCATCTTTACAAAATTAAAATGCTGCTTGCATCAATAAAAATAATGCAGTAATATATATAGAATATATTTAACATTATATTTGAAAAGTCTAAGTGGGTTCATTCTGCATTAAGGGTGCTTTACTTTTGTACTTCTTCTCCAGTCACTTTTGAATGCAGGACTTTACTTATGTAAAGTATCTTAGTACTTTTCTACCTCTATCACCTCTATGTAAAGGCACAAAATTCAACGTTTTTCTTGCCACATCAACAATAAGAAGCCTAAATGTTTCTGTGCTTCCTCAGGTTTAAATAACTGTAAGTAAAGCAAAGTTCAAGTAGGTGAAGCAAAAAAAAAAAAAAATCTACTTTATTCCACAAGTGTTGCATTAAATTCAGTGAGTAAGCCGGGTGGAAATGAGGCTTACAAGAGCTTTAGCCTCTGCTGTCACAGGAGACGGCCGTGGAGCCAGAGTGCATTTAGTGTTTCTCCCTCTTTTCTTTTTTTAAGCTTTCTTTTCACGCCATTTCTCCTCCTAACTCGAACCATTCCACCTTGGCTGCCGGCTACCAGAGAACAGAGGTCGTTAATTGTGCTCTAGACTCACATGGACTGATGGAGGACCGCTGCACACACACACACACACACACACACAAACACACGCACAGAAAAGTGCGCACACACCCACACACTGCAGAATGATAGTAATTGAAATCCTAAGTGTTGGGTATCCAGGAGTGAAAGCAGGAAGAAAGTCTTAAAACTCTGCTCTCCTGAGCATCCTAAAACACTTTTATTGACTTTTATTGTGTGTTTGTCTTTGTGTGTGTGTGTGTGTGTGTGCATGTTCACATTAAACATGGATATGTAGTTTTTTTTATTTTTTCCTGTACAATGTGTTCTGGCATTGTTGCGTGCCTATGACACCATTGGGTTGTAAAATATGTACCAGAAGGGCTCAGTATTGTTTGAGGGCTAAAGAGAATGTTTCCCTGAGGACCATGGGATTGACGGAGGAGGCTGGCAGAGCGGCGAAATTACAGAGAACACTACGCAGACCTCATCTCAGGGTGTAAAATCACTCTGAAAACAAATGATGTAGCAACATTTTACATTTTATGAACCCACAAGCTCATGGCTGCAGCCTTTAGGAAGTGGCCTCCAGTTCATTCATTGGATATGAAGAATGTTTTTTTCCTGCAGGCGGCCGTCTTTTTCCACGAGGAGAAAAATAAAAACGGCATTTAGGGATTTTCGAGCCGCACTCTCATCATATCCACACTAAATATCCACACATACTCACGCAGTACTTTCACAGATTTGCAGCATCACATTCACAAACCCAGCAGGCTCACACTCTGCAGCTCCACCAATCACAGCGCCGAGGTTTTAGCTCTCACAGGGGAGCCGGCCAATTAGAGAGACCGGTAATGCGGCCCATATGAGCAGGGGCTTCTGGGTAGTCCCAGCAGGTGTCGCTTTGATTATGATCTGACACTCTTGTCGGCTGCTAACTAGAAGCACGCCTGACACAAAGAGGGCAAAAGCAATCTCTTGATGTGATGCATTCAGAGATATTGTCTTTTTAATCACATCGGATCATAAAAACATTCGATTCTGGGACCACACAAGGATTATTAAACAACTTCCAACTGTTGTGCATCAAGATTTCAACACTTGTTGTTCTTCCTGGAGCCAGACTAAACTGGAGGCTGATGTGGAATCTTCTTTTGACTTGAATGAAAAAAGGCACTCTGAGAGCTACTTTCTCAAATATTAAACTTTATTTATTTATTACAATACCATATATAACTACAACACGTTCTCTAGACCACAGTTCTCTTTCTCAATTTCTAATTCCTGGCAAATTGAGATAATTTGCTGCTCGAGTCCTCCTTCTGTGTCCCGCCTCCCTTGCGCCTCTTTTAATCGCCCCCTTGTGGGTTATTTGTCTTATTGCATTAGTAAAATCCACTTGAGTCTCTTTATTAGATCCCCACATCAGATCGAGGAAATTCCACGTGATCGAGCAAATTCTTAATGATCGTTAATCGAGCTTTAATTTATTCCCATCCCTAGCGTCGGCTACACTGAAGCTGGTTTTAGCAGACAAAGGGTTAAAGTGTCTTTTCTTCCACCCCACTGTCAATGTGCCACTAAAGATCTGATCAAGAAGACATCTAACTCGTCTCATGATGTTTTATGTTCATCTCCCGTGGCTGCATTTAATTAAATGTGCCGCCACATCGCTCCCTCCTGCGCCGTGTCTCCCTGTTTACATTTTGTGTCCTACATGGTGTCTGTAAACATTGCTCGCTCTGTTTTGCATGGAGGAGAAAACAAATGTCTGCTATCACTTCCATGCAGCCGCAGTGATAACACGCATTGCTCTGGAGTTTATTTGCAAGAATATGAATTGTGTTTTTATGTTGTTTTTCTCCCCTCACATGGGTTTCTACATTACATGCGCTTTCCATTATACACAAAGCAAAATAATATGTTCCTACCCGGTGGTTTGTGCCACACATGAGACAAGGACATAATGACTTTTTGTTTAGATTCAGTTTTTCCATCTTTTCCCACACTATTCCAAGACTGCAATAAACACTTTTAACTCATATGTCCTTATCTTTAGGCTTCAGTTTAGTTCAATATATTTTCCCATAACATGGGAACATTGCCATTAAAATGAGAAATGCTTTGCTGTTTGAAATGTTTCTCCTGACCTTCTCACGGAAGAAATCAAGAAACATTTGTTTGTCTGGCCATGTTTTCAGAGTGTAAAATGCTAATCAAGTCAGCATAATAATACACCCGCATGGCTTCAAAGAAAACATGATCATTTGGTTTCCTGCCAGAGGATGATATTGTAGGTATGAGTTTGTCTTGGCATATAAATTGGAAACGAGGGAACCAACATCTGTAAAGCTACATAATAACATTTTAAACCGGCACTGTTTGTTTAATCTGTACAAAACCAGAATTGTAAAAAGTTAGAAGGCTATGGTTGTATGGTGGATTACGTGCAGGTCTATTTCTTGCCCATATGCAATGATTTGCTGGAGTCTTAACTGGTTGTGCTGGAAGTGAAACCACACTTTTTTTTTTTTTTTGCTATGTCGCATGATGAAGTTAAGCCCACTTACTATATCATGAAAAAAAAAAACAAGCTCCACATCTATGGTAACCAATCCACATAATATCAGTCATTTTTATCTCACTGAGTTATATGTAAGCAGTATTTTACACGCATAAACACAAGTACTTTCCTTGTGTTTCTCTGATTTATGTTTGGACATGGAAACGCCATCTCTTACACTCACAGTAAAGATGTTATCCTGCGGCTGCACCTGACAGCACTGAAAAAATTATAACCTGCAGCTTTGAACAGTGTATTATTATTATTATTTTTTTTTAGACCAGAAAAATAATGCCAAATTTGTATGAACATGTTTTATACACGGAGAAAGGCATAAAATTATATTCCATGACCTTTTCTTTGGCCTTTATCAGTGGCTATAAAGCTTGTGTAACTAAAACATGATTCTCTAGATCTTTATGAATAAAACTCACATGTATGTGAGCATGAGCATCAAATTATCACTACGATACTTGGCGACTTTGTGCTGTTTTTACCAAAAAGAAAGATAAACAAACTGCAGTTACATTTCCCTCATGCAGCCCTTTAAGATCCACTATAGACAACTCCCCAGTATGTTAAAAATGCCCTTATCTCTAACCAAGGCCATATGATGCCACAGGGGGAGGTAAATTTCGACTGCCTGGTGGTTTCATCTGAGGGAAGTTTGTTAAAGTCATCTATCCATGACATGACAGTCAGACCTCTAGCTGTGGTCGAAATCAAACACCCCCATCTTATCTGCACTTAAAGACCCCCTCCCCGAACCTTTTTGCTTTGATCCTGTTTGATGTAAAGGGGGAAGCAGGGGGACTGAGAGGATGAGGGGACGTTCAGCTGAATGCGATAGCAGGAGTGAAATAAGGCAGATTGAAAGGCTGCACGGTTATTTATTGTCAGTCTAAACTGTGTGTACATCTGTAACACCTTGGTGGAAGCTTGAGACGGCAGACGGTCCCCTCTGTTGGATATTAGCAGCTTTTATTCCCGTGTTTCCACAGATCCAGAGACACTTGAGGAGCACAGTGAACCTGATACCGGCCACTCATTAGAAATCACTCTGTATTTGACCAGCAGTTAAATCCCTGCAGTGTAAAGGTTAATATCTGAGGATCAGTTTGAACAGCTCGGCATTTTTGGGATTTTTTTTCTGTTACTTCATGCACCACAGATTATTAAATCCGCCTAATGGTGCAGCTGTTGCACTCTAAAAAAATGCTTACTTTATTTTCTTCAACACAGTTAAATCAGACACACTTTTTGCTGTTCCAGGTTCATTTGGTTTTGTTGGATTATTTCTGTGCCACAGAAATGATCCAGAATGAGTAAATACACAAATAAACTGTTAACTAGCACCATAACTTAAAATACAAAGTTGACTTTTGGTTTCATCGTCTCCTTGGTCAAAGTCCTGTTTTTTTTTTTTTTTTTTTTTTTAAACCTATCAACTGATCCATCCATGGACCCTAAAGTTCTCCTTTTGGGGTCTTTCTTGCTCTTTATATCACATCTCCTGACTTCTCTCATTTCTCCTGTCTGAACTATTGCTGCCACTAGACGTCACCACCTCACAACAAATATAAGTCGTAATAACCTGAGCCTCCTGGCTTACGATAACCTGAGTTATTTATATATATATATATGTATTACAGTGCTTTTTCCCTCATAGGAATAACTATGAACAACTCATGAAAACAGCCTGCACAGGGCCACAGAAACACATGATCAAAGAGTAATGCTTCTGTTGGTGAACAATCTGAACTTGATGAGTAAATTTTTGGTGGAGTGACCTTTTAAAATAACTTCTGGAATGCTTGGAATATCATAAATTGACGATCTTATAGTTTAACAGTTTCCAGGGGGAGTAGGAGGTCTACAAATTTTAAATTAAGTAGCACAGGGAAAATCTACAGTACATAGCAGTTAGTACTCTCTGATTTAGCTAAGTGGTAGGTGAAATAATACAGAAATGAAACTATTCTTCATTTTTATTGGGGAACCGCAGGGTTTCCATTGAGGACCTCTGATGGGTCCCCAGCCTCCAATCTGACAGTCACCACGGCAGAAGGATGAAACACATCCACCAGATGTGGCAGGAACACACTCCACCGGCAGTTTAATCCACACAGACGAGTCTATCAGCCATAAAAGGGTCAGTCCTTTGTGTAAGGTTATCAACACATTGAGCAGGACCGGCGGTTTAGTTCTACCAGGACCCTGCATTAGACTGTAACTGAATCCAGGTGGAGTTTCAGCGCACAGACACATGTGACAGCAAGATAAACACACGTTTAAATACTGAAATGAGGAGCTACACACACAGGCCGCAGAGGGTGAGGTGGCATTTTAAGCACACCTACCTTTGCTTTCACCCCACATCTGAAAGTAATTCAGGGTCTGTGTGTGTGTGTGTGTGTGTGTGTGTGTGCGGTGGGAGGCCTGCCGGATTCCAGTGCGACCCCCCTCGCCAGGATGGCGGAGGAAAAGGGGAAGGAATGGAGGGCGGGTGGTGCTGGTGGTGGAGGGCAGAGGTAGGTAAGCGTTTTGGGAAACGTAGAGAGAACAGCAATTAAAATCCCCTTTTCTCCGTCCTTTTGATGGAATTCCCGGTGGAGTCGAGTCAAAGCGGGATTAATCACCAGCCCTCATCCCCCTGAAACCTACATCCCTCACTCCCTCCTTTCTCCTTCTTCCCTCTCTTTCTTCCTTTCTTTCTTTCTTTACAAGTGTGTGTCATTTCCTCATTAATATCCTGGGAAAGGAAATCGAGGGCCCGGGCAAGGCAATGTAAACCTTTTTTCTCTTCTCCCTTCTCTGCTATGAGCTTAAATAATTCTAACAAATGTTTAGTTCTCTCTCTGCTCGCTTCAGTAAACTAATCTAAAGATTATCACTCGATCTGACCTTAATAGACTTTCGTAGCAAAGTTTACAGTGCCGACTTAAACTTGACAGTGATTTGTGTGTGTGAGGGTGTGTGTGTGTGTGATAATGACTTGTGTGCCTGCACATGTGCAGGGGCCAGCTCCTCTGACTCTTTCCTTGTAGCCGAATGGCCTTGTTATCAATGTAAGCCATGCATTGTATTACAACCCGTAATTTAGTTTACATTGTGCTTGGGAAAGCGGTAAATTACACGGGTCTCTGCTCAAAATGAATAGCCGACCACTCCGCAGTTGAGACAAATGTCTTTGCTTTTGCTACTCGAGGCAGAATTTTTTGCTAACACTGCTCTGAAACATATAATTTTGTCCCAAACTCCGGGCTTTTAAAAGCAAAGTACAGTGAAATCTAATAAGCCACTCTCAAAAGGGCTTTTCTCCTGCTCTGTCAAATGAATGCTCGTTATTTAGCTTTTCCCACTCACTCTTGGATAACAGCTCTCAGCACTCATTCCTCTCCATCTGTCTTTCACTCTCTGCCTCTAAAGCAAACATCCCAACAACCCTCAGGAAAGCAGCGTTTGGATGTGCAGGCATTTCATCACATCAATTAATTGAGTCTGTGACTCACAGACTTCTATTGATGTTTAATAGTATCAGTCATCTAGTTTTGGCACGAGAAGAAGAAACTGTTAGTACGCAGCTTTAGTTTCTTAATAACTTACACATTGAGAAACAACATTTTGATTCCGGGAACACAAAGGAGTGTTTACACATTTTTAGATGTTCTAAATTTGTTTAACTCCTGAGATTTTCATCATTAATAAAGCTGCATCACAATCAATTCTGTTTGTGTAGCCAGCAGAGATTTACATAGATGTGAGACTCTGCCAGTAGCCTGAATGATTTGGGGATTAAACTCATGATCTTCTGGGAAGTGAGATTCAAAGATCAGAACTTCATCACCACCCAATAAAAGCAAGCCCTTCCTTCCTGTGACCTCTTGTTAAAAGAGGTAAAATCCAAGTGTGTGACTGTGTGTCTCCCCTCTCTCGTGTTAATTTGACAGACTGTTAAAGGGACGTGGAAACATTTTAATCCAGCTTTTAAATCAACAAAGAGAGACTGATGTAAAACCCACGACAATACTTAATCAGTATAGAAACAGAGAAACAGAGAAAGGTTACAGGTAATGGAGAGAGGTTACCCATGATCTCTACACTAGTGATGATGGGGA
>JAOWBC010001868.1:19797117-19807488 GCA_028566105.1 Hypoplectrus providencianus | reverse complement strand
TGTGTGTGTGTGTGTGTGTGTGTGTGTGTGTGATCTTTGAATACTTTAACCTGTGCATCAGACTGAACAGCTAATTTGTGCTGACACAGTTCCTGCCCCCTAAATATAAAATTTTCTGATTGGATCGAGAACTATCTGTAATCACAGGAGTAATGTGGTGTTCGCTTCAGTTTTGGCCCGAGCATTCGCCAGAAGTCACTGCAAATAATATTGCGTTGTTACACAACTAAGAAGTCTGTAGAGTCAAAGATGCATTCCCATGGATCTCTGCTGGCCACGCTCTGCTGGTACTTTGCCAGTTTTGTGGAAACCAAGGAGCTAATTAGTGATGTATTTTGTTTGTGCAGTATTTCTGTATATGCAGGCCACTCTGAAGGGTGCTTAAGTCAGCACACATGCTTTGGTTATTTAAATAAAAGCCATCGTTCAGTGAAGACTGTTCTTTACTGTTATCGTGGGTATGATGGTGATGTAATACATCTGAGGAGCAGCCGAGTGTTATTACTATAGCAGACAAGTCTAAACTGAGAAGCAAAAACCACAATGAGCTTGCTGTTCTCAAACAGCCTCTTAATGTCACGCCTATCATCTGTGGCCATCTCGTGGTAACCATTTTGTGCCCTTCCAACTATGTTAGATTCACTTTCGGTACGCCAAATGGCACAAGTGAGGGTAACCAATATTTAGTCTGCAGTTGTAGGTCAGTGGGTGATATTCTCTTCCCCAAGTTTCTCCAGCATGCGGGCACTTGACCTTTCTATATAATGACTTTCAGTCCGCCAGGGAGGAAGCCAGCTGGCACTGACTGTGGGCACTGCCCTTCTGGGAAACACAGCAAGCTGGCAGTATTAAAACAGACACCCATACACTGTATTCACAAGTATGTTACACATATACCATACACACACACATTCTGGCATAAGCACAGGCTAATATATGCAGACAAATGAAAGCAAACTTTGCATCAATACACACATAACTTTGCTGCACTTGTGAGGACCCTCAGTGACATAATGCATTCCTAGACCCTCTCCAGAACATTTACCATCACCACCATGCCAAACCTCAATCCAAGCAAACTCTTAACTTAAAAGAAAAGTACAGCTCGTTACAATTTCAGTCTTATTTTATTTATGTATTGCAGTTTGGCTTTTATTTCCATTGTACTCTTTTCATTTTCATTCTGAGATGAGGGAGCATTACTATCAGGAAGTCAGATGATCAGACAGGTTGTAAACACGGTTGGGAGGTTATTGTATACATGCATGCACAAGGTGTGCCCGCCTGTGTGAAAAAATGTGAAAGCAGTCATTTTAAATTCAAAGACACAATATTTAAAGCTGAAGATAACATAACATCATACATTGAAAGTTATCCCCCTCATGGATAAACAAAGCAGGAATAGGTGGCGTTTTGTTCATTAAACAAATTGACAGACATTATTATGCGCATATAACATGCATGTGATGTGCTTTACTGGTAGCCTGTGATTTAGTTCTGGAATCTAAATATATAATAAATAAGTAATGGCACCAAAAGTGGGGTACAATTCTTTATAGCTTGAACAATGAGGCTTTCTGAGGAACTTTTCCAGCCCTGTGTTTGTGTGTGAGTGTGTGTGTGGTTTTTTTTGTACTGAAAGTATGGTGGGTCAAAGTTTGACCACAAAGAAGCTCTCTTAACTGTGATGGATGTTCCCAGAGAACAATTTAGGTGATTATTTCACAGTTTGCCTTCATTTTCTCTTCAAAGTAAGTTTTGCTAACCTGGGTTTGGTTTGAAATCTGTGTTATTGTGTGACGGCTTGTGGTTGTTACGTTTTCTTCAGCTTGGTTTGCTGAGTGATGTTATTACAGATAGGAATGATGATTTGATGTTCCAAACTTCTAAAATAAGACCCAGGTTTATTTAACCCTCAAACAGTCCTCTGATGTAGCCAACATGTCCTCACTCTCCAAAAATATCTCAACTCTGAGGGTTTAAAATTGGGTAAAGTCCACGCAGACAGAAGCGAATAAAGGTGCCATTATATTTCAAATTAAAAAGCATACTCAGGAGAACTTGCACATGCAGCCAGCGACACACACACACACAGTGCTCACTCATCATTAAGCAAGTGCAGCCACAAGCACACACACACACACACACACACGCTGTCATGCTTTCACCGATTAAACATGCAATTGGTTGTAGTTCGGAAACTCTTACATATAACAAGAAAGAGAGAGAGAGAAAAAACTGTCACATAGAAACTACCCCGAGTCACGAATGACCTTCTGCGACTTTCTGCTGAAACAGAAGTCCTCAGACCGGAGGACTTCTGAGTGTGTATCATGCTGTAACGCAGTCTGGGTTTGTGTGTGAGAGTGCGTGCAGTTCGCTCGCAGTCGTTTGATGTTAACAAGCTTTGCCACTGTTTTGTTAGGCCACTGTCACCAAAGCAACACATTATATCCCTTCTGCAGGGAGCTCTTTTTTCTCTGTGTGTCTTTCTGTGTGTTGCCCTGCACTATACGTGTGTTTGTGTTTATTTGTGTGCATGCAGTTCGGCGTACGCTTCGAGAGTGTGACTCGTACCATAATTTTCCCTTTTTGGTCCAATGTTCTGCAAAGTGACAGACTGTTTATGCTAGCTTGGAAGCTCATGAAGAAGCTGGTCGCTGCACTTTGCATGTGTGTGTGTCTGTCTCTCTCCCGCTTTGTCTCCATCGTTCACTCTCACTCCCTCATCCATCTCAACCTCTCTCCTTCTCTTATCCTCTCGTTCACTCACTCTTCTTTTTTTCTGACTTGGCCTCTGCTGAGGAAGCAGCAGCAGCAGTCCTTGTTCTTGTCAACTGGCCTCTCAGCGGCCAAATTACCCCTCCACCCCTCTACCCACCATCCCATTCACTTACAGTACAGCGGTAGTAAATCTAGACAAAAGCAATGCTGCCCCATAAACTCCTGCAAAGAAAAGAGCTAACCAAATACAGCGCTGGTTTATGGCCCTTTTGGCTCGCGACTCCAAAAGAAAGGGATGCTTGCAGGCAACTCCCTAATGTGGTCAAGCCTGCGTGGTTAGCAGCGACACCAAACTATGAGTTTCGTTAGATTGAGCAGTATTGACATTTAATGGAGACAAGCAGAGAGAGAGAAATGCATTGTGACGGACAGAAAACAAAGCAACAGATGATGTGTCCCAGAGGAAAGACGCATCACTCCACCAGATTTCAACACAATCCGATCAGTCAGAGATTTTGACGAGGCAAAAGATGCAGTAACAAGTGATTAAAATGACAGAGGAGAAGCTGGAGGAGTGATAGGATGACAGTGGATTTAAAGTTAAAAGATGGACAGGAGAGAAGGAAAAACAGACTGACAAAGACTCAAAACGGTGCTACAAAGGGAAATATAAGAAATGCCAAAAAGAAAAAAGAAAACAAAACTACAGTGCAGATGAGTTGAAGGGAGCTGTGTTGCACATCATTCAGACACAATTCCCCTCTATGGAGTGAAACTGTCCTGTCTGCTAGAGGAGAATATTTTACTGACTAATAGGCCTAGTTCATTTACCATCGGTCTCAATCCTTTTCTTATCTTCTCCTGTCTTTTTTTTCTTTTTTGGAAAAGAAGTTCTCCCTCCCAAACCTCTCAAACATGCAGATTAAGCAAACGAGCTATTTGTGCAAACAGAGAAAGATTTCTATTCATTATGTTAAATATGCGGTGAGGAACATTGGCCGGGTAAAATGCTAAATGTCAGAGTGTCAGAATGTTTCTGGGCAGCGTGCGTGGCCTACACGAGAAACAATCTCCAACAGTGGGATCAGTGTGCTGCTGCAGTGGCTGTAAAGACCCATCCCACCAGGCAAACCTTTGTCTTCCAAACACATTTCCCTCTGTGCTGTTAGCAAATGTTTGCTTTCGCTGTGTAAATTCTGCTGTGGCAGAATTTGATGGCTGTCTGTGAACATACTACATGCCCCTTAATATGGTTGAGTGTTTTTAATTGGCGTTATTGTTCAGAGTGTTCTCCCTCTAAAACAAGCTTTGTAGAAGCAGCAAAAATGACCCATGTTTACGTTTTAGATATATATTCTAAAGCCATTATACTGCAACCAACAGTTATTTGTGAAGTATATGTTTAAGGAAAAAACATATCTTTATACATTTATTAAAATGGCAATTTAGCAAGTTAATTATGTCTTCATATGTGTACAGCCCGAAGGTTGATATGAAGACAGTTTGGTTTTAAAACCAGTTCCACCAAAGAGTTTGAGGAGGTAGAATGTGTTTAATGATGGATACTGAGTCTATATATTGTTGGTCGGAGCCTTTAAATTGCATGACAAATGTCATTTAAAAAAAGACATGTTGACCTTAAATGCATCTTTTTGGACCTCCTATAGGAATCTTCCTATCGTGTCCTCATGAGTTCACATGCTTTTTTCCATGTTAGTGTGTTGGTGGTAGTGATGATTGCTGTGTGTCCCAGAGAGCAGCTCTGTAATAGGAGAGCTCACTTCTTATTAGCCTCACTATGACAGAGATTCAAAACAGCAGTAAACGGTGGCACAGGAGACCAAATGTTCCACAAAAACCCCCAAATTTTCCAAAACTTGTAGGTTCTTTTAAACGATTGTAGACAATACATGGTGTGCGGACGGAGACAGGGAACCAACATGTCAGTCTTATGAATGCTTTCCATGATTACGTCTTTCAATTTCATGAAATAAAGATATTCTTTCTTACAGTAATAGAGATTTTGCCCTACTTGACTCAGTCTAGTTTTTTCGTCAAGATGAGGTCACACAAGTAGTTTTGATATTTAAATATGTGAACTACATTCATTTGTAAATGTTTAATATGTTAATCCTGTTTTGTCAGATGTGTGCCCGGCCCATTTTCTGCAGGTTTTCCCTTTGTTTTAGTTGTTTTGTGGTAGTTCACTGCAAACCATGCCATTTATTGACTACTGATCGGTAATGTATTGATTACTGATTGGTTTGGCTTCTCAGCTGTTTTCTCCTTCAGTCCTGATTGGAGTAACAGCTTGCTTTTGAGGCTTCAAATCATTGATCATCAGTAAAGAATTATATCAAAGTCTGAGCAGCTGTTTTAAAAATGTCACATCTAACCATTTTAAGTAGATAAATTGCACAAGAGGCTAATTCTGAAGCGACTTCTTCTGGTGACAGACGCGCTGCAGAACGTGGAGCTCAGGAAAAGGAAGACGGCAATTAGGATTCCTTGCGTAACTGGGAGATTTAGAGAGCGAAATTGGGCATACCTATCTTAGAGAGAGAGTGAAGGAAGGAGGGATGGAGAGCAAGAAAGGAGGAATGAGAAGCGGTACAAGAGGTTTGTGGAAAATAACAGGAGATTAGGACAGGAAGCGAGCGCATTCGGAAATGAAGCGTTGGACGGAGAACAACAAAGGATGAAAGGGAAAGGATGGAGGGATGGAGAGATAAGGTGGCTGATAGGGTGAGAGACAAAGTGGAACGAGGAAATGTCGCAGTGTCAGAGACAGAACAGAGAGAGGAAACTGTTAGCAGCAGCTAATCGTTATTCCTCACTGTTGATCCAGATAGGGGGAAAAAGAGGGTAAAGGTTAAGAAAGCAAAAACAGGGCAGATTGAGATAGTGGGGACAAAAATGACCAGCCACCAACCCTACATGTCAAACATTTTACCCAACATATTCTCTAAATATTTCCACAGTGGCGGTCAGTCCAACTCTTGAGAGTCACCTGATCTGTCATTTGTTTAACATTCCTCTCTAATCATTATTCCTCCGTTTCTTCTCAGTCTCTGTGGTGTAGCCAACCAATAAAGCTGCGCTGTAAGTGAATCAGCCCCCCACACACCAAACGTGTGTGTGTGTGTAAAGTTAACCAGTACTCCTGCCCGAGCAGCCAGACCGTAAGGTTCACTGGTTTCAGTGGTCTGGGGTGAGATGTGGTGGGAAGCTGTCTGTGCCTTTGTGTGTGCTGTATAGTACATTAATTCCCTGAACACCTGCTGTTTGCATTCTTGTCTTATCCCGTTGCCGCAAACACACACATGTGCGCCTTACCTTACCTCTGCCTGCAATGGAAACAAACAGCGGTTAGAGCCTTTGTGCTGAAGCCTCTTGTTAGTTGTCTGACTGCCAGCTGGTCAGTTAAATTTAAAGCTGAGTTAAGGTTTACTGCTGGGCGGGGCGGACACCCACACTTCAGCAGACCAGGTGCATAAATAAATGACCGGCTCGCTAGATTTAAGTCCTTTCAATCCTCTGGAGCCATTGTTGTTTGGCTAAGATTTTTTTAATCATTTTAAATTGGCTGCAAGAAAAGTTCTTCATAGCAGAATAATATTTCTTTGAGGTATACCTTCTTGACAAGAAATGTGAAGCGCACTTCCAGATAGCGATCTGAAAAAACAACAGCTACTTTTGAGGACTGAAATAGTCGAACCCAAACAATAAGTTTGTGAAAGCCAAAACCCTCGGAACCCCACCAGCCTGATCTTTAAAAACTTACCAAAAATGCTGTTGCTGCTGTGTGTAGCTGAAGGTCCTGAAGATGAAGTCATTTGTAATAATGATAGTCGCGACACAAGAAAAACTCTTTTGCCTTCATTTTTCTTGATCACATCCAATAAAAGTTGTAATTTCCAGACTGTACCTGCAGCGTGCAGGTTCAGCAAACTCTTTCATTCAGTGACTTTCCTTTATTTCTAACATGCCTCCAAGAGTTTTATCATTTGCCTTCTCTAAATTTGAATCTTGTGCATCATAATAGTCATGATAGTAAGGATATGAAGTTGAAAGACAGTTGCTTACACACTATAGTAGCATTGGCAGGCTGATAAAATCAACAATAGACATCTTAGTATGTAGACTTAGCAGTCATAAACATGCTGTTTAAAGGTAAATCATGATTATTTTTTGTGATTTAATGATATAGTTGGTGTTAGAGGTTGTTTATCATACTTTTCATCTTTTTATATCTGACTGCATTGCTGTGAATTGGTGTCTTTTTATTTGACAAGGTTATCTTTTAATTTCACACCATGCCTTGTTTTGCTCCGGTGGCGGGCTTGACTTTCTCAGTTGTTTGGCGGCGACGTTAGATGGGGCGATGTCATCCCCAGTCCACCTGGCCCCTCAATCCTCGCTGTTTGTTTGAGTCGAGAGTGGTCTCCCTGGTGAGAGCAGAAGTTTCCACTGTGAACAAGAGAGAGATGGAGATAAGGATGGAGAGATTAGGTGGAGGGAAAAAAAACAGAAGGGTAGGAAAATGTAGCCAACTGTTAAAGAGTGAAAGATTGAGATAAAAGAGGGGAGATTGCAAGGGTAGAGAAAAACAGAGGAAGGCGAAGAAAAAGTGTTTAGTCAACTGTGAAACAGTAAAAGATAAGACGGGAGAGATTGAGAGGGGGAGACACTGTAAAAGGGGAGATTAGAGAGGAAAAGAAAAAAGTGTAGAGAAAGGCTGGGAACACGGGTGAAGCTGGCTGTGAAGGACTGACAGTCTGACATTAAAGAGCAGCGACTGGGTGAAGGGGGAAAAGAAAGATGGAAAGAAAGTGAAAAGATAAGGAGAAACCGATAGAGGGGTAAGACTGGGAGGAGAAGATGGATCGAGGTGAGGAGACGAGGAACAGAAGCGCTCAGATTGGAGTCACTCAGAAGTGAGTGGATACATGAAATTACAAATCAACTCGGGAACAAAAAGCGGTTTCTCTCATCATGCAAGCAGCTCTTTCCTCAATTTCAAAATGATAAATCAATGCTGTATTGAGTTTTTCACCACGTCCAAGAAGGCTTATCAAGCTGCCTCACTTTCCAAGGAACTGGCAATTACACACACACTGAAAGCCAGTGACAAGAAGCAGCAGCATGGAGGCTGGATGACGGGGAAATGGCTCGCTGTCAGAGACTTATCTGCTCTCTTGAATTCTCTGGCAAGATGGATGAGGCTCAAAATCATCATGAGTTCCTCTCTGAGTTTCTATTTTTCATGTTGTGGCTTCTTCCAAGTGCTTGGATCAGCTGATGATGTGGGTTCATCTGTGATTACGATGAATGCAATGTTAATTTTATTGTTTATTTTTCAGGCATTTCAGAATCTGTCAGTTTATTGGCAGATTGCCGAACTTGTTTTACTTTTTTGCATTTTATGAGTGAGGCAGTCAACAGGAAATTAGGGGATGGCCGTGATAACTGGGTCAACACTAAAGTCCAGGGACAAGGATCTCCGAAAGATTGTTAATTTTCAAATTATCTTCACCAAGAAGGTTATGTTTTTTTTTTTTTGGTTGGACTGTTCATTTATTTTTTGAAATAAAGGAAGAATCTATTAAAGTTGGGGAGCAGATATACAGTATTTTCCTTTCCCACTTGTGATCTGATCACCCATTGCGTATTTTAAAGCAAGTGTAAATGGTTAATAGAGACATATGGCAACATGTGCATAAATAAGTGCAATATTTGAACTTCTCTTAGCTCTGTTTGGTTCTCCACCAACCCGTGAGGAGGATATGTGACTCTTCAGCTGCTAAATGTTCCAGTCTGTTCTCCAGCCAGACATAAACTTCTGTTTGTCAATTGTTACTTGCAGTGTTGGATGAAAACCAATCTTCTCTTTTTCTCATATCAACAATCCTCAAATAGAAACCTGACTTGACCTCATTCTCAGAAGTTATTTATTGGTGCTTTTATCAGTTTGCTGTAGTGGTCTTTGATCAGCAGTCATTTTATGTGAGCTCCCATTACATTAAATGAGATCTTGAAAGTAATCATTAGTTTTCCAGGACCCCTGGTGGACTCCTGGACTCTGTTTCAGTCTTTGGGAATCTCCGTCCTCAGCCACAGCAGCCCTCCCTGTCTCAGGCCGCGGTATGGCTCTTATTAGTGGTCCTTGCCATGGCAGTTTAGAGGAGCCTTTTGAAACCTAATATGGTCTTAAATCAGATTTATAAATGTTTAGGTGTATTATGAAAAACACACACGCAGGCTGCCTTGGCAAAACCAGACTCTGTTTATGTGAGTGTGTGTGTGTCTGTGTTTGTGTGTATGAGTGTGTGAGGGCAAGTGAAAGCTTACAAAGTGAGGGACAGAGTCATGTGTGTGAAATAGGAGAGAAAATTGTGTGTTTTGTTTGTCTGTGCTCTCTTGTGTGTGTGTGTGTGTGTTTTCTTTCCTTGCCCTAATTCCTGCAGTACGACAGCGTTTCAATAAACAGCACACCCGTATAAAGGGAACCAGTCCACACACACACACTCAGGCAGTCAGTTCATATTCCAGTGTGCATACATTGTGCACCCGTAGTTAAAACAGATTGAATGACAGCCAGGAAACATGATAAGCTTTTAAACTCTGATGATGGAAAGAGAAAATAATTTCATCCCACTTTTTCTTATGTTTTTGCTGGAAAATTTCTCAATAAGGCAGAGCAGCAGGACTTCTGTGTGTGTATAATTTCCTGGTGCTTTTACGGTAGGAGTGTTTGTGTTTGTTTGTGTTTGTATGTGCTGGGTGTGTGTGTGTGTGTGTGTGTGTGTGTGTGTGTGTGTGGGCTCATGTGCTGTGGGGTATTCTCACGCTCCGTCGTACTGCCACATTCACTAATTCCACTAAGTGAGAACACACACAGATGCAAATACACACATGCACTCAGTCATCACTCACTAATTTTTGTTTGCTTGAAAGCGTTTGTAGATAAAATCGCATGACTTTCAGGATGTTTTAACTGTCTGTGAATCTATTTTACACTCACTGTTGGTGTTAAAGTTATACTGTGCAGGATTTTCCTCTAAATGTAATCTAGAAAGCTCAGTTTTTTTTGGATTGGGGGCTTTGAAAGAGTCTAACTCTGCTGTTTCATGAGTGAATTAATTCCAAAAGTGGTTTCCGCACTAAAGACTAAACTGTATTAACTGTAACAAAAAAAAATGGTAAGCACGTTGGGAGACACAACATGGATGCATAATCATCTAATGAATTGTTGCAATGTTTCAGTGTTAGTTAATCGCATGTTTGATTTGAATAATCAGATTTCAAACCTTTGTGTTTCTCTCTGTAGGGATTTGAACAGGAACAACATCACCAGAATCACCAAGGTGGACTTCTCTGGCCTCAAGAACCTCAGGATTCTGTAAGTTTGTTTCTTTCTTACTGTCTGTCAACATTTTGTGGTGATAAACGGCTCAGTGTGGCTGCAATGACTCACAGGCTGTGACGCCAGTTCTTCAAATTACATTGAATGTCTCAGTCTTCCTTTCAGTTCGGTCGTTTGTGTCCAGAGACATTGGGCTGCATGTAGGACATTGTATTCTTATCATTTGCATGAACTTTTTTTCTGTAAAAGTAACAGAAACTTAAAGTACAAAAATGGTTATC
>JAOWBC010001868.1:19767931-19781225 GCA_028566105.1 Hypoplectrus providencianus | reverse complement strand
CAGCAGCCTAAAAGGGTTTGCAGGCCTAATGGAACGAAAAGTGAGTTCCTGTCCAGAGGGATGTTGTTGAAGGATTTTATCCAGTCAAAGTGTCCCTGGGAATGATGGTAAATCTTTACAGGTTCACTCATGATGTGCCAGTCTGGATAACGGCACTAAATAAATTCCAAAAAGCATAGCTAAAGGCAAAAAAACACCCAAAGCTGTGGGAAAGTGGATAAAACAGGAGTAAAATTGAAGGATGGATGTGTGGCTAAAGAGTCAAACACATCGTGAGCTGGAAGGTTGCCAGTCTAAACCCCCATATTGATAAGTGGACGGTAATGAGACATGCTCTTCGGCACCATTAGGTTACCCTTGAGCAAGGCACTTAACCTCCAAACACTTCGGTTGAGCTCCCAGATGTGAGAGTGTGGGCCCTCCTCAGTTACTGTAAATACAAGTTTGCTGCTGAAGTCAGGGGGAAAAGAAGCTGGACGGAGAGAGAGGAATGAGGGAGGGAGGAAAGGCTGGAGGGAGCGGGGGGTCATTTGAGATGTCTTTTCCTCCTAATTAAGTTAATGGAGAAAGACGAGGAGGTTGCCTTTAATCTTGGCTAATTGTCCATTTAGAGGCGACTGCCATAGTTTACCTGCTGGAATGTTACGGTTAGTGTTACAGGAAGTGGGTGTTCTCTGAGCGGGCAGTGATTGGCTGCGACAGACGGGGCCTCAGCGGCGATTGGTGGGAACGGTCTGGAAGGGTGAGGGGTGAGCTTAAACTGCCTGAACTCATGTGTGTCTCATCTTTTTCATTATGGGCCGGTTCACTCATTTACTCTCCTTCCCTTTTCTCTGCTTTCCTTAGATGTGCTCCCTCTCAGTTACACACAAACAGAACAAACGGACTGTTGTTTGTGTTGCTGTCAGGAATTGTAAGATTGTTTTCATGTCACTAGGCTCCGGTCCCTTTGTTTGGTTTTCACGCCACTGGGTGCTGGCGAGAAACAAATAACTCAAGCACACAGACACACATATACATTCGCACACATACACACACAAGCACACACTCTATTTCTCTCTCACACGCCACCTCTTTTGCCAATGTAACACCACAGGTTGGATGCAGAATTCTGGGTCTCTGTGTGTGGGTCAGTAGATGTGTGTGTGTGTGTGTGTGGGTGTGTGTGCGTGTGTGTGTGCCGGTGCATGGCAGACTTTATACTAAACCACACACCCACGACAGAACTTCCTAATAATTAAACATGACTCAGACGTACAAACCGTGGAATGCAGCTGCACCACAAGGCTTGTAGGACCTGACACGCAGCTGCACCACAGGGCCTATAGACAGCATTGCACTGTGTGTGTGTTTCAGTTTTATTAATCTTACTTACATTCAATCTTGAACTCAAACGCAGCGTAATTGCTTCCTAAAGTGAAGGCAAAGCATGCCACTGGGTTGAAAAGCAGTTGGTGTTCTGGCATTAAAGCCCGCATCAGGAGGCCCAAAGGCTCCACGATGGAGCTGCACCACAGGGCCCACACTGTGATTCCCTGGTATTCAGGCAAGGGTAGACTTTTACAGAGGGGACCTGACCAGAGCTGCTCTAAAAAAAGGCTGCTCTTAGCGGCTTGTGTGTGTATGTGTGTGTGTGTGTTTCCCACAGCCCAGACAGAGCAGTGCGATTTTGTCCCAAGACATATTTAGATAAATACATGCTGTAGAGATACCGAAAACCGAGAAAGAGAGAGAGAGGCAGACTGACAGAGAGAGAGAGAGAAAGAACAAGGAAGAGGAAAAAGCAAATGATATCAAGATAATTTGAGAGATTTGGAAAAGCTGGGAGAAGTTTCATCTGAAAAGTTTCATACATTCCTTCATGCTCTGCTAAAATATGTCCTAACATCAGCTAATGTGATACTCTAACTAAATGTGCATTTAATAAATGAGTAGCTGCATTTGTTGTAACCTGATTCCTTCAAAATCATCCAAATCAGAGACATTGTTTCTGTAATGCAACTGGATTATAAAAGAAACATTCCTTGTGTCAAAACGTTGATTCTTGGCCATTTACACACATAACTGCATCTGTTATTGGCTTTTTGCACATATGCGCATGCAGCACTAACTTCCCCATTCTGCTGACATTTGGCTGGTACACAAGCAGTCCTTTAAGTCCTTGTTGTTTTATACACACTTCTTTCTCCTCTGACATTGTTTTTTTTACCAGCAGGAACATTTGAACAAAACTGTTTCTATATATTGAACAACCTGCTGTTAAAATGACTGTGTCTTTGTTTTGAATGCTGTCAATGTTTAATTTTTACGTGTCCACATTTATGTGTTGCATCTTATTGCGGTAGTTTTTGTTTGTTTGTGGATAGGAATGTGTTGTTAACTTTTGATCTCCTGCTGTGTGAACACTCCAGAGGCCAAAAGTTACAGAGTTTGTTTATGTGTAGGTCTGTGTGTGTTTTCCTATGTGTGAATAAAACAAGCACAAGTGTTTGTGAGCAGTTGAGTGAATCCACCAACCATGCAGACTTAAAGTCTTAAAGTTCACGGCAGCAACACCTTTCCCTTTCAGCTGCCTACTTTAGCAGCTAGCTAGCTAGCGCTGCAGGGCCAGAAACTATGAAATGTTCGTGGGAGGCTGGGGGCCTGTAGATTTCTTTTTTTCATGGCAAAGAATTTTTATGTGCTTACACTGAAATAGCACAGAGGCTGCATGTGGTTGTAATTTAACCTCGCAAATAAAGGTGAGTTGGACAGGGAAGTAGCCATGGAGCTGCTATTACACACAGTTAAAACTCCCCTTGACCTGTTTACTTAAATGGGTGATGGGGATGAATGTACTGTATATGCCCATGTGTGTGTCTCTGTGTGCCTACGTACATGACTATAATTGAGATTGCATGTCTCAACATGTGCAATTAGGATATATATATATGAATATGGATATACAGCATGTGTGTATTATGCATTCTCTTTTATGTGTATACATAGTTTAGTAATTTGTGTCTCTGCTTGCGTCTGCATGTTTGCTCCTATGTTTGTATACGTCCTGCATTTGTTTGTACATGTCTACTTATATTCATGTCTCTGGCTTTGCTTGTATGTGTGTCTGTCTGTACATATATTTAAGAGAGGGGCAAACTTGACACAGGGCCAGATGCACTCACACAGTGTTTGTTTAATCACAATTTAGGTTTACATGAGAACGCTAATCGAAAACAGACTCGTCTCCCTGGAAAGCTAGAGGAGGAAGAGAGGGAGAAGGAGGAGGAGGAGGAGGAGGAAAAGGAGAGGGATGGAGATGAGAAGTGAGGGAAAAGCAGGAGATGGATTGGGAGGCACAAGGGAAATGGGAGAATGGGAGCAGGAGGAGAGGAGGGAAAACAAGCCTGGGTGACAGGTGAGGACAGGAAAAGGAGGGAAGGGAAAAACGGAATAAAATGAAAAATGGGCGATGAGAGGAGGCTGGAGAAGAAAATAACGCTGTAGATACTCTCCCTGAGCAGGAGCTTTAGGAGAATAGAAGCCTTTGTTGATTGTTGACCTCCTTTTTTTTTTCCTTCTTACAGATCGGACTAATGATCTGGATCTGATTTTTTCCCTAAAGGATGTTTTAAAAAACCTGGCAACCAGCGTCGCTCCTCCTTGTGTGTGTGTGTGTGTGTGTGTGTGTGTGTGTGTGTGTGTGTGTGTGTGTGTATATGTGTTGACAGGGTGGGTTTCAGTAGTAAAAGCACAATGGAGTGGTATACACACTCCACTCCATCACTGACAAAAGTCAAACCACTAAACAAATATAATGTCCCCCATAATTACATTCATGTGTACAAGATGATAGAAAAGACAGATTCTCTCCTCAACAAAAGCTTTCAGTTTTATGTCTGTTGCAGTTTTTTCAGTGAAACTCCAGACTGCTTGTTTCATACCATTTTTTCATGGTTTCCTTGGGTGCACTGTGAATGACGAGGAACAAGACTCGTACTGCAAAGGTCAATGTGAAAGTCAGTGATCACTGCAGAGGAAAGACAAAATGCAACCATAGTCAGTGTGGCTGTAATGTTCCAGATTTTTCCTGTTGTGGACATGATACCATGAAGGATTCTATATATTTAATCACACATATCATGATGTTAGCTAGTGTTTTAAATATATCAGTTTGATGTAATTTCATTCTGTTAATCATGTTGTAGAAACGTCTCAAGTTTAAAGTGGAAGCGATCTGATATCAAAATGCTGTTGCGGCAGCAGAAACCTGACCTGAAGTCTGGCTGCTGCAGCAGAGTTATGGTGATGTCATCTGCTAGTCTTCATTCCGGGAAACAAAGTTTCCAGGTTATTTACTGTAAGGTGACATGTGGGCCCACAGCCAGTATAAATCGAAGCTCCGGCTCAGTGTGGGGTCAGAAAAGTGCTGAAACCTCTCTGTGTCTGCATGTGTGTGTCCGCAACAACTTACATATTTTACAGGACCCCCACATGGCCCTATGGTGTTTTAATGCTGCTTGTACTCAGGGGGAAGTCCTGGGAAACTACAAAGCTCCCATGTCCTACAACCACCATTCACAAGGAAAGTTGGGAAAGCTTATAAAGTAAATTAGAATAAATGTCTCAGTTTACAGGAAACAAAAGCTTACCTGTTTAATATTTTGTCCCTGTACTGGATTTGCAAATAACTTCATTCTGTTTGCATTAGGTTTTTAACAGGGTTGTAAAACAGCCCGGTATCCTCAGGATTTACATCTATAATAGATAATTCTGTACCCTGCAATTTATGTTCAGTGTCATCATTTACTGTCACTGCAGAGGATAATGGGCCTCTCATATGGCAAGGTAGAAAAAACAGCGTGGTGGGCTTTCATGCAGATGACAAGCATTTTTTTTTTCATAACTCTCATGATGAGATCAAAAATGTTTGCCTTAATAAAAAATCAAAAGAACAAACCAGCTGTCATTGTGCAGAGAGTTTTGTAGAATCCCCATAAAGTAATACTGTAGTAATACTCATCATTAGCCTGGAATTACCTTACTAGTCTGTTAAAAACTCTCTTAAAGAACAAAAAAATTGATGTGATTGCGTGATTTTAGAGTAGATTAGTCAGTGGAATGTAATCATGTGTGAGAGCAGCTTTGTGGGAGGTCCTCATAGCTACTGCATTCATTGCTGACCATTATTATGACTACCAACTACATGGTTAGAGCTGGCTAATGTCACACACATACACACACACACACACACACACTTGTGCAGACACATGTTGGTGTCTCAGGAGTCATATTTTCTATGTTTGGGCCTGCCAGTGAATGTGTACGTGTCAGAAGTGAGACTAGTGATTTATGCTGTTTAAGTAAAGTCTGATTGTTACAAATGAACTCAAACTGTTATTATTGCTATGGTGCAAACAGAGTCACACACACTTGCACGAGCACATGGACACAGTCTGTATCTAAGTGTCACACACACGCACACACACACCAACAGAAACAGTACAGATATACACATCATCCCACGCACTGTGGAAATACACAAACAAACACACAGCAGTTCTGTCGCTCTCTCCCTCTCTCCTCATCCGTCTCGCTGTCATACAAACATACACGCAGAGAACAACCTCTCACATTTAATGCAACTGTTTCTCAACTCACTTAAGAATAAAGAAACCACTAGTTGCAATTTTACAGATAGGTCTCTTGGTTAAGACAGTCATAATATGACTGTATGTTAATCTTCATGTCATATTGCTTTTAAGTTATTCAACACAAGTTGGATTTAGGGCTGTGATGTTGTTTTATCCAAATAATTGGATTCTGTGCGTGCTTACAGCTTACTTTCTGTACAAAGTTGTGTACACAAGCTCATGTTTTGATGTGTGCACGAAGGAGTGAATGTTCACAGATGGGATTGTTATAGAGAGAGGGACAAGATTGTGGATGGTGTTGTTTGCTCAGATTGATTAAAAAACTAAAGATAGATGCTGTTAAAATGGATCATCAGATATACCAGGACAGCTGTCACTAAACCGTTGGTCCTCTCAAGTAAAGTCTGAGTGCGCTAAACTGCTCAGCAAATTCAAATCAAACCAAATTTGAATCATTCTAAAATCAGTTGAATCTTAATATTGGTAAACCAGGAACTGTGAAGTCCTTAAATTGTATATAGCTTCCCTTGCACGAACAAATGAGAGGATTCTCTAAACTTTCTTTTTACATATTTGCTCTTTTTTAACATATTAACTGACAGACTGAAAAACATGGTTGGTCTAACTGGTTTATATCCTCTCAGAATGATCATAACCACTTAATTGATTAGTGAAATCAGTTAAATTCAAAATCCCCTTTGAATGTGCCTTTTTATATTGCGTTATTCTTTCTTAATGTCTAAAGCACTTTGAATTGCCTTCCCTCTTGTCCTCAGTCATTTGAAAAGATTACAGATGCTATTTTGGATAAAATCGCTGTCAGATATTCCCAAAAATACAAAACATTATGGAAGTAAAATCTTCTAAACTGCTGTGTCATGCAGCAAACAGCATCATGTGACTAAATTACAGTTATTCTGTTTGTCATTATGTTACTATGGTGTATCATGCTGGCTATAAAGAACTAGCTAAGTCTGGCAGCTGGAATCTTTTACATCATCCACACTGCATGAGTCAAGAGCAGAAATAGCTAAAATAAGCTGCTACATGCAACATTTTAACATCTCTAAATCATGTCCATATTGAGGCTGAAACATTAGAATAAACACTGTAAACAAAAAGCCCACCACCAAGAAGATTGGCAGCTTCAGCCCAGTCTGTAAACTGATTCAAGATTGTGTGCCACCTTGTCAACTTGGCTGGAAATCTGCTGGATTGCCTTTTAGTAGAGAACTGTAGAGGGGGTGCTGCTGCTTTTCCCAACACAGACGGAGCTGAAGTTTCAGATGGCAGTGGAGCAATGTTTGATAAATGACTTCCAAAATTATTATTCCATTAAGAGAAAACCTTTGAGAGCAGCCAAAGATCCTCTTTGTGGATCTGAGGAGTGGGGTTAATGGGATATGTGCTCTTTGTTTTGGAAATTTTGTCAAACAATTCCACAGATGCAGGACAGAGGCCACTAATCATCTTCATTTCATTTTGACAAAGCTATCACACTGAATGTGACAGTTAGGTCCATGTGTCTACATATTGATATTAAGGAACACGCTACAACTTTAACCATTTCAGAATAGTATTGTGAGGAATTATGCAGTTTGCTGTAAAGGTATTATAGTTAAACCCCCTTTAATGCAGTAGCACATAGCGCACTCAACCCAGATGGCGGAGTAATTATATTGCATTATAATTTCATGTAAGCTAAAGATTGATTGATTGAATATCCATTTTAAAAAAAAATCATATCAGTTAATGTTTTGAATTTGATGCCTACGTTACCAATATAACTGCAGCTTATTAAGTCATTGCCTTGCACAAAACACAAAAATGTCGCATATTAAAAGGTTTGCAGAAGCAAACAATGTCAACGTTTCCTGCTGTCGACCGGGCTTGCACACTTGACCAGCATCATCAAAACACCAAATAATACCTTTTGGAAGAATGGTGTTCGTCCCTCTGGTAGAGCTGCAGAGACCTGACTTGCCAAGGAGAACCATAGTGAGGCTTGTGGTGAAACAACACCTTGCAATTTGTGTTGGATTCTTTCCCTTTAAATTGTCACCCATTTGTTCAGTGTTTATGGTGATTGCAACAAAGACGAAAATTTATTTTGAGAGATCCTGAAAGCTGTACGTTTAGTAGTGGTATAGTGGTAATGATGGCTGTCATGAAATATACAGAGGGGAAAGAAATGACCTTAAATCACTTTAAAAGCCTACCAGCTCCTAGGCAGATATACGACAAAGGGAAGTACATCAAAATACATATATATCGTCAGAAGACTATCAAAACCTACTTCATGTCTTTTTCATTCTCTCGAAGTGATAATTGTAGATATTATACAGACGTGTGAAAAGAAGAGAAAAGATGAGTGACAGATATATGGATTTAAAGTGATATAGGGACGGACAGAGTGAGGAGAATGACGATAGAGGAAATGAAAGACTCAGCAGAAGCAAAGAGAGAGAGAGAGAGAGAAAGAGGGGGAGAGAGTCCACCACATGAATGGGGTGAGAGGAGATTTAACCAGGCCTCCTCTAAATACAGAGCACCGCAAAGCCACTTTAAAACCTGTAGAGATATATTTATACATCACACACAAATACACAAAAAAAACACACACAGTCGGCGTAGTCTGTTTCTTCCTCTCTCTCTCTCTGTCTCCTAAACAGAAACACACACTAAAACAGGATTATGTAACAGTCGGGGCTCCACCTGTTGAAGTCAAACACAAAGCTTTGATCTTGTTAGTTTTTAATCTACATTCAAAGATCATTTACTGTTCTTTCAAGTGTTAATCTTGTGTACAAGGCTCACATGTTATCAGTTATGTTGCATACAAAGAAATGTTTATAGCTCAGTCCATACCTGCCCAAATAAGGCAAAGTGCAGTGGAAAGAGGACAAATATTGTTAGGAGAATGAATGAAAATAAAACTGAGTGCACCAAGTGGGAGATGGATATTTTTAGGTTGAGAGAGGTAATTAAAGATCCTAAAAAGCCATGACAGTTTGTGTATGTTGTTCAAATCAAGTTACAAACATGAGGGTTTATCTTGTTTAGGTTGAGAATTCTTCTCACGGCTGGAAACGCGTTCAAACGTCACTCTCTCTTTGTGTGTGTGTGTGTGTGCGCCTGAGAGCCATAGTATTAGCTGATGTGTTTGTGCTAGTGTGAACTAAACAAGTGGAGCAGGAATGTGCATTTTTGTGTTTAAACAAAGAAATATGAAACCAAGAAAAAGGCCTCTACCCTCCTCGCTTCTTGCTTCTCATCTCTTCTTTTCTTTTCTTCAAATTTTCACACAAGCAGGGCATGCTAATGCATTGCAGACATCCAATAACTTGTGTGATTGTGTGCGTGTTAATGACTTTAAATATGTGTGAGTGTGTTTGCATATATTAGTGGTGTTTTTTCAGCTGAGTATCTGTTTTTCCCTTCTGATTGGACTATAATAGTTTATGTGTGTGCATGCCTCATCATCAGAAGCTAAACAGCCGTGTGTCTTTTCAGGCTGCACGATAAAATGTACTAGCATCGACATTGCAATGTAAAAACACACTTCATATGAAGTGCAATGTGGAGTATGCCATATTCATTCAAACATGTCATGCTTTTGCTGCCTGATACAAAAGGAGAACATGCATGATTCTCATCTTCCATGACTAATCCAGTGTTTCCCATTACCTGCAGTCAGGGAAGGCTAGCCATAGACTGCTTCAACACTTCTCAAACAGGTGGAGTCTGCAGAGTCTGCCAGGTGGATTTAAGTCTGTGGGTCAGGGACGTCCGGTCAGTGTGGGCGGATTAGCTTTTAGAGTGCACCAGGTGGATGTATTTCACTATATGTGCAAAACTTTCTTTCAGGGGAGCATGATCCTCAACCCCCTGAGAGATCGAAATTTCTCTAGGCTATTTTCTATATGGCAATATTTATAATTCAGAAAAAATATTGCACTGAAAGTTTGTCTCCAATAGTTCAAATACTGATATATATATGACAGGAACTTCACTATTCTTGTTTCATCCCAGTAAGCTAAACTCAGCTTTAAAACTAAAAAGATACAGATAATACAGAAAAACACTCACACTAAGAGGCAAAGACAGACTGTGTGTGTATGTGTGTGTCAGCCGCACACATTGTTCTCTGTAAACTTGTCATCTTCAAGTTCGGTCACTTTTACAAGCGCAGCGTCACGCTCGTGGTATAACCCCGTGGCCTTCTGTGTGCGTCGGCGTGCCTGTGATAGCTTTCAGTTCCAGGAGAAGACAATAGGCTCCAGTGGCCCGCCCGCTAATTAGTAGCTTCGCTTTATAAGGCCACCAAGTCACCACAGCCTCTGCAGCATAAAACAATAGAACTGCTGCACATCCAGATATCACAGGTTATCTCTAGATTGCTTTACTTTTGTAGGACTACTGCAAAGTTTCTCCAGTCTGACATATTTAACTGTCAGCTTGTTTTTAACTATCATAAAGGTGTCTCTCTTAGGTGAAATGATATAATTTTGTAAATGCTACTACCCTGTGGTTTCAAAAACAGATCCACCGATGGGTGTCTAAGATCATGGTGGAGAGATTGGAGAATGATACAATAAACAAATATGTGACAAAAATAAAAAGACATCTGGGAGAGGGTTTGGACTCCACAGCGGGTTTTATTTTCAGCTCAAAGTGGAATTATTCTGTTTTTGCCGCGACCACATACCACATTGTTCATTATATTTTGGATTCAATAGAAACCTTGTGTTGGCACTAAGTGAAATAAACACTAATTTACTGCTCCATTTGTTCGTAGAAGCTGCAGCCTTGTTACAGCCAAAATAAGTCGGGATGTATGCAAGACTGGTTGTGCATACTAATTTAAAAGTTGTCTGTGAACTGTATGTTAAATCCAGGTATGTCAAATCAAGGCTTTAACACACACAAATGAAAGAATCAATAATACACTTATGGCGATGAATATTCTATATTATACTGTATGTTATCCAGTATTCATGATATTCCTCCTGCTCTCAGTTTATAGTCATACCTATAGGTAGTTGGCCCAAACAGCAAAAGGAGACAGAATCAGTGAGAGAGAAAGAAAAACAAATTTCATGTGCCAGCAGGAGATGATGATTATGGCAGAGTGATGTTTGATGTGTGGAAAAGTTTGTCTCCACCGCTGAACATCAATAAACAGCCGGCTGCAGTTACCAACACTGACAAAAGAGAAATAAACTGTGGAGGTGGAGACGCATACCGAGAGAGGGAGAAAGAGGAAAAAGGATCACAGCAGATAGAAAGACAGGGAGATAAGAAGAGAGCAAAAAGAGGCAAAGAAAGAAAGATGAGATGGAAAAGAGAGGTTCCAGAATTAGAAAAGGAAAATCAAGTTATTAAGAAAATCAGAAAAGAGAATTGCAGTAAACCAGTTACTTTAAAATAAATGTTTTTCTTTCCTTAAGTCAGAAATCTGATTCCGGACTTTCACCCAGGAGAACAATTTGAGCATCTAACAAGACCTCTTAACTCAACGATAGACAGTTTGTCAATACCACCGACAATGTGTTAGTTAAAAGACCCATTTAAGTGTTTCACAGCCTGTGGAACCTGCCCTGTGTTCTGCAAATGGCACACACGTCATTTTACATACTCATATGGTGAACAGTTGTCAAAAAAGGCTGCAGTTCTGTGAATTTGGGCTACAAAACCACTGATCTAGGTTTAGGGCAAAAAATAATCCTGGCTAGTCATTTTAATCGAAAATGTAAAGAGTAACTAAATGTTTGTAGATGCTAGCAGTAAAGTTACAAGAGTGACATGAGCTACAAAAGCTACAGAAAAAAAGTGTTCAACAGATGCTGTCCAACTTGTGACACCCACCACTGAAACTGTATTCCCATCAATCACATCAGCAAGATAAAGGACATTCTTAATCAGAAATATGAGTCGTATTTTGCTGCTTACAAATGTCCTGTGATGTCTTGTTGAGGTGAGACCAGAATGAAACATCCTTTCACTTCTGTGCATCCTGTCTTCATGTAATTATATCACTTCTTGTAGTCATGCTGTTCTCTTAACTACAGCATTAACATACATTAATTTACTTTATAAACTGTCTTTCAATAATGTAATAGCAGGACATTTCTTTTTTTGCATTAAGCCTAGATCATTGGTTTCCCAGCCTAACTTCTATAAAACTGAAGCATATTAACAATAGAAAACCTTGTATGTATAAAGATGTTTGCGCTCCATTCTGCACTGCAACGTTCACATGGGTTGCACCGTACCTGTACATGGATAAAAATCAATATATTTGTTGTGAACATGAATACAAGTAAAAAGCTGATCATTAACCTGCCTACACATGCACATCTCCAGGAAAGTGGCTTATACCAGAAGACATCTAGCTGGAAATCTGGTGTCTATAATCCCCCACCTCAACCCAACAATCTTATTTCCTGTTTACATGACATTGCATAAATCAGATTACTTCAGAATTCATAAAGCCTGGAGAAGCTTGGTAACATAGTGGATGTTAATGCATTCATACATTTAGATTGACAGGCAGAAACAAAAGAAGAGCAGTCAGAAGACACGCAGAAAGAGAGCATGTAATAGCTAGAAACACACAGACCAGAACAAATAAACATGTTTCGGGTTGTCTGAGACAGAGAATGTCCTGAAGGGAGGGACACATGCTTTCGCGGGGCACGGAGGAAATGACAGAGCGAGCTCCTGAAACACAGACCAGCGAGGCAGCGACAGATCAAGAAGCAAAGAGAAGGAGAGCAAATAGATGCCGGCACCAGTTAGTATCAGCAATAGACCAAGCTAAATAAACGGCCACAGGCGTCAAGTGGTGCCGAGCGCTACTGAAGCCCATGCCACCCACCGCCTGGTGGCCACTTTCAAGTGGTCACTTAAAGGATGATGTCACCGGCCGCTCCTTGGCTGCGTTTCCACTGCCCTGCTGCAACTGCTTTAGCTCCTCCAGCGCTGCGAGAGGATTAACGCACTGATTCACACCAGATTTGTCCAACCAAAGGGATCTAGTAGCACTTTAAGGGACTATGTGTAGCATTTTACCAGCAGTAACCTATTAGCACAATCATTGTGCACCATTTATTTACAGTAAACATATGTGACCATCATGGATTTTTAAAGTTTTAAATTACAGAATTATATATTTTTTTCTTTTATCGGAAGGTGTTGGTCACATCCAGATTCATGACATCATCGTGACAGTTCACTGAGACTAGAGGGAAATGAAATGAATCAAACCCATACAACACGACTGTTTGGGATCAAGCTGTCAGTCATGTCACAGTTTTACAACACTGTTTGGGAAAAGAAAAAGACAATTTTCTTGAAGGAAGAAAAAAAAGAGAAAAGATCTGTCTCTCTCTTTGTGTGCAGACACGGCGTCTGTTCTTTACAAGGTGTTGGACACACTGCTGAGGAGCTGTCGGCTGACAAGAGCATGAACATGTCTACACACACACACACACACACACACACACACACACACACACACATGCACATAAACATATTTATGCCACCTCGCTGACAAGGTGCTCTCTGATCCTGCCATCACTTATGTACATGTGTGTGTGTTTGTGTCTGTGTGTTTCTTGCAACACAATGCCACTGAAGGATCCGACGTGTGTGAGTTT